>VXBQ01010981.1:0-355146 GCA_013400175.1 Phainopepla nitens
CCGGGACAGCGGCAGCCGCGGGGTTCGGGCTCGGCTCTGAGCCCTGAAAGCGCCCCGGGCTGAGCCCCAAACACGGCCTGGGGGCTCCACCGCCAGCCCCGAAGGCGGCCCCGAGTCGCTGGTTCTGAGCTCTCAGTGGGGCCGGGGCAGCCCGGCACGGCGCTGTGCCAAGAGCAGGCCCTGGGGCCGAGCGGCTGCCACTGACGCTGGGCCGAGCGAGCCCGGTTTGAACACCAAAGCACGGGGGCTGGGCTTTACTTCAAGCCCTCCAAACGAAGCGCTCAGCCTCTCTTTGTGAAGCCCAAAAACTGATCAAGTGAGTCTGGTTCTGAGCTCCCAAAATCAGCCGAAGGTCTCTGTGAGCCCAAAGCTGCAGGACTCGGTCTCAGTTCTGGGCCCCAAAGGCAGCGCTGGGTCTCTCTGTGAGCCCCAGAGCTGAGCCAGGGGTGGCTGAACCCCGGCCGGCAGCTCCGCGCCAGCAGCAGGATCCAGAGGGGAATCAGAGCCATTTTTCTGGCTCCTAAGCCAAACCATACGAAGCAGGAGGATCTGAAAACTTGGTTATATCATCAAAAGTGGCTTAGGAATGGCTTCTCTCTGTGCTGCACAGCTCTGGGGCTGCCCATGGCACAGGGAAACCCATATTGCTGCTTCCTGGCAAGTCTGGGCTTGGTGCATTCCAAGAAACACCAAGAAACCCAGGAATGCTACACAACATTTTATTTATTTATTCGATAAAGCATGATGACAGAGAGCCCCAAGCCCCAGACTTGGGAACAAACACATCCTGTAGAGCAGACAGCTCCCAGGCATCCATATCAGTCAGGAGCGGGTCCTTTATCACCAGCCAGAGTGGGCCCAGCTGTGGACCTGCCCCAGATGCTTCTGGAAAGTGGAAGATTCTGGAAATATGGAAGAAAGAAGAATTTAAAAAAGACAGGAAAGCAGTGAGGGTGAGAGAAAGGAAGAAACCCCACAGCAGAAAAGAAATATTTTTTAAAGAAAGAAAGGGGAGAAAAAAAGAGTGAAAAGGAAAAGAGAAAAAGTAAACTAAAGAGCCTAAAATATAAGGTAAGGGTGCAAAAGAAGCAAAATGCAGACTGAACCCATCCATGTACCCAACAGGCAGCTGGGCAGAGGGTAAAGCTGATGAAGCAGCAAAACTCAAAGCACTCTCTAAATAAATACAAGCTAAACCAAATCGCCACCCTAATGCTGGATGCAGGAGCCAGTCTGAGCTGCTGCAAGCAGACCAGGACAGAAGGGCCCTCTGGTGGCACTCAGCCCAGGTGGGAAAGCCCTGCCCTGTGCCTTGGGTGAGCTGCTGCTGAGCGCTGGGAGCCGAGAGCGGGGCAGGGTCTGACAGACGAGCCGCTGCCATGGGACAGCTCCCGCTGTTCCCAGCTGCACGCAAGTGCACGCCTCTGTGCCAGCTCCCACCGGAAAAAACACTTCCTGCTCTCTGCTCCCAGCTCTCCTTTCCTCTCTGCAGACACGGGCAGCGTCTGGACCAGGTCTTCACCACTGTCAATTAAAACTCCATCCTGTGGGGAGAGAGAGAGGAAAAAGGTCTCTGCCAAGGCTGCAGAGCAGCAGGACAGCAGAGCCTCCACCCCGGGATGTGCTCTGAGGGGAACAGCGGTCTCCAGGGCAGCACACGGTGCACAGGGAGCTGGGCACATCGGGGCCACGGGGTGCAGTGCAGTGGTTGGGTTTCCATCTCTCTGGATCCACTCATCAACGCTCTCCCCAGGCACACTGCTGAACTCCTCAAAGCCAATTAGGTGCCTAAATAATTAGCAATACTAACAGAGCTGACACATAATCCCCTGGAAGGGGCAGCCCCCAGTCTGGGACCCACTCTGGTTCTTTTCTGGCTGTCTTCCAAGGAATATGCTGCTATTTCTCATAGCCACAGATGCCCATTTGGAGGTAATGAAAATCAGAGACAACTAAAGAAAACAGGGAAGGCTTAAGCAGTTTCTTCAGCTGCACTACCAGCAATGGAGAGAAATGACAGCTCCTTCTTGTTTTTAAGGACTGCCCAGAGCAGCAGGAGAAACTTGGTTTCTGTTCTGTACAGGGATGAGTTTGTTGTAATGGTGGTGCCAATATTTAATGGGGCTAATAGTTCCCATTCTTTTCCCCCTATTAAATGCTGTCCTTATCTCAATCTGAAGTGCTGGTGCAGATTTGAGGATGAAAGGATGCACACTCCAAGGATGAAACAGGACTCCTGAAGGAGATGGATGACCCTGATGCTCCAGGTCTGGGTGCACAGCACCCACGGCACTTACTGAAAAAGATCCATCTTTCCATTTGTCGAGCACTTTGTAAACATGCTGCAGCTATCTGCAGTGGTTGTGTCTCCTCAAATACATGGTTAATGACTGCTGTGTTTTGGGCTTCTTTTAACTGTGTTCAATGGAGTTAATGACACACCTACCTGCCTGTCTTCCTGCTTCTTGTTTTCCTTTTAAATAATTTTAAGCATGTGATTTTTCCATCTCAGTATCATGATGACATCAGGATCTGCTTTGCTGTTATATTTAATGTGTTAGGAATGACCTTCCACCTCCATTCAATTACATGGGATCTGCTTTCTCAGCAGGGCCATTTGTGATCATTTGTCTAGGATTTTATGTATTGCTTTTCATTGTCCATCTCAGAAATTTTCATGCTTGCACTGAATAAAAAGTGACAAGAAGTGATGGAATGTGTTGTTAGAAAAGCTTTTGGAGATGCCTGATTCCAGAAATGTTACTTTATGAGCCACAGGCCATCCTGGGGGGACACTTACAGGGGAGGAGGGGACAGTGCCCAAGATGTGTCACCTTTAGTTCTTCTTGTCAGCAAATGGAACGAGCCCAAATGTTTTGGATGAACAAAGTACTCAGTGAGACTCAGGGGTTGCTCTGTGCCCTGTACTTGACAGGAGGCTGCAGCTGGGGGTGGGGATTGGTCTCTGTCCAGGTAACAAGCTTTTATTATTCCAGGATTAAGAAAGCCTTGCTACTGCTCTCCATTGCTCTTCAGTGGGACCACACAGGCAAAACCAAACCTCAGTCAAAGGTAAAAGAACTAAATAAGTGCAGAGTCACCTTTTCTGCTTCAGGACAGCATTTCCAATAAACTGAATCAATAGTTTTCATAATTTTTGGAACTGTTTGCTGTAGGGTGTGTGAGAGCTCTGATTTCTGTGTTAATTTAGTTGTCTTCAGAGTTTAGAAAGACTGAAGGAATGTCTGCTTCAAGATTACTGGGTCTGTCTCATTTCTGGCAAAGGCTACTAAGGTTGTGGGGTTTTCTTTAAATCTTAATTTTGTTTATGACAAACAATGGAGCAAAAAACATCCTTCTCCTACAGGTTTATCAGTTTCTTAAGCAACTGAATCTGACATTTCATTCTGTTTTTCTTTGCCAGATCCACAAACAGAAGGCAAAACAGAGAATGTGTCTCTTTAGGGTTCTTTGGGAACACCCTAACACATGAATACAACCAGCAGAGATAAATCCAAAAGTAACTCTGGGGCTCACCTAATTTTTCAAGGTTCAGTGACAAATGCACAAGTGTCATTTGTTTCCTGCTTTTGTATCATAAGCTCTCTTTTATTATTTTTATGTCCTGTGCCAGCAAAACTGAGTATGTCCAGAAAATAAATGTAGTGCAGCAGAAGAAAAACTCCAAAGGTTGTAAAGTTAAACAGAATGTGGAATACTGGTGGTTCAGTTCTATGGGCTAACATTAACAGGAACAGCAGTTTACCTGACTGTTCTTTGTGCAACATTAGCTTTTCTGTAGGGAGGCAACAGGGGCTGGAAATGCAAGTGTCTCAATTGTAAATCTGGGCATATTCCCTAGTAATCACCATTAAGGTCAGTCCTTTTATTTTTGCCAGGACAGATGTGCAGCCAATGTTTGGTTTGTGTCTAAAGCAGCTCATCACAGTTACTAAGAAATGTCTCTTCTTATTTAAAGCCAAAACGTTCCCACTTGGCCACTGGAAGTTTTGACCCAGCATGGAAATGCAGTTAAATCCAAGTGTCAGCAGTGTCCAACCCCCATCTAGGAAATGTATGTGCAAGCTTTAGGATTGCACAAGGAAAGGAAGAGGGTATTTGCATCTCAGGTGGAAGAGATCCTCAGGTGGCTCTCATGCCAGGAAAGAAAACTGATCTAAGTAGGTTTAATGCTGACAATACCTCTGAATATCCCCCTGTATGTACACATTAAAATGTTATCCCTTCAGGGCAATCTGGCCCTTTACCAACTTTCCAACGGCCACGAAAATAAACTGCAGTGCAAATTATGCTAAAAAAAACCAAAGGGTGAGAGTAAAACTCCTGTCTGCAGAATTGTAGATCAGTGCTTGCGGCCATCTGGCGCGTCTGTCCCTGGGGACAGTGACCTTCCTCTCCTCCCTCTGTCAGTGTTTCATTCCCTTACCTCTTTGGTTGCCACACTGGCATTTCAATGCTGCCTTCTGGCTTTTAACTCCTTTTTTTTTCTCTTTATTTCTCTCTGTATGGAAGTGTGTTGGAACAGGTATTTCCATCACAGCAGCACATCTGCTAATAGAAACATAACACAGCCTCACTCACTGATCTCTCAGGGTGGACAAACACCTTCAGCTCCAAGGAGCTGTGGAGAACAAGTATTTGGTCCCTTAGGAAGCATGGAGTGATCAGTCCCTGTGACAAGAAAATACAGACAAATGCTGTGGTCAGGTCTAAGCAGGAAGATTCAGAGCCAATGACCTAGAACCTGCCATAATTATATTTATGTTTTCAATGTAATTATGGTGTGATAGTGCAAAGTTGGAGTTTAGAGAGTTCAGCCATTCCACTGAGGCTGGTGACGTTGCTTAGGGGGTTTTGTATCAGTCTAATGTGTCTAAGCAGGATCAAGAACTAAAAGGAAAATTTTACAGAAATATTTTCAGTCAGATTGCTCCAAAAACTGGTGCTTCTCCTAGGGTGCCAAAAGATTGAACGTTTTTCTGTTGAATTCCTCCTAGAAAGTACAGACTTACCAGTTCAGCTATGGAAGGGATGGATATGATGCACCATGGGAAGAGATAAAACCAGACAGACAAGAAGTCTATCTCCCATCCTTCCCTGAACACACACTAAGGAAAAAAATTCAAACAATGAAATAAAGAAGAACTGATTCCTACCTCTGGAGTTCAGTTCTACATTTTGTCAGAGTGTTAACTGAGATGATTGGCAGTGCTGTGCAGTCCTCATGAGAGCATACTCCCCCTTACAAAGCTGCCACACATCATGGGGCACCAGCCACAACATCTGCAAAGGCAAGGTCCAGCACAGAGCTGACCTGGAGGAGGAATCACCTCTGAGCACGGGAGACAAGAGCTGCCTTACAGCCATGCTGTGTGTGTGCTGCTGCCTCTGTGCATAAATGAACAGCCTCACACTGCAGAGTACTGTGCACTCCTCGTTTTTGGTGGGTGACACTGCAGACACTGGTTTAAGTGGTATCACCTGTTTATCAATGTGCAATGCGGCACCGCATGTACAGCCCTGGCAGAAAACAACTGGCATAGATATTCTATTTTATAGGAGGGTAGCTGTATAATGAAGTCATACAAATGTGTAAACACTGTTCACAAAAATGGAAGAACTGCCATTCTTGTCAATAACATAGAACATGAGAATATGCACCTCATCTGTCAACATCTAAAGGGCAGAGCATTTCCATCCTGGAAGTGCTTCCAAGATGGATCCTCTGAGGATTTATAGAAGCATGCTGAGGCAAAATACAAGCTCAACATATTTGGGGTTAAAGGACAAAAGAAGGACCTAAGAAAATTATTCAAGTTAACTGTCGTCTAGTACCAGTTCTAGATCTTAGACAGATCTGGTGAAGCCCCATTTCTGCTGCCATTTCTTTTTGCACAGCCTGACGTGGTGTTTTGTGGCTGGCTGGAAACTGCTCATTCTGGGCTTTGATTAAAACACTGCACAGTGTGCAAGGCAGCACAGACTCATCCCGAGACTTCTGAGTTATTCCTGTTCTTCTGGAAGCTGACATTCCACTGACAACCAGCTCACACCTGCTTTATACCCGCAGCTTTTTAGTTTCTCATCTTAGGGATACAGACCAGAGCAATGCTTGTTGTTTCCTAGTTTATGTTCTTTGTTGATTTGTGAAAACATCTCTCAGGATAGTTGATAACTTTTGGCTTTGTATTGCAGGCACAGTTTTTCTCCTGGTATCAGCTCCTTCAAAGCCTGAAAGATTAACTTTTTTTTCCCCTCACTTGCTAACTTAATGTAGGTTGCCTTCCTGCTACTCAATCAGATTGCATTTCTGCCATTTTGGATAGAAAGGAATAAAAAGGACAGAAAGCAGGAAGAGCCCCCTTAACTGCCACTATCTCCCATTTTAGGCACTTCACATTGCAAAATCTGATGTTCATCTAAGCTCCACTGAACGAGAATTAGAAATAGAGAGTTTAGTTTTAGTGCAATTTTAGGATTGAGACATGGAAGTTCCCTGATGCTTGAGCCTTGAATTTTCATGTGACACAAAAAGTTGTCATTCGTCTTTACTTCTTTATTTTGCCCTTTTCCTATAGGTGCTACTACTTCAAATTCCAGAACTGCAGCTTTTTGCCTTAATTTAAGGTCAACGAAATTATCCTGCAACCTCTGACTGTTTAGTAGAGGTTATTACATGAAACGAATGACACAAGTGCACAGGCAGACTGAGATAAAGGCAAATCAAAGCATTTCATCTACAACTTTTCACCTTTTACAAATCATCTTGGAAAAATGCAAATCATCCTGCACTGTAGTTCACTTGTCTCTCAATTTCCGCCCCATTAAACAGCGTTGTGTCCCTTGAAGTCTCTTTCAGTTTCTTATATTTCCTTCCTTCCTTCCTTCCCCATTTCCCTGTCAGAACACCACTCTTCTTGCTCCATCATTCTCCTTGACAGACTCCTGCCTGCAGCTTTGGCAGAACACTGCTTTTTGTTGTAGTTCCTGTGATCTGTTTTGGTGCCTGGAGTGTGAGCTTGTTTCTAAAAAGACAGATCTACTTGAAAGTAAAGCTCTCTGCTCACTGAATTCCTCATATAAATGACTCAAACTCTGTTTTTGGAGGGACTGGAATATCTGGAGCTGGATCCTTCATCTCCTTTTTTCCTTCACTATGCATGAAGGAGCATGGGTGCCTGACTCCCAGAGAGATGCAGAGAGAGGGACAGGTTTATATCAGAGCAAAGAAAAGTAAGGTGGTAGGAAGAGACTCTTCCTATTTGACCTGGGTGGACCCTGTAAAGCACGCTTGCTTTCAAAACACTTCTCTCTCTGGAAAGTCTGAAAATACACAGCACAGAAAAGTGGCTGTGATTTACCTCTAAATGTGGCAAAACATTTTAAATAAAGGGCAAAATCCTGTCTGGTCTTTTTATTGCATTAGAAAATGCAGTGTGAACAGATAAAATGTTCAGGCACCAGATGAGAGCAGACAGAACCAATAAAATCAGAAATAAATAAGGTGTTTTATTGTGCTCTGGTGGATGGGTGAATTATGTCTCTGAAATCTCTCTCCCCACTTCCCTGTGTACAGGCTGGATGCTAAGTAGCCCTTTCTGTAATTGCTGCCTCGTGTTTGCTGAGTAGTTTGAGACAGAGCAACACGATAATAACCTCTGTAAAACTCCTCCAATGACCATATCAAGTCCAAGACTGAGGTCTCTAATTAATAGTGCTTTAATGACTGCATAAAGAATTACAGCACATTAAGGCTGATCCCAGGACATGCAGCACGCCATCCATAAAATCAGCCCCATGCCAGCCTCTTCCAAGTGCAGATAAATGAGTGACAGAGGAAAAGGTCACAAGGATTATGGAGAGTAAGAGATTTCTGGGTGCAAGATCATCAGATCATTTAGACTCACACCTGTGCAGCACATGGTAAATAACCCCACCGTGTGGCCCTGGAGTCCATCCAGGTACCTCCTGTGAAATGGGTGCAACAAGGCACCGAGTCCTGCTCTAGAGTCAGAAATGGAAATGGGAAATCACACCTTTCCTTTAGCCTGGTGTTTTGGGGATAAAATGTATAGTGTTAGCTCATTCTGAATCAATTCAGAAAGTTTTCAAGATCCCTTTGGCTGTCTTGGGACAATAAAATACTGCAGGGAATATGCAGGAATGACTTGATATGTTTAGACCTTACTGAGAAGGAAGAGCCATGGGAAACAGGAATGCTAATTGTTTAAAGGAGCACTAGGACTCACTTCAGAATTGATTTGTCCTTCATGAGATCAGTCTTCAAGTGGTGACACATCAACCTCAGGAAGACATCCTGCTAAAAGAGAGGGAAAAAGAACAGGGATTTTTCTGAATGGCTACTCCAAGTTTTAAGAAAGGCACGATCATATAAAAGGAGTAATACCAAGAGAGTAGGGAATGTTCTGGTGGGAAAAAAGAAAAAATTGTGCTTTCCAGTGCAGACACTACCAGAGTAGACTTGGCCACCATGTTCAGCTGCAGCTGCAACAGCTGAATTTGCTGGATAAAATGTACTGTGCAGAAGAAAGGTCTTTACACAGACTTCTGACAGAGTTTCTATTTTGTTAAGGAAACACCCCCAAACCTTGCAATATAAACTGCACATATATTATACACGTATTTTGTAAACATATTTCAGACCAACATGGAAGAGCAACAGTTTTGCTCAA
Organism: Phainopepla nitens; assembly: GCA_013400175.1. Classification (NCBI taxonomy): domain Eukaryota; kingdom Metazoa; phylum Chordata; class Aves; order Passeriformes; family Bombycillidae; genus Phainopepla; species Phainopepla nitens. Next base: position 8,715 of record VXBQ01010981.1, read on the forward strand.
AAGAGAGCAATTTGTACAGCAGCCTGCCACACGGTGAGATTGCACAACCTGAGGATGTCCCAGCTGCAAGTGCCCTGATGCTGCTGAATTTTGGTGTGAACTCAAACTCAACCCAAGAGTCAGAAGTTGCCTTTTTAATTCCTCCTCACAGGAATGCATCCATTCATCACTTCTAGGTTGTGACAACAGATTTGCATATTAAGGAAGTGCTTGCTTCCTAATAGAGATTATATTAAAACATTAATTTGGGGTACTCTTAAAATATTTATATTATCACACATTAATTTATTATCCTATACATTCATTACTGATATCAAAAGACATAGAAGAGATTTATGAAGAATTAGAATGGTCCAGCATCATCCAGTGACTGAATTTCCAAATCCCACTTGAAGGTCATGGCTGTTGACACTTAATCCACTTGATTTGATCTAGCATGGAATTTTGGCTTCTCTGCACCAGCAGACTCCTTTGTAGCTGTGTGTTTTACCCTGCTGTGCCACAGCACCTCAGGTGAGAGGAGAGGTCATTGTCACGTGAAGTCGTGTTTGCTGCTGCATGGCAGAGCACAGCCCGGATCGCTGAGGCTCCAGTCAGAGCACAGGGAACTGGCTCTGCTTGGGCAGCTCTTCTAGAACAGCTCTGTGCAAAAGGTGGGGGCTTGCCAGAGCTCTGGAATGCACTTCCATAAGTTAGCAAAAAGGAAGGAGGGCTTTACAGACAAAAATGCCCAAAAGGGCTCCTTACTATCGGGAGCTAAAATGAATGCGTTGAAGCTTCATAAAATATGTTTATCCCCAACCCAGGGCTGAGCATTTATTCATCATTTGGGCTCCTGCCATGAATCATTCCCATTCCAAGAGCCAAGGCAACAGATGGTGCATCAGTAACCCTTCAGTGACCTGCTGGCTGGGCAAGGATGCAGGAGCCCTGACAGGAGCTGACCCACCTGACACTGNCAAAGCCACAAACACTGCCTTTAAACAGAGAACTTCCCCAAGAACAATTTAAGAGCTATGACAGGAACCACCTCTTAGCTCAGGCGCTGTAGAACAGTGCTGGAAAAAAAACAGTAATTAATGCAATTAATTATTTATCACCCAGGAAGAATTTCTGCAGACAGATGCTTAGGTAACTAATATTTCATTGCTTTTTTACTTTTCCACCAAGAGTGAAGCAAATGTAGATCTGGTTTAGCCAGATGTGAAGAGAAGCTGTGAAATGCTGGGTTTTGTGCACATGTTTGCTCACAGACTGCAGGCAGTGTATCAGCACTAAATTCAGTTCAGGGTTCTGCTCATTGATTCCCTACAAATATCCCAGCTTCTAAAAGCATCATTGTAGCAGTCAGAATGTCTCAGTCAATCAATAAATTCAAGCTGAGAAATAAATATCCATACTCACTATTGCAGAAGGGGCTTGGCATATTTTCTAATTGTCTGAGGAACTTAGAAACTCTTGCTAAAACTCCCATTCTTGGTAGGTATCTCAGAAATGAGGAATCACTTTCCACAAGTTATTGACAGATGCAAGGCTTTCCTTTGGCAGGTCTCTGAAATAAAGCACAAGTCAGGTTTGGTGGAAAGCAGTTACTGTGATTTATAAAGCAATACTTAGTATTAAAGCAGAACATGAAACTCCTTGTGTTTGTTAAGCTGTCAGATGGAAAAGCTCTGACTGAGCTCTTCTGAAACAGAAGATTTTGACCATTTTGTAATCGCTTTGATGCTTATAAAGGAGAACAGATCTTGAAACTACAACTTAGATGTTCTAAATCTGATATTCAGAAAAACTTCAGTATAAAAACACATAAAAGGAAAAGATTCCTTAGTAACTACTAAAGGATTTGGCATTTTTCATTAGTTCTCCAATTTTTAACAAAAGTCTGAACTCAACTCATAGCAGTCATGAACACTATCAAGGAGGAATGTTTTTTGATGCCTGTAAATAGCACTTTAGTGCACAGTACTGCTTAAAACATTTTCCAGCACTCTTGGAACATGGTAATCTTTTTTCCTCAAATATTAAACTAAATACATACTGAAGTATTAAGCTATATATATATATATGTGTAATATATATATGTGTGTGTGTGTGTGTGTGCTGCTGTGCTAGATTTAACAGGCATTTAGCAGCCAGACACAGCACATTTTATGACTTCACACTTCCACTTAAAGCAGGAAATCTCATTTGACCTCACTGCTGTCTAATACAGTTATATCCTAATGGTGTCAAAATATGAAGCAAAGCTTGGACAAGTAGGAGAAGAAAACAAACAAAAACATTATCTGAAATACTCCTATAAGACAAAGGCAGCAGTTCAGCTATTTGATAATTATCTTGGCATGGGTGACATTATGAGGGACACATTGATTTGGGCTGTGTCTTACTTTGAGCTCTGTGAATGATCTGTAATTTAGAATAAAATTTCCCAACCTGGGAAGGTAATTCCAGTGATCTGAGCTGGTAAGAGTATGGTTTAACATCAACATCCAATTCCGTGCCGCAAACCAGGATGAAACACCAATCACACCAATCCCAAAACGGAAAATGTTCACTGGCAGGAAAAGGTGTTCCGTGCTATCAAAAAATTCCCTTGTGAAACTGCTCCTGCTGAAAGGGTGCCAGGAAAATTCAATGCAGTGTAAGTAGAACATGAACTGGAAGTGCCTCATGGCGGGTTTGATTTACCTGGATGGGTGCCAGGGAAAAATAATAGTACATAACACGGTGTATGGATACATCAGCCTACTGCGCTGAACACATTTTGCACGGAATAATTAAAAACTAACCCCTTGTAAATTATGTAGCAGGAGTTTTGTATTGAAGGAATTAAAGTGCAATTTCACACACTTTTATAATCTTTGCTTTCCCAGTTGCTACAATCTAACAGCAGTAAGTCAAATAAAGATGAGGAGAATCTGAGTCCTTACTTTGTTTCAAAAGTGGGCCTTCTGTGTACAAAGTTGTTAGGAACTGCACTGCTACTACTTGGTAGTAAACTGATGTTACTACAGCAAACAAAAAATATACATCAAAAATAACTTTTCATGTCTATTTTTAGCACCTGTCACCTGGGGATGCTAAACCTTGGTGGCTTGTTGTGATCAGACACAGAAAGTGTCTCTGCCTCTCCTCCCCTCTCTTTTACATTGGTGTAACTGTATTGACTTTGTTATTTCTGAGCTGCACAGAGAGCATGAGAGGAGAACCATTCCCCAGGAGTAAAGTTCCAATTTAAGTGTAGGCTTGTGTACTGCCACTTATCCACATGAATTATGTGGGAGTCATGGATAGTCCGGGTGTAAATCCAGGTGGAACCGTGCCACTGATCTATGAATGTGCTGCACTCCTGAGAGGAGAAAAAACAAACCTAAAGATCTGACAGCCTTAAAAAAGCATTCCCATTGTGGCATAATCTTTTAGAAAAAAATAAATCATAGCCCATCTTTTTGCAAATTGACCTGTAAGTTCCTGGCAGCAAATCAATAGGATACAAATGAAAAATAATAATGCAATAACAACGCTGTGTATTATCCTAGGCCCCAGATGAAAGCCTGTGAAACGATCAATATGATAAAGATTCAGCACTGCTACTCTCTTACAAAGAAATGGCAAAATAACAGACTGATTTCAGAAGGTAGCTGTAAAACACACCAAACCCATCTGCCACAAGGTGGAAAGAAAAACCCAAATATAAAACACTTCCTTGTTTGTTTGTCTGTTTCTTCTCCCCCAGGTTTCCATTAACTTGAAGTGGAATTCAAGCGAGCAATTTTTTTTGTTGTTGTTTGGAGAAAAAGCAAGGAAGGGAGAGAATCATCCATTTATCCTTAGCCCAGGAAGCTCAAAGACAAAAACTCACTTGCATACCACAGGCACATGGAAAGGAGTGGTTTCCCCTAAGTACCTGTGTGCACTTTTTTCATATTTGATTTTAATATCAGTTTTAACTGACAGTGGACACACGGCACACATGGCCCACGTGTGACACCTCACTGAAGGCTCAGAGGGAATCATTTTTAATGCCAGCTTCAGGGGTAGCTTGTGCACAGGCCAACAGATTCAACCCTAAGGCCAAGAATTACAAGGAAACTGGTTAAGCAATTAATACCTAGGGGTATTTATTTCTCCCTGTAAGTTTGCAAAGTGCTCTTTGGACAAGCAGCAAAGCAGAGGCTTCCCCAAGTCAGACAGTTCAAGGAGAGGGGATGAAGGCAGAACTGAGGGAGAAGTGGCAAACCCACATGAGGACACCAGCTATGCAAACAGCCCTGCCCATCCAGCCTGTGCTCCTGCCAGTACAAGCCAAGCAGCTGCCTCATGCATTAGTCTCAGTATCTACCCACAGTCACCTTACTGGGAAAGATTTTTATAAATGAGAGCATGAAAAGATTATGGCAACTTGTGCATTCCCAGAACTATGTAAAATAACTTCCACAATCAGTGCAACATGGCACATGGCAGTTACCCTTCGATCTCACTTAGATTTTCATTTTGGATTACCAAGCACAGAGTGAAAATAAAATGCCTTTCCTGAAAGGCAGCCAAAAGCCATGGTTTTCAAATTCCAGTTTATGTTCAGAGCTTTATCACAATTTCATACAAATAAGTTCTTAGCATAGAAATTTCCACAATTGCTTCAAGGTGCATTTAAATTCATTTATATCCATATGGGTGCACTGCTCTAAGAATTTTAAGATGTACTTTAATATTAATCCACACTTTGTGGTTACAAGAACAGAACAGAGATCCTCACGTAGCTTCAGCCCCAAGACAGGCCACACCTATGGGGTGACAGGCGACAGTGCCCTCTTGATCCCATTAAACCACGAGCACTGAAGTTACTGCGGCCTTCCAAGTAAAGGGTGAAAGTCTCACTAGATGTGAGATGACTTCCAGTTCCTGTGGCCCATCAGCCAAGGGAGATGTTGGAAAGTATTGCTGGAAGGCTGTCTCCATCAAGGTATGCTCCCATCTTAATTGTGAGCTCTTTTTAGCAAACTGTGTTTGCATGAAGTTTTTTTACCCTTTACAGTGTCTGTCTCTCTCTCTGTCTTTTAAACAGCATTTGTTGCAAATCAGAACCACTTGAAAACTGAAAAATTTCACTTTGTGATTATCTAAAAAAGAGACAATCAAAATTCTATATAGAAATAAGATGAAGTTTTTCAGACAGCTGCAGTTCCCAACTGTTTGCAGCATTTAGGGAGACAAACACAGAGGCGTTTTTCCCAGATGTGCCAAACTGACTTCTGCATTATTCAGTCCTTCTGTTCTCCCTTAGCACGCTGTCACTGTCAAACCTGAGGGGATGAGTCTAAGGAGATTCCTTCTGAGCCTACAGAACAGTCACTTTTCCATGCAGGCCAGAAAACCGAGCCCATGGCACTCTGGGGAATCACTGTGACACCCCAGAGGAGCAGCAGCAGCTGGTTCCCAGACCCTGCTGGACAGCAATGCATCTTCTGAAGTGCTGGCACAAACTGTGCCAGCCCCTGCCGTACCTCAGTGCCCTTTTCCCGCCAGGAAATCTGCCCCAGTGCCTCGGGAAGAAGCCTTGGTTTGGAGGAGGGGCGGCCGAATCAGCTTTCCTCTGTTTTGGGCAGAAATCGTGGCTGCAGCTCTGCCTGTGGAAGGAAAGGAATCAACGCCTGAGGCAAACAAAGCGTAAGGCACGAGCACCAAGAGTGCTGCAAATGGGGGAAGGGAACAGGGATTGGTGTCCCTTGCCCTTTCTCCCGGCGGCAGCCCCTCCTGGCAGAGACACAGATGCTGCATTGCTGGTTCTTGCCTGTGAACTTGAAACAGTGAAAGAAGAAAGACGGGCTGCAAGCTAGGTAAGGAAAAGTCTTCCAGTGGAAGTGACTTGGTTTCAATTTTAAAAAGCCAGGAAAAGATATCCTACAAATATTTCTACAGTCAGGGCTGCTTATAACCTTGAATACGAAATCAGAGCTATATATATTTTCGAAGACCAAAAACCAACTCTCTTCCTCTGCCATAAAGCTATACAGAATTCTGCTGTTTCCAAGTAGACTGCTAAATCACACAAAGATTTTTTTTTTACTGTTTTTTTTTACTGTTTTTTAGCCACCGTCCCTTTTTTCATGGAGCCCAAGAGCAGCCTAAGCTCAATGAAACAGGCAGTCAAACACTACACAGCCCTCACTGAGAGGAAACACAATTAACTTTGAGATCTCCCATGGGATTTGTAATTATCAGAGTCTTATTTCTACAGCTGAGGTATCCCAGACCTCAGGTATCCCATTTCAGGAGACATAATACTTTAAGTCAAGCAGAACAGTTTCTTAGTCTTGATTTTTTTGTGCTCAGGTGTTTATATTAAAAGCCTACTTAGTCATAATGTGAAGCAAAACAGAGATAATTCAAATCAAACATCTAAACCCAAGGAGAGTCAGAGGGGAGGAAAAAAAAAAGACATGTCAAACCCAACTGGGAGTGAAATATTTGGAATCAGTTCTTAGCCTTCCTGATTTTAGGAGGGGACATAAAAATACAAGGGCAAAAATATACCATATGTAAATGAACAGCTGCCTGCTCTAGTTCAACACTATGGAAGGAAACATTCCTTGCTTCACTGTGTGCCTTCCTTTCCACTAATAAAGTCTGGAGATCTGGAAAGACCACATGGTGATCAACTGATCCAAACTGCTTTAAAAGCAGAATCTGCACTACTGTCCTAAAAATAAATACAGCTTTTTCTTGCAAGTTTTCATGCAATCTTCTGTGTAAGAAAAATGGGAATGTGTTACTTGGATCCTCAGACCTCTACACTTACAAATGAATATTTATACCTTAAACATAGAACTGCCAATTAACCTTTGAAATATTTTCCCAGGGTAGGAGGGGACGATCCTGTGCTGCAGCAATCAGTCACTGAGTGTTGCCCAAATTAGGTGTCTCACCAGAGAGGAGGTGATGGATCTCCTATGGAGAGCTGAGAACCCCAAGGTGAGCCACAAAACAGTCAGGTCCATGTGGAATATCACTTGTCAACCTCACCATTCTGAGAGAGCTGAAAAAAAAAAAAGGTTCATGTTTATATTAAGAAAATGGAAAAAGGAAGGGCAAGGGAAGATATTTTCTGAAAACATATTTTGTCCTCAAACACAGGTGAAACAGAAGTGCTGTGTAAAAATCACAATCTGAAACGAAGCCCCAGAAAAAGAGCTACAGGCTGTGCCTCCCTTCATTTAATTTATTTCCAGAGTTATTCAGAATGCAGACACTTAATCCCTAATGTAAACCTGCAGGCAACATTATTTATCTTTAGGAAGACCTGAAGGCTAATGTAATTCAAACTGCGATTTTTGTCTTTTCATTGTGTGGGGTGGGAAGAAAAGATGGATTAAATTGCTTTCTGCAGATATCAATACACAGTTTAAGGAGGTGGAGGGGCTGTGATTCCTTGGAATGACTCAAGTACACATTTGCTGTCTTTAATGAAAAGAAGCTTAGAGTTTACAATGGAAAATGACAGAAGTATGATCACATAGTATTGGGTCTGCGGCATTTGGACTGGTTTATTTGATGCATCAGAAGGAGGTGTTTCATTGCAGCAGGACATGAAGCAACAGCTGAAAGAAACAATAGCAGAGGACTCTCCTGCCTAAGGGTGATTTCATGCTACAAATAAATGTTTACGGTCATAATGAAAATGACTCTGCATTCCTTCATAGTTATCACATTAGATAGTTTTCATCCTTCTTATTAAAAAAAGTATTAATAAGAATGAACCTGTCCTCTAAAGCATTTCATCACTGCTTTCAGGAAAATGGATCAAGGAGTGGTTCTCATTTTTCCCAACTGAGAAAAATACATTTTAATGAGGCTGTTTTAAGCTTTACTCCCTGTCCTTCTGTCTGGCTTCTGCCATTCCATCACATGACATATCTGTGCTGAGGTCACAGTTGCCTTAGCAATACTAAAACATAATATGCATATAGGCCTGAAACACGTGATCTCCCCTCAGAACAAGTTTCAGTTTTAAACTTGTCGGAATGCACGATCCAAGTACCTGGAACAGCCTTTTCAATAATCTTTCCACAGGAAAATGAAATTCAAAACACCCGTCAAGAACAATTCCCGCTCCAACCAATTTGCTTCCAGTCACGAAGCTTGCCATGGTAGGACTGGTGCTGGCACCTTGTGCTCCCCAGGGTAAGCAGCCTCCAAAGCACTGAATCCCCTGGTGTCTCCCAGGGCTCCATCTCACATCCTAGAAAACACAGGGCCAGCCCCCCGCCAATGGGGCAGGGTCACACCCTGACCCTGAGCACAAGGATGTGTGCAACCCACACTGCCTTCAGCTCGAGGCACCTCCTCCTCCTGCTACTTCTAAGGCTAAAAGTTAGTTTTCCTTTTCATATTCCTAAAATGCAGCCTATCAGAAAGGTACAGAGAGGAAAGGATTTGGTTTAGGTTCACATCCTTCACTTGCAGTGCCTGCTGCGCCCAGGTCTTGATATAAATTATTTTTCCCTCTGCTCATTATGAAGTTTCCTGCCAGCATCATTTTTCCATGCCATTCACTTCTTCTCTTTTCCCTCTGCCAGCTCCAGCTTCTCTACTGCATTAGGTAAAAGTTATTTATCCTCATTTTAAAGGTTCATTGTAATTCACTCCCTACTCATTACCTCTCACGTATGATCCAGGGCAGGACCCATGCACCCCTGGGATAGCAGCTGACCATTTATTTCCCGTCCTTTGGTTCTCCTCCGTGCCTTTGGCACAGGGGAATGGACAGATGGCCCTGGGAGCCAGTGCTGAGGCAGTAAACCCCTTGGAGGGGACATGATGTCTTGTCACACGCCTGAGAAGTGATTTGCACCAAGTACCCACAGCCCTTCCAAGCTAAATAATAGAAGGAAATAAATAGTAGGGATATAAAGGAGAAGAGTGGACATGCAATATGCAAGTATTTTCTGATTTCTGTGGAAAATGTTACCCCAGTGACACTGTGCACTGATGAATGAGAGAAGTAGGGCACACCTGGATGCTTTTTCCAAACCTTTGGCAGCCATCAGTTCTCCAGAGCTCAGAATGACATATTTGGTGCAGCTTATGAGGCCAGGGCTTTCTGAGCCACCAGCACAAAAGATGAATCCTCAAACACCAGGCACAAGTGACAAGATAAGAAGCCCAGCACATCATGTCTAAGATATAAATTGATCCATCTGTCAGCAGTTACTTTAGAAGTGAATTGCTCCCAATTATGCTAGGAACAGCTTTTAATGAAACATGGTTTTAAAGTACTACAGAGAGGAAGAAAATGTGCAAAGTAAATTCTTGATATAATGAAAATTGAAAAGAGTTATAGATTCCGCTGTTATAATTGGCAAAGAGAATGGAGGGTTTTGATAGAGGTGACAGTAGAACAGCTTCTGGGGTATTATTTGGCTGGGATAGCAATCTTCTCATCATATGTCCAGCCCGTCCCCAGAGGTCATTTTCAAGGTACATCTTCAGATGAGAAATAGAAGTGTTATGTGACAATTTTCTGATGGCTGCAAAGAAATGTTCATTACGTTGCCTTCTTGCCACAGAAGGGACTAGCCATGTATCAGATGGTGGGAAGGGTGTCAATGAAAAACTGGAGTTTAGGTATTCTGAATTTAAATCCTTCACACAGTCCACACTCAGCCCTTTCTCTTATGACAGGAAGTCAAGGAACTCATATTAAGTGGCAGGCAAATATTTTCCCCCCCAGTTTCTTCTGGGTTTTGGTGTGAGAGAGACATGGATGGCACAGGTAGCCCCACACCTGCTGAATACAGATCTGAGGGAGCGTGACACATTTCTTTTGGCAATCTCTTAGAGCTCTCCCCACAGCCTGCCTGCTGGAACACACCATGTCTGTTTGGCAGTCACTAGTGCTGTAGCCTCAGACAGGGGGTTTAACAATGCTGAATTTGAAGTTATTAGAAATACCATTGCTTTCACAAGTACACAAATATTGAATTACTACATCTCTTTCAGATGGACTGAATTACGAGTAGTGTTTCATAGACTGATTTATGTTGGAAATCCACATTTACAAATTATATTCACCAATAAACTCGGCTTAGGTATGACACAGAAGTTATTGCTGTTACTCGGGAAATGTTTTCTGCTTTGGCTTTTGTTCTTGGGGATGCTGCACACCAAGCGATATATTTCCCACATGAAATAGCTTCTCTGAAACATCTGCTGCCAGAAAGTTTGTCTGGAACTTGCAATGATGGATGAATTTTTGACAGGTAATTGCAATTCAGATCAGATGCAGACAGATTTAGTACCGAGAGGCTCCCAGTTTATTAAAATCACCATTGATTTATTTAAGCACCCCCCTTCTCTTTTCACCACCATTCAGAAATGAATCACTTGGGTATGGTGTTCAGGGCTCATCCAGCTGCTCATAATGTGAAATACATCAGTTCAGCCCAACTTTATCTATCTTCTCAGCACTTCTGAAGCACCCATCACCACAGTGTCCAGCCACCACCAAACCTGACATCTACAATTAGCGTAAACCAAAGAAATCCTACAATTTGGATTAGTTACGTGGTTTAAACTCCTCAGGTTTACTAAAGAAAATTGTCAGCAGTATTCATCACATCTGTGAAAGTTATGTTTCTATTACATAGAAATATAATCCCAGTACAGCTCTTTTGGGCTGTGCCAGCTTTAGACAAAGGAAACTTGCTTTAATCTCCTGGTTCCAGACAGAAAGGACTGATCATACCCAGACATCTGATTTTAAATCCATGTTGATTTCAGTAATGTTATTGGCATATAGTACTTGCGCCAGTCCTCAGTGAAGTAAGCAAAGATTCACTGTAGATACTGTACTCAGCTCTGGCTGTTCCCAGACAGATTCCCATCAAACCTTTTGGAAAGTTAGACATTAACTTTCTTTGCAACTCACATCTGTTCTGATAAAGGATTAGTTATGCGTGAATGGCAGCCACATGACCTTTGGCTAATTTTCTTACACCTTTCCCAGACTAAACAGAGCTAGAGAAGTGTGGGACATTCTTGGAAAAGAGCCATAGAAAGTTAAGGTAAAATGAGCATGGCAAATGCAGACACTTAAAACATTTCTACTTGATTTAACCCCAAACTGGCATTACAGTTATTTCAGAATGGCTACTGAAGTGACTCAAGGAAAATGGCAGAAGGTAACAGATGATATCATGCCTTGAAAATAACCTAAAAATACACAATTGCCAGCACCTGCTCTGAGATCCCAGTATTCTCTCTTGCTGTGGGCACAGGCAGATATCAAAAGACAAGTGAGACCAGAGCTATGGTGCTCCTCTGAGTCCTATTCCACCTGCCAATTACTTCCAGCCCAGAGGGACTTTCTCAGCCAGATGCAATTTTGTGCATTTACTGTCAAAGGTAAGTACCATTAGGCTCATGTGGATAGAAGTGTCTGCTCCAATTTGTTTGTCATTTAAACTCTATTTGGGATGCTGCTCTTGCCCTAAGCCATCGAGTGTTTCTTTTATTATTCCATATGCCAGTAAGTGTACTTAAAGCAGGAACCTAAAGGCATGTCTACTTCGGAGCAGGCAGCACAACCTCTTGCTGAAAACAACAATAAGACTTGTTTTAACAGTGACTCTCAAAGTGCTTTAGCTGTTTGCTGGAGGGAATGATGGCCACACAAACGTTCTTCCCACACATGCACCAGCAAATTACAGAAACGTTAATGGCGTTAGAAGATCCATATCATTCCTGCCACCACAGAGGTTTAGGGGATGCCTTTCCCATTCTGTCCCCCTCCCTCCTGCTGTCCCACAACAGGGATTCAGGTGGCTGGGATTACTCCATCCATTACTTGGCTAACTGTAACTCTCCCAGGTCCTGTGTCCTAGGACCTGGTTTGACTATTTGAGCCCTGTGGTTCTGATTTCTTATAACTGACCCACCTGTGTGGGCCAGCCCAGTAAGGTGAATACAGTTTTGCAAACTGTGATTACTCCTTACTCTCCTACAGTGAGTAGAGGAGGAGAGTAAGGAGTAATGTTTTTACCAATATTCATCCTCTCTTTAATTACACAGGCTGCTGCAAAGAAATAATTCTTCTGCCAGAATTTTCCAGAAATGAAAGCTCATCGATCTTTCAATGATTTTAGATAGATGTGGATTCTCTCTCTCTTGCTTATAAATAGTGGTTGAAATCTTTAGTAAGCTAATATTTTAAGGGAAGAGCCCCACAGTGTCTCTGACAAAGCTGATTATAGAACATCAGAATGAGGATACACCTCTATTGAAAAAAGTTTTATAAGGAGTGAAGATTTATAGTGGTGTTCTGCTGATTCATGAAGAGTAGATATGGAAATGCATTTCTGGCAGCCAGTCGGTGATGAAATATGTAGCATATAATGCATTTGTCTGTAAGACAAATATGTGTGTTGGATGATTAAAAAAGATATACGAACTAGTGAAAATAAAGAAGAGGAAATTATTCTTAGGAACAAACCAGCTAATTATAAAACCAACAGGAAACAAAATGTGTCTGTTGAGTAACTACAATTTTTGCTGAAGAGGAAACTTTCAGTATTAATTTCTAATGTACTTCATATGCAACTTCAGTATTTAATGACCAGTATAAACTTTGAATATTTGAAATGCACCACTCTGCTGGTTCTAGGCCATTTTCACACATGTGGCACGCCAGGCACAGACAGGTGGGTGAGGGTTTTTCAATGACTTTTTTTTAAGTTATCATCAGAATCTGTCAATCTAAGAAACAATTTTTTCAGAAAGAGCAGTTCAGCTTCAAACATTCAACAAGTGATAAATGAAGCTTTTCAAAACCAGAAGTGTCTACATGTGCTGATAAGACAATATGTGAATGTTGATGGACAAATGTCATCTGCCTGAGAACACCAGATTTCAGCTTGTCCTCACATGTAAATTATTTGCATTTGTACAGAGGTGATGATTTTACATGCCCTTTGGACAAGAAAACAGAAACGTTACAAAACAGCTACTCCCTATTTATGTTTAAAAATAAATGACTCAGTTGCTCTGTCACGTTCAGAAACTTGAAGCAATTGATGCTGTTTGAGAAAAAAATATCAGGATATAAATCATCAAGCTTCTAATCTAAAATTTCTGAAGTCTTTTTGCAAAAATAAGACCAAATGGTGTCATGGGTTCAGGCACAAACTCCAGAGAGATGAGGGCTTTGAAATCTGTAGATTTCCCTGAGACTTAATGGTTCCAAACATATTCTCTGAAGTTTCAGCATTGCTAAAAGGAGAGATAGTAGGTCTAGATACGTCTCAATTCAAAAAGGAAGACGGGGTGATACCTCAGAACTGATAATATTTTGGATATTTTTTTTTTCCTGGTTCTGTTCTGCTGGGTTTAATGGAACGCATAATGTTTAAAGGATGTTATGCTCTTCATATTTCTTTTTTGCATTTTCTATCCCTTAAGAAAAAGAAAGGAAAAGATAAATAGCAAGAGGGAGAGGGAGCATTTGTTGCTTTGTGGCATACAACAGGGAGGGGAAAAAAAGAGTGTAATAAGGAACACACTGAAAATAGTTGTTACAAATTTCTGTGAAGTAGAAGCAACTAATTTTAACAACTCCTATATAAAACCTTCTATGTTGTTTTCTTTGCTCATCCATACCTCTTTTATCTTGTTAGAATGGGATATAAAAACATGTGGTACTAACCAAAACTACAGAGCAGCAAAGCAGCTGCATTACATTGCATTTACTTTCCAGGGAAGAGTTCTGGGTTGTGTGCAGCCCCTCAGAAAAACTCCCAGGGGCAGAGCTGGTAGCAGAGCCTGTGCTTCTGTGTTCGGGGGATCAGTGGATCCTGACCACAAAGAGGTGCAAGTTGGGACTGTTTGCTGTTCTTCACCTCTTAGATTGCAGGGGACAATACTCAGCTTGGAGCCATGCCTGGGAAGCCCTGTGAGGACCAACCCTGCAGTGAGGCAGAGCAAGCTGCTCAGTCCCAGGTTCTCCCAAGAGCTGCACCAAATCCATGCTGTCAATATCCATGGCCATGGGACCAGGCATTATTCGTTCAGCATAAGCAGTCATGAATTGAAGTTATGTATTATTCTGACCTTTCTCATCTTGTGACATCACATTCTCCCCACTTTACTTGCTCATGAAGCTCTTGCCTGACCCCTCCCTCGGCCAAGGGCCAGGGTCACCCTTTGAGCTGCACTGCCCTTTCCAGCTTCCCTTTAATTTGATCCTCCGTCTCCATTTTGTAAAGTTCACATCCAACAATCCTGTTTTCTTCTAAAATCATGACAGAGTCCTCCTGTTTACCCATGACTTCATTCAAGCCTGGAACTCACCTCTCTCTGGCTGAATGATCCTTAGGATCAACAGCTACTCCTCTGAGGAGGACAGGACAGGGGAAGACAGAGCTGTACCAAACCCCTTTATTGCTTGATGATTTCTACATCTGATAAGAGAGGTCACAGGAGTGGGGCACAAATACCTAAACCCAGGAATTTCTCTCACATTGAGAATTTGCTGGTCAACTGGTAATTATTCTTCAGCTTCTTAGTAGTGGGGATTAGAGGCTGAGACTTTCTAACTGCACAAAACTATCTTTCTTATACAAAATATTTTAGGTCCTTCATTTAATAAAGTTTTACTCTCTTAGTTAATCTACTCTGAGAACACTGTGTCTGTTCAATATTCCTTGTTGGCACCCTCTGGATAATATGAAAATTCAGCAGCAGCAATTCCCTGTGTCACAGTTATGGCTTCCTTTCAATAAAAACAAGCTGTGCCAAAATCCTGCAGAAACATGAAATAAGATTTAAGGGGCATGCTTCATTTTTTGCTACCCATGGGTCCTTGAATCCTGCCATGTTACTGGAACAATCCACAAACATTGCCCAGGATGGACACCCTTGCTCAGTAATTGCATCCTCTTATGTTCTTCTTTAGCCTTCCAGTGACTGGATTGAATTATCCAGCCTAATTATTTTCCTGCAGGATATCCTACAGGAATCCCATCGGATAAAGAAATTGTTTTAACACCATAAAACATGAACACAGCACAAAATGGCTGAACCCAGGGCAGAGGTACAAAGCAAACTGCATACACGTACTCAGAGTGCTTTGGTTACTCTGCTCTGCTAAAGAATAAACTTATTTTCAGTTGTATGAATTGAAACAGAGAATTGAGGGAAGGAGATTTTGATGCCACAGCCAATATGGATCGAAGTTGAACTCATCATTTGTATGATTCTCCTTACACATACAGTAAGAACAATTAAAAGAATGAAATACCAAGCTGTGAGGCACTGAGGGAAGGTGGTAATGAAGGTTTCTATGTAATTCCAAATATTCCTTGTAATCAGGATATAGTAAATAGTTGATTGAAAACAATACCTAAAAGCCCCCAAACCTTTTGTCATTTATACCAGAACAAAGCATAAAAAGGGATCTGGTGTTCTACCTGTTCGACTTTTCTTCCAGAGCTGACAATGTACAGAATACAGCTTTACAAATAAACGAGACTGATCCTATTTCAGGGTTCTCTCATTAAAGTGTACATTAATATCATAGAAAGATCCTGCACCTTTGAAAAAACACAGCATGCTTTGTGACCATTTTTATGGATAATGCCAGAATTATTTGGAGAACAGTAAAAATTATTTCAAAGCTCTAGGCTGAGAACAAATCCATCTGATGTCGCTCTTCTAGAAGCTGTCCTTCAGTCAGTTATTGTTAGTGCTGGTATTCTGAGCAGAACAGATCACAGTGCTCTGATGGCTACTCGGAGAGGCCTACAGAACAGCAGTTTAGTGAAGTGTTTGACCAGGCAGAACAAAAATAGCCAAAGGTATTAAATGTAACACCCCCACCCTCATGAGAAATCCCAGCCATCTAGAGATAAACTGTAAAATCATAGGAAGAGTAAAGGAATTCAGAGACTTAATCACAGGCAGCTAAAACCCATCAGCCTCAGAGACAGAATTAAACCCAGTAACATGTCTTTACCACCTCACCAACAGACTTTGCCATCAAGTCCTAAATGGGCAGGATTTAAGAATAGGTTTAAGTTGAACAGTTTATACGACAAGGAAGAAAACCTAACCAAGGTTTGCAAATAACATTTTTATATCCATAATTCTGTTTTACATATCACTTCCCTTACGATTCTTACTTTAGTGTGAAGTGCATTTTTTCCAAGTAGAAATAAATAATTAAACAAGTACTCTTACTGAGAAGATGGTTTGCTGTCTGTTGAGAAACCGGGGCTATAATTTACAGAAAATAGGTTACCTAATAAAAACTCATTACAAAAGTAACAGGATTGGAAAGGAGGAGGATGGGTCATTTCTCACAAGGAAGTGATCCATTACCGATTCTAATGATGTTAAAAAAATCAACAGTTTTCTTATTTTTGCCTTTGCTAGGCTGATAGCTTGATATCCTTTTTTTCTCCCACCCGTGCTCCCACTCCCCAGCTGATGCTGAGGAACGCCCCGTTTCCCTTGGAACTGTTGGCACGCGGCGCCGCCCGCGGCCGAACTGATCCGGGCCTGCCCCCAGCGCACAGCCAGCGCCACGGAGACAGCTCAGCACTCTCACGCTTGCACGTTCTCCGTGCTTTCTCTCCTCTTACACACGACAGGAACAAAAACCTGCCCAGTTATCCATAACCCACATCCTGCCAAGCGCTCCTCAAGCCATAGCCCTACGGCCTTTCCAAACTTCCATGAGAAACTATCAGCAACTGCGGAAAAATGAAAGGATTCTACTACTAATTATACTTGTTTTTTCCAGCATTTTAAGCCACTGGTAGGGATGGAGGTGTTTTAGGGTATTGCCTGTGTTCCACGTGCTGCCAGCTGAGGGAAAGAGTAAAAGAGGTGACCATGAAATGGTATTTGTAGCAGAACCAAATAGAACTAAAGAAGTTAATATGGTTTTATGTAAAATCTAATAAAAAACCTCAAAACACAACAAAGCCCAGGTAATTTTACTGCAATTGGAAAGGTTAGAAATATTAGAAAAATTATATAAAAGGCTAATGGAATATAATGATGTCATTTTAGGTGCCTCTTGCAGTTTGTCCTTTAAAATATAGCAGCATCATAGATTTGGAAGGTCAGGAGGGAAAAAAAAAGGCTACATATGAACCATCTCCTGTTTGTTTTCCCATCTCACTGCTCTGTGTTTTCTCTGCAATGATCTGATGAGAGACTTCAGCCTGAAATGTGAACTCAGACTTCAGAGTCAGGATTGCAGTGGGACCCAATGCCAGCTTGGGTTTTTAGTTTGCAGTTACACCAAAGAATGGAGCTTTACAGTAATGGAAAATAAGAAGGAAAAGAGTACAAGATCATGGCTAGAAAATGAGCACTTCTTTCTCACTATAAACTTGTTCATCAGGCAAGTATTTCTCCTCCAGTAAAAATTAATACACGCTAAATCTGCAGGGAGTGCAGCTACACATCATATATTACAAATAATGCACCACCCCTACTCAATAATGTCACTGAAACCAAACTGCAACATTTTACATGAATGCAACTTAAATAAGCAATCAACAGCATATAGAAATGTTAAATCAGGATGAGTCACCCTATAAAAAATGATTTTTTTTTCCACATAGAGGAAAGATCAAGCAGATCTTTAGCAGTAGAATTATAAGACTACCTTAACCACCCAGTTTAAATGCAGCCCAAATACACTGGAGATACACAGCTGAACAGGACAAGGCCAGTGGGTGCAAAGGGCCTGGGTCATCCCCTGCACACAGGTGTGAGTGTGAGTGCTGCAGAGCCTCACTCTTTGCAGGAGCTTGTGGAGACACTGTGGGTTACAGCTACAGAAATGGTCCTGGCACAGCCCAAATGCTTCCTGTTCCCATCAGTGTGACAAACCAATAAAGATCTGCAGCAGGTCCCTTACCTAAGCAGTGAGTTGGGGTGGGATCAAGAGGTGACTTTTCTCCCTTATGCTCCTTTTCACTTAGACAAGATGTGCTGCAGCTACCAAAATGATGAAGGAAAAAAGGTCCTAATGGCAAAATGCCCAGAGCTTGTGAATTACAGAGAATTACATTGACTTTTGAAGTAGTTAGAGAATGATAGAAAGAGAAAGATCTTCATATTGAGGGAGTTTAAAATAGAAAAAACCTATTCATCATCATTAGTAACTATTTTTACAGCAGTTTGTGGGGGGCAGGAGAGGAGAGGGAAGCAAAAGGCCCTGGCAGAAGCTGAATGAAGGTAAGAACTATCAGCTCCTGACCTACTGAAAGATTCGAGGTGAAGCAAGTATGACTTGCTTCCCTTTCTAACCTCATTCCACCACTGCTCCAGATGTTACTTGTCTTCTCTTTTGTCCTGTCACTGCACCACACATCAAGAGAACCACAGCATGCTAATACAAAGAGCACCTCATGCACAAGTATGGTGCAGTCCTTATTTCCTCAGATTTTGTTGCATTTATATTTTGAAAAACAGTTACATATTGCTTCCATGTATCTTCTTTTATTCTGACAGCTCCTGATTAAAGACAATTCAAACTTCTCCAGGTTGGTCAACAAAGTATTCTCCCTCATCATCTCACATAGATTCTGCTTTGAGTAACAGTGTAAATATGGCAGGTCATTTATAAGAGTCTCCAGTCTGTTTATTCTTCTTCCTAGATTTTTAAAGTCACTCTAACGTTATAACATCAAAACATCTTACAAAACATCTTACAAATGACCAGATACAAAAAAACGCCAAATCCTGATCCAGTTATAATCAGTATAATCCCACAGAAATATTCCCAAATATTCCTTTTAAAACAATGCCTGAGTTGAAGGTAGAAAGACAAACAAAATCCACTGTCTTCAGATGCTAAAACCTACACTATTTGATAAATAGGGATTTGGTTCCAATTAAACAGATGATTAAAGAAGAAAAAGCTCAGAGAATAATCGGCAGTAATTATACTACTGCTGCTAGTGTAATTAATCAGTTTTGCGACCTGCAAAATTGAGATAAGGAGCTACAAGATACAGAGATGAAAATTTGCTATGTAGAAACTATGGATCATCATTATCCAAAATAACACATTAACACTAATTGCTCCTGGGGGTGGGTTGTGTTTCGCCCCTTTCTCCTGGCTGCTCTGCTCTCCCACGTTCCCTGGCCCATGGAGCTGCGGCCACTTCAAATAGCTGCAGTGACCTAAAAGGACAAAGAATATTAACCTAATAGTGGCATTCACACCCGTATCTATGCCTCAAAGAACTCCTGTCACAGCCTGTTGTTGTTTATGAAGCTATTTTTCAAGAGCATATAAAGTTCTCTCACACCACACGCTGGTAAAATGAAGTATAAAAATAATTTTACAGTGACATGAAAACTATAAATCACAAAGAGAGAAATTCATGGATGCACCTTTATCTAACATGCTGCCCTTGAGTCCTCCTGTTAAGCATTACATATAAGAATACAGCAAATGGTCTCCAATAATCTGTGATTTTACATATTAGCTGTAAAGGGAAGGAATAATGGATCAGTAAATACTGTTCATCTCAATTGTGTTTCAACATTAGTTTTAAGTTGTCCTGGCCCCGCAGATTTAAAAAGTACCCTTAGCACTACTTCAAAGTAGTTTTTGTGATTTAATTTCATATTTATGCCTTTACTCAGCTGCAAGAGATGTTTCCAATAAATAAAGAGAGCAGCTATGAATCTTCTATCACAGCTGTAAATTCTTGCAGCAGGCTACATTTTTAGTGATGCAAAGGCTGGCGCTCGTGGGCTCTTTCTCAATAAATACATCAATGTCCGTCTGAAGCCTCTGGTGGAAATATGGCTTCATTTTTTTTCTTAAAAACATGGATCAATCATTGTTGCCCTTGCCTATTTTTTTCTGTCAAATGCTTCAAATGTGCTGGAGTATCTGTAAAAAGTTTGAGAAGCACTTTGGATACAGGTCTTATGAACCCATTGTGTAACATTTAACTTGGGTGCAGCTCTTGCTTTTTTTGAGCTGCACAAGGAGCTGGCTCCCACTAGGAGATGAATGTGAGTAATGGCAGTCCAACAAGTTAGCAGATTTCATCGAGCAGTGGAAGGGCCTTTCTTCCTGCAGAACATCCTAGATCAGGATCCAAGAGCTCTCTGTGCTCTCGGGCTCTAGTTTACATATTCTATATCCAGGGAAGAAAGCACGGAATGTCCTTCCAGTAGACACAGAGCAGAGGAGGTTTACACATTAAATCAGCTTTCTAATTTGGTAACATTTAGAATTTTTAATTAAGTGAATAAACTAGAATTAAATAAATTACCAATCTACTTTAGTAAAATTTACAAAGTAAAATTTCCTGGTTTACTGCACTGGCTCAAAATATTAAGTCAATTTATTCTTTTTTTTTTTTTTTTTTGTTAGATAAGTAACCCTTATGAAAAAACCAAAGCAATTCCAGACCAAGGGGATTACTGGAAATCCAGTAAGAATTAAACACTTAATTGTTTAACGTGGTATTTGGGTCTTGCTCACTAGCAATGAAGGAAAGCCAACATCTCTTCTGATGCCCAAGTCTCTCATCAGAGCTATATCAGCCCTAGCAGTTGGATTAAAACATAACTCCTTTGAAACTCCAGAAGTTTGTGACTCACTGGAAGGAAATTGCAAAGGATAGATAGGTAGGAGGAGTGAGCTTTCCCTCCTGTGAAGTTTGCTACTTGAGCTTTTTTGCCAGTGACACACTCACGTCCACCTGAAATGTAACACGAAGAAGTGGCTTTGATCCTTTCTCTCTAATGATCTGCTCAGTCAGAACCTTGTCAAGAAAACGAGAAGCTTCCATCTTGTTAATGCTCACCTTCTGGAAGAGCTGTTCTTTGAATCAAAGTATCAAAGATCCTCCTTAATCTACTCTATGGGAAAGTCTCTATTTTATGGCCATATGCAGTAAAAATACCAAACCCCACAGTATTTTAAGTTACAGCATTGCATAGCTGAGGTCAGCCCAGTATAACCCCTCAGTGCCTCCTTGGACATCTTCAAAGATCACAAAAACTGACAAAGACTGTTTGCAAAGCATTGTTATCAATACTGCCTTTTCCTCAAGAAAAAACCCACACTGATTTTTTTAATGGAATTTCTTTGGATTCATTAAAAAAACAACCACAACACTGTGAGCAGGAACCAAGTGCCAGTGTAACAACAACAACATGCTCAAAAAAGGCCTGTCTGCACTCCAGATGAAGCACCTTCTGAAGGAGATGCCCTCCCCTAGGCAAGAACCACATCAGAGGGAGCCTGAGTGAATCTCTGTCTGCCTGGCACAGGAGAAACATCCTCTGGGGAAGAGGCCCACATGCCCATATGTACCAGGATACGGGAGAGGTGATGGCCTCACATACTGCTGGCAGGGCTGTACTACATTTCAGTCCAAGGGAGCAGGGACTGGCTCCAGAATTCAACAGGACAAGCCAGGCCCTTGGCTCAGCAGGAGAGCTGTTACCCCATCAGATCCTGCAGAAATATCATTTGTTCCCAAGCCACAGGCGCCAGACACATTCAAGAATCTCCAGGTAGCAACATGAAAGTAACTGTGACTTTTCTTGGGCAATATTGCACAGCACTGCAGTCACTCACCCTCCTTGTGGGAATGAGAGAGCCCCTTGTGTGTCCTTGCCCCACAGCAACACAAGTATTCTAAGCACTCTCATCACTCCTTCTAGCTCAGTGATAGATACATTGATGTAAAATGCCCTAAAATTCCAGCAGCGTTCTGCAGAGGGCAAATACAAACTGGAGCCTCTGAGGTGATCCACCATGCCAGCAGAGGTGAAGCTCTGGAAAGGAAAGGCAAAACTTTTGTTACCTTGCCTGGTCTGAGCCAGTCTCCTATAGTCCAAGCTGCCTCAATCCATGCTGCAGTGACAGCATGGATTCTGACTCAGAATTCCAGATCCAGGCTGATCTTCTTTCCTCCCCTCTGCAACTGTCTGATCTTATCCATTATCCACAGCTCACAGCATGGAGGGTACAGTTCCCCAGTGCCCATAAATCCCTATGCAGATTTCCAGGAGCATGTGGAACTTACTTCAGTTTCTAGGCCATGTTGTTTGCTGTTCATATACCATGATTCAAGTCCAAAAGTTACAGGAACTGTAGAACAACATGCTTGTAAATAATATTAGATAACTTTGGAAGCAAAAACACAGGCGACAAAGAAGTCAGAGAAGCATCTCTAGGACATTCTAGCTCTTATGAGACATCTCACCCATTAAGCCTTATTCAGCCTCTGTCCACACAAAAAATGATGGAGTGACTCATGGCCTGACAAAAAATGGCAGAGTAACCCCTCGACCTGGCACAAAATGGCAGTGTGACCCCACAGTTGGACACAACATGGAGTGACCCCAGAGCCTGACACAAAATGGCGGGGTCACCTCACAAACTGATACAAAATAGCAGAATGACCCCTCAGCCTGGCACAAAATGGCTGCGTTCCCCACCCCCTGATGCAAAATGGCAGAGGGGCCCAGGCCCTGACACAAAATGGTGGTGACCTCAGAGCTTGACACAAAATGGCGGAGTGACCCCTAGAGCTTGACACAAAATGGTGAAGTGACCTCAGAGCTTGGCACAACATGGTGGAGTGACCCCACAAACTCACAGAAAATGGTGGAGTGCCCCATGGACTGACATATAATGGCGAAATCACCCTCAGACTGACGCAAAATGGCAGAATGACCCCTGAGCCAGGCACAAAATGGCGGCATGCCCCACCCCTTCACACAAAGTGGCAGAGGGGCCCAGGTGCTGACACAAAATGGCAGAGTGACCCAACAGCCAGACACAAAATGGCGCAGTGACCCATGGGCTGAAACAAAATGGAGGAGTGATCCACGGCCTAACACAAAATGGCAGAGTGACCTGAGAGCTTGACACAAATGGCGCAGTGACCCGTGGGCTGACACAAAATGGTGGAGTGATCCACGGCCGGACATAAAATGGTGGAGTGACCCCAGAGCCTGGCACAACATGGCGGAGTGATCCCACAAACTGACACAAAATGGCAGAGTGCCCCATGGACTGACATAAAATGGTGGAGTCACCTTTCAACTGACACAAAATGGTGCAGTGACCGATGGGCTGACACAAAATGGTGGAGTGACCCCAGAGCCTGGCACAACATGGCGGAGTGATCCCACAAACTGACACAAAATGGCAGAGTGCCCAAGGCCTGACACAAGACGGGGGAGCTAGCCACGGGATGCTCCGCAGCAGGGCCCCGTTTTTGGCAGTGAGGTAAATGGAAGGCAGGAATTTCCTGCCAGGAGCTGCTCTCGTGCCTCTGGCTGCTCCCTGGCGGGTGTTCCCGGCCGACGCTGCCCGATGCCGTGAGCAGTGACACAAAGGAGCAGCCACAGCTCAGGCACCTGCAGCGGAAACCTTCCCCAGGCAGCAAGCAGCTTCCCTGAACATCGTGTGGCAACAGCTACGGCCAGGGAAGCGAGGCAACTTTGGAAATGCAGACAGCTATGTCTTCTTGGGTGCAAGAGAGAAACAAATGCTAAGTGCTAAAATTTGAAACCAGGATAAATTTTCAGTTTCTCTGTACTTTTGATTCCAATAATAAAAAAGACAATATTCCTTATTAATCCATGTCAGATGATGTTATTTCAGACAGGTGGTTCTTCTTACACAAAGCCTCAAATCCCTCCCCACCCGATTTCCAAGGACTGGATGGCCAGGCTCCAGGACAGCGGGATTACAAGGCAGCCTGAGAGCCAGCTGGGTTTGGAAATGAAGCTGATCTGGGATGGTGAGCTAAGGAAAGTGAGTACGTGAGCATCTGCCAGCAGGTGTTCTCAAGGCCCATGTGCAGATATGCCAAGTGGCACGTGACTTGTTCTAACTAACGTGCCAAAACATACCCCAAAAACAAACATGCACCTTCCAACATAAAACCTCATTTCTCATCAGACAAAATCTGCCTGCATCTTAAGAGCTGTTTAGTGATACACACATACAGAAGAAAACTTCAATTAAAAGAAAGATGTTGTGAAAAATGTAACTCCTACTTGACTAAAACTGTAAGAAATGAAAAAATAGATGCCACTTGATGTACTTGTTGACTTAAAATCTGTCCTCAGCTAGACCTGGAAGGAGCACAGCTGCTGTAAGGGTGCAATGAGGGCAGATTTTAGGTCACATAAATTTAGACTTTTTCCCTTTAGCAACTTAATACTCATGAAATTATATAACAAATCTGTAAACCAATTACCAAATGTCAGAAGATGCCCTGATTAAAATACACACATCCCCTGGAACGTGCTATATTCATAAATTAGCCATGTGTTATTTATAGCTCCTCAAGGCACAATAATGAAGAAAAGTGGTAATGAAATCTGAAAGCCTGAATATCTCCCTTATGTCAGAAAGAAAATCCCATGAGACCCATCTGTAGCCCAAACTGTGGGAAAGAAAATATCCTTTCTAAAGCAAACAGAAAACTACAAACAACCTCCCCCGTCTCTGTAGTTTTGTATTTGTTGTTTCATTTTTCAAATCAAGCTGCAAATTAAAATCTTACCATACTACTTCCATTCACTTAATCAAAATGATACTTTGAAATTCCTTATTTTTGTTCTCCAGCAACACAAGGTGCATCCCAAGTGCTTCAAAGAGACAGAATCCTCTTTATTCCCTCTGTTCCTGTCCATGTAAGGCTGAACTCATATGCACACAAATTCCAGCCCAGGTTGTATGGGGAGATTGAGTTTGAACTCCAAACTCTGATTGCTCCACATTTGAAACCTGCATATTTACACCTACACTCATTTACTTCTTCACTGGTTCAGTTTTCAACATCCACATGTCAATGTCTGTAAGGCCTTTGCTATGTTGTCTCTGCCTCCCTCACTTGCCAAAACTGACTTTTCACTGAATTTTGTGTCCCACATTTTCTCTGTCCATTACTGATCAGAACTGTTACTCTGTTTGCCATGTGACTTTTCCCTCCTTAAAAATAATGTATTCATAGTCTTTTTTTCCTCTTTACTTATGGTCATCTAGACATCATATCCTATGCAGAAAACCCTTTTTGAACAAAGCTGTGGTAATTACTGCACTGAAATATTTTACACTCAGCCAATTTGGTGCAGCCAACCTGTAGCACTGTATGACAATTAATTCATCATGCTGTAACGTGAGTTCCAACCAGCACAGAACAAGGAAAAATGAAGGAGACTGTCTCTTTTTTTGGCACATGGACCAGTTATGAGGAATTAATGGGTTTTTTTCGTGACAGATGCAAACACCACAGAACTGTCAAAAACATTTGGAGGTCCATCAGAACATCTGCAAGGCTCCAAGTACATACTGATACAATAATGACTCTAACTGTCTTTCCACTTCCAGCTCAGTAACATCCTGGCCTTTCCACAAGGGCCTAGCCTGCCTCCCTCCGTCCATCCATCCGTCCATCCATCCATCCATCCATCCATCCATCCTCCAACAACTAACTACTGGCTTTTTCCCTCCTTTTTTTAATCTGCCTCTCTCCCTCTCTGCATTCATTGCCTATTTTCTAATACTGTTAGAAAACTTTTGGGCAGTTGAAAAATTCTTGGAGGCATCTGAAGGGGCAAAAAAAATATCACACTAGAACAGGAGTTACATCTTTATATTACTTGTGCAGACCTGACTCAGCCAGAGGGTTAGCAGATGGGCATGTGTTGTTAGAACATGTTCTGAATTTAAACCAAATTACACTGGCTCTTGCTGGGTTCCTGCAGTAGCACAGTGACCTCTGGAGCCATCTTTACCCCTGCCCTGTGCTCAAAGGTGAACTGTGGTAAGGTTTAATCTGTTTGATTCAAAACCTTGGTGTATATAAAAGAGATGTGGATCATAAAAACAAGTCTAAAAACAAATATATTCATTTTTTTTCTCATCTTCGTATAATCTCCTTTTCTGCAATTCTCTTTTTTTATTATTCTGGACTTTGAAGAGCTCAGGGATAACACATTTAAAAAATATTTCTAATGAACACAACCCTCTGACATTTGCTTTTGAAGGCAAAGGTGCAGCTGTAAATGGTAAAAAGACCAAAAAGCACCCCTCCAAAATACTTTTGTCTCAGCTGGTTTCAGCCTCAGATACAAGGCAGGAGACTTCCACGGGAAAAGGTCTCCAGAACATAGTTCTTATGGAGATGCAGCAGTTGAACACAAAACCTTTGGGGTTTGATTTTAGAGATTCGTGCATATTTCAGGCTAAAGGCAGACTTCATCCACCACTCTGTTTTGGACTGAGAAGCTCTGGGAGGGCTTTGGGCCTGTGGCTTTCGTCCCTTAAGGATGGGAAGTGCTTCAACAAACCCAGCCTTGTCAGAGCCAGCTACTGTGGGATCCCAGGCTCCCTAAAGGAGGAGTCTTTCCAGGAAATCCCTTCATGCCTTCCCACAGGGAGTCCATATCCTGCTGGCTCGCTCTGTGCCACAGGCAGCCAGGCATCATTCAACACTGGAATGCTGGCAGAGACAGGAAGCCTCTCTTTTTATGGAGAGGTCAGAGTTCAAGCATCTTAACTTCAAATTTCAAATTACCATTGTAAACCCATATCTTTGTATTTTGTTCATTCCAGTCTTTTCAGACTGAATGGAGACACTCGGTGCTAAAGATTGCCTTTGTTAGCAGAAGCAGACTCTATAAGCTATTGTGCTGTTAATTTTTTCAGTTATCTTGGCTTCCTTAATAACATTCTGCTATTTCTTTTCTTTATGGGTACCTTATTCTGCTTGATTCTGTTTCACTTTGAACCTCCAGTGATGCTGAGGATTTCACACATTTTTTATCATACTGTGCAAAATGCCGATGGAATCCTTGGGCAGACACTTTGGCGACAAAAAAAGGTTATTATTATCATCCCCCTTGTACTGTATCTCCAGAAATTTACGCACGTGCTTTGTAGCCACCCATTTTGCACCGGAAGCTGAAGAAATAATTTTGTTTTACTCACTACAAAAGCACTTTAAAAAAGAGGTGTCTTTCTAACTGTCCAATTTTAGAGCTGGTGCATGCATAATGCAGTGCTTTCAGGAGGGTTCAGAGTGATTTGCCCCAATTATCTGTACCTCACCACTGGGGCTGCTGCCTGGCGCAGAGGTGAAACCATCCGCGCTGAAAGCGAAAAGTCTCCGTTAGATTTGAATGCAGAGTGAAAAGAATTTCATGCACTGAGGGCAGTGACGAAAGAGCTGCATCCACAATCTGCTCCAGTCATCCAATCACTCTGTTCCTGGCATTCTCAAGGATGTTAAACCCACATGGAGCTTTTGTGACCCCCTATCCTCTATCTCTAAAGGCAGAGAAGAAAGAGTGAGCTCGCTTTCCTCCCCCTCTGAACAGTTTCCATACTTCCATTAATTCAATCTGCTTTCTCTCTGCTATCCCACCTTCTCAACAATCTATGCCAATGATCAGCAACTGCCCAAATTAAATGGCCATTGGCGACTATTATTCAGAAAAATTGTTATGTAAGCAGGAGGTTCACCCAGGCTACTCCAGCCAGCCATGCAGCCATTCCCCACGGGCACACAAATAGCAGCTGGATATTCAGACGTAATTGTGATATCCAGATACTGCCCATATGCTCACTTTGAAGAAGCTGGGGAGACTCGTGCCTTAGAAACAGGGTTAAATGGAAATCATTAAATAAACCAACAAAAAAAAAAAGTCGTCTAGTGAGTCTACTGGCTTACTGTGCTCCATATTCCTAAAAATTCACTTTGCAGTCAGGACACATGGGGTTTGAATCATTTTCTGCCTTCACACTTTCCCTGCCACCAGAAGTAACATGGGGATATTTTTCAATAAACAAACCTGCTCTTTTCTCTGAAGGTTTGTGTACACTCTGAGTGCATTGGTGACATCACATTTTTCACCAGGGAAATGAAAAAAATCAACAACACCAACTACCCACATTGCTAAAAATCCAAGAAGCCAAGCTGGCCATGTCTCTGAAATATGGTATGACTGAAAAGAAAAATAAAAGTCCCCATCCAGCACAAACTGGGAAGTGATGGAATGAAGGCTTTCCGACTGAGACTGTTTCCAGTTACCATCCTTCTGAGCATGGCATTATCAATTCTGCACGGAGGATGCTCTCAGGCCAAAATTTAAAGGGTGACTGACAAACACAGGAAGTCAAAATGAAGCAAAAGTATCCCAAAGAGAGCCTTCTGTAAGAAGCTTTCTGTAAAACATGAGGGACCCCATAGCCATATTAGATTTTTTTTTTTCCTCTAATTCTCTTATAATAGACAATATTTCATATCCCCCTCCTTTTGAATCTTTACAACGTGCAAACTCTGTGTTTGGGTGCAGGCAGGCTGAGAAGTATAATTGTGCATTAGACCTGCTGAAGCTGGGAGGCAAATTTTTAGTGAGTAAAAACCATACTTCCATGAATTACACACAAAAACTACATTCCAAAATCTCACAACACGTGAAACAGATCCCTGGATCATCAGCATCAGCAGCCCTGCCCATTACTGTGTAGGGCTCCTTGGAAACAGAGCTCTAGGGGCGCAGCTGGGACACAAATGACATTGTTTCCATTTTCTCATAAAGGCCTCAGCGATGCAGTCTCATGTATTTGTCACACTCTGCAAAAGCCTTTGGAAAAACCTCGAGTCCATTACCTTCACTTTTCCAGATGCTTTAAGATGACTGGCAAAGGGCAAACCTTCCTTCCCCCTGCAGCCTGCAAGAACAACCAAATGGCTCCGGAAGAACAAGCCTATCTACACAGCCACTTCCCCACCTCTTCATTTTGTGTATCCTTCCTTCCAGCAGGGAAACACGTTTAAGAGACACAAACAGGAGTTACCTCTCCTACAGGAGAAGCCCATCCTACCCATCCAAACCATACTGTCCCTTGCTCATATATTGTACACTCTCATAGCTTAACTACTGTTACTATTTCCATTAAAGATTATCAATATTTCCAATAAGGATGGGCTAGAGACAAACCAGGATCTAATTATTAATTATATTTTGACCTGCATGCCCAGATGGGTAGGAAAAAATGTTCACTCAAAAGGAATTTGTCCTTAACTCCAGCAGACACTGGATTTCTCACTGAATGTTTTCATTTTCAGCTGCAATCACCAGAAATAACATTAACGACTTTCAGTGCAGTCCAAAAATAATTAGAGGCAGAGCAATTGTCCAGCTTACATGCCTATGCTAAGAAAAGACTGAGAAAAATAATGCAAAGCTTGATAACCTGAGGGGGAAAAAAGCAAACAAGCACGGGGTGAGGTCTAAATCAAATATGAAGCAATCTGTATTTTCCATTAAAGCCATTGTGGAACTGGGCATTTTGCAAAGGTCTTGACTGAAAACCACGGCAAAGTTAATGGGTTTGACTCAAATGATCCTCAGCACTTCAATAAGACACAAGGAGAAAGGAGACCCACAAAAGCAGAACTTGAAAAGAGACATTAGTGCAAAACCATACAACATAAAAGAAACAATTTAAATTGCTCTAGAAAAGAGTATAAATTGCCTTGTTCTCGAAACTGGAGGGAGATTCAACAGTGCAGAATCACATTAGAATTTCAGCAGTGTTTTTTTTTATAAACTGTGTATCAGTAAGATTTACCAATATTGTCTCAACATACTGAAAGCTTTCTTATTTATTCTTTGACATGTGGTACTTCTCTAATTTTTTACTTTTAATAAAAAACAGTAGAGATGTATACTAAAGACTTCATTTTTTAACATGACTGAATTGAAAGCTAATTAGCACATTTATATCTGTCAAAGAATTCAATATCTTTTGCACTCATATTTCTGGGTTCTTTTGGGGTCAGTTTAATTAAATTTGTTGTTAAAATAAACTATGAGATAAAAGAATTAACAGTTTAGGCTAGGTTTTTCAAAGGCAATTAGTAGTTAGAGCCCATTAAACTACGGAGGGAATCAGACCAGTAATTTCTAGGGCTTTTTTAATGTTACCCTTGAAATTTTAGTATAATCAGGAAAGAACAAGGAACAGTCATGATCCAAAAGAGTTTCATGGGATCCAAGGACAAAAAAATATTACCGAGGTGCTGAGAAACAGGAGTTCAGAGCTGCAAAGGCTGCTGACAGCCTCTTACGGTGGGTGCTCTGTTTCAGAAGCTGTGATTTCAAGAGGAAGCAAAGTGGGTCATAAATGGTACTGATAGCTGAAAATTAGGAGATGAAAAACACTTCAGAACATTTAAGTGTGGTAGGTCTGATTACAGTAATCAAAATGCTATCCCATTTTGCGACAGTTTATCTTGAACAGCAAGGTTAACGGAAAAAAGCCAAAAAAAAAAAGTCATATGATCTTAAATTGTGCAGTATGCATAAATGTTACAGTCCTGAGAGGGACTACACAGGCAGTTGACCCAAAAGGTGATGTGGTATTTATCTTGTTCTATGCTGTCAACCAAAACCATTCCTGCTGCTTCAACAGGCATTTCACTCCTACCTGACGGTCTGAATCCTTTGGTGGTTTGCATTGAGGACTGACCTGTTTCCCACAAAACACCTGCCAAACCACTTCCATCCTTACTATCACCTGAGGTGCCTGTGTAATCACTGGCCTGTCATGACTTGGTACAGTGAAACAGCAAAGTAACATTTGTCCCAAGACTTCAGCTGGGTCTCATGACCATGAGCAAGCAGTCTGTGTGCTTCAGAGCACCCGGGCATGTCCTCCTGTGGAAAAACCTTCTCCTGGCTGAAGACATGACATATCCAAGGATCACTGCTTAAACCTCTGCACCCTCCCCACAGAGTGCACAACAAATCTATAAATACACAGCGACACTAAGAATAAAAGCTCCAATCCAACCAGCTCCCACTGGGTCTCCTGGAGCAGCAGGAGACAAGAGAATAAACAACAGATGACAAATGTTAGGTCATTCCCACCTTCAGCCAAAGTAACTCTGTGCTGCTGCCAGACACCATTCCTCTTTTCCTTCTATCAGCTGACTCAGCAAGCTCATCTCAATTCATCTGGGAGCTGTGCTATGCTAATGAACTATGGAGGGGTTCAACAATATATCAAGTGTGATATATCAAAGGCACTAGAAAACAAACAAACAAACTCACAAAGAAAATAAACAAATCTGAGTACCAGCAGTAGTACCCAATGCAGATTAAAAATACAAATAAACAAAATAACTTCATATGGTTTAAATCCTAATCTTCAGGGATGAGCTGAGCATCAATGTGCACATGCCTTATTATCCTGTAAGCTGAGAACTGAAATAGTCTTACAGCAAATAATTAAGACAAGATTTAATGATATGGAGTGTTCCTTGCCAGCCTTTTAAAAACTGATCTACCTGCCACTATTGCTAAGGAGGTTTGTCCAATACCAGTTTCTACAGCTCTTCTGCAGAGGAAGCCACTGCTGTTCAACCCCAGCTTTTTATTACACTCTTCCATTTCTTTAAGCAGTCTAATATAAAGCCTATTTTCAGAAGTGGATAAGTAATGAGATTGAGATAAACTCTGTGGAAAGGGAGGTACTCAGCAGTCCTTCCGAGTGCCACTGTCTGGGAGAATCAAGGGGAGATATTTCCATTCAAACACCCAGAAAGCACAGGGTGCATTAGCAGTTGTTTTAGTCATCTCTCACACAATAACCATCACTGCTGTCCTCTGTGCTCTCCCCTGCTCACACTGTCTCCCTTCCCTTCCTCGCTGGACATGTTCCATCACACAGCTTCCCTTAGGTGCACACCAAGCACAGCAAGCAGCAACGTTTTCCATTTTTTACTTTAAGAATTTCTGCAGGTTTAACAGTTTTAAAACAGACATTAAGCTGCTCTTTCTTGTGGTTTTTCTTCAGCTGTGAAAAAGTCTTTAAATCTCCTGAATATGCACCATCTGACCTACTGAGCTCAGTCATTTAGTGGCATAAACCCTTAAATATGAAGTCAACAGTGTATAGGCAACAAGCTGACATAAATTTAACTTCTAAAAAACCTTAATTCCTTCTTTACTCCAGAAAGATCTCTTGAACCTTTTTCACAGCTTTATATGGCTCTTTAAGCTACATCAGCAGGATATGCAGCAGCTTATAGATATAGCAATTAAATTACAAGCAAATGTATGTAAAAACAGTTGTAAGAACATTTCAAAAAATGGACTTTTCTGAAAATCAATACATTTTCACTGAGGTACATCACCCAGCATTATCATCAAATGTATTTTACTAAACCAGCTACAGCAAAAGGAATCAAACCTAATCACCATCACAGAAAGCAATTATATTCATTATGAACCCACGGGGCCATTTCAAACAGCACACCTTTTCACAAACACCTTCACTTCTTGGAGTCTCACTTGGATCTCAGCTCTATCATTCTGCACTTCCATCTCTGTATACTCAAAATAATAATAAGAAAATTCTAATTCCTGGGAGGAAAAGAGGGATTTTTGTTTTACCCAGGCTGTGAGTAGCATTATCTCAACCTGAGATGAGAATACCAACGAATCAACATTTCCTTAACTAACTTCATTCTAATCCTGGTTTTACACTGACCCTGGAGGAAGGGAACCTTTTTCACTGGCTTCAGCAGCAGCAGAATGGGAGCACCTACTGGTGTCTCTAATGAAGCTGCAAGATACATCCTGCAGTTTTTGAAGTAGAGAGTTGAGGTCTCCCTTTAAGAGCAAGTATTACAGATTAGTACTTCTTACTGAGAAAAGAAACTCAGAACTTAATGAAGTAGCTCTAAGGTATTTCCTGCCATATATTTAAATAAAAGAAAATAGAAGCCAGTAAAGTTGCTCACGTAGGCATTGAGAATTTAAGAAATTATTTAAACAATGAATGGATTAAGCTAGTAACCCTCTCGGAGAATTAAAATGTGCCCCTACATGATGAACCAAAAGCAGCAAGTCATTTTGAGTCTGCAAGATTGATTTTATACATGTGACTGAAATATAATTACAGAAACATAAAACTGTGTTGTATCTAGGGAAAACTAGACCAGACTCCTAGACCATGAGCACACCTTTGCAACAGCTTCTATTTGGTACATTTGTTACCTCCTGGCAGTGGTACAGAGCCAGGAATGTTATAATGTGGTAGTTCCCCTCAAGTCAAGGCACAGTCTAGTGAAATCAGCCATTTTTTAGTTTTACTACATTGCAATATTCTGCTATGCTGGAAATATTAGGAGGATCAGCATGACTAAGTAAAATTTTGCTCATGCACAGCTTATTGCATAAAAGCAGCAGCAACAAAAGAGCCCTGATACCAGACTAAGCTGGGTACAGGTTATCTCTGTATGTCAGGTATTTAATGGGAAATGTTATAATAGGAAAGGCTTAGAAAATTTAAAACACTTTCACTCTCAAACAGGTCACAGGAATGTTTAAAGCAGCTGGAACACTGATACTGTGAGATTAAATAAAACATAAAAGGGATAAAAGAATTACCATATATTTTAAAAAAACCACACAAAACCCAAAGAACAGAAGGAGAATAATGAGAGGCATTTTTTCCACTCACTGAACTGTCCTACACTTAAGAAAGCCCTTCCTGGTGTCCTTTTGCATGTCCCTCGTTTTGTGTGTCCCCATCACTTCATCTTCCATTGGCATCATCATTATCTTGTTAGCACCAAGATGTCACTGTCAATTAGGAACTGAGATCTTCGGGATCTCTGAAAGCAGCCACTTGGCCATCAGATAATATCAAAATATCATTACCATAATATTTATCAGTTTGGTTTTTGTTGGTTTGGGTTTTTTGTTTGTTTGGTGGTTTTGTTTGTGGTTTTGTTGTTGGGGTGTTTGGGTTGTTTTTTTTGTTTTTACCAATCTGTTCACCTTCTGAGACACATTCATTTTATTCCTAATGGCATCACACACTGCCTATGTACTCCCTACACAATTAATACCATTTTGTATCTGCATGCAGAGGGCAAAGAGCTCCTATACAAATGATAATTAAACACCATGGTAAAGAGATGTGCAACTGCTCAGGGCCGTATGCAAACAAGAGTTCACTGTCAGCTTCTAGGGCATGAAACATAAGCTGAATTTTAAAGTAAACTTGAGATGTATTTTGCCTCTTGATGGAAGATCTTTCTGAATTACCAATTTAAGAATTTTTCAACCCCTTTTACTGAACACAAGATAGATGTACCTGAACAGGCCGAAACCTGAGCAACCTCTAGAGTTTAACGAGTGCCTCTCTGTCCGTAATGCCTGTAAAAACTCTGTAGGGATGGAGACAAATTATTCTTTGGAATCAGCCCTGCGTTGCATCCTGCCTCTCAGAGCACTCATACAAGCAGCTTTTGACCAAATCTATAACTGAGTGTATCAAAGGGATGTGACAATAACACACATCAAGCTACTGATGCACATCACCAGCCATGGACACAGGACAGAGCTGTAACCTTGGTGTGAGGTCTGGGAAACTTTCCCCTGGTGAAAGGAGTACGGGGGCTGGACTTTCAATATGACAAAGACAGAGCTGACTGCTAATTCCCTCTTACACCTCTTGGTTTCTTGTGGATTTTACTGCCAAGTCTCATCAACACAGGATCTCAGAGATTACACTACTCACTACCAATGAGCAGCCTGCACCAGGGGATGATCAGGACTGGAACATCAGGATATAGCTCAAAGTTCTCTGTTTCTGTCCAGAGAGGCCAAGCTTTAGGGGTGTGAATGTGCATCCAAGAAGCACAATGCGCAAAGTGAGGCAGCTGCTGTAGTAAAGGCTTCAAAACATTTCTGTTTGTGTTAGTGCAGTCTTATTTCCAATTTTATTAATTCTGGTTTTAACAAATCTGCCTAGCTCAAGCTGAAACATTTTGTACTAAATCCACCTCTGAGTCCCTTCCTCTCTCTATCAAATGGAAAGAGGAATAATTACAATTACCAATATAAATGTGTAATAATATCAACACCAATCTTTTGGTGAGATCATAGTGTTGGCCTGTACATCAGGACATGGGTTTTGACTGCAACAGTTTGGGGATGGCAACAGTGAACAGCAGAGTAAAGGGTGTCTTAAACTTCTCTACTAAAAATTTGTCTGACACCAGAGTGAACAAGGGCTGGTGAAAGAAAAACTTAACTCAGCACAGGAGGAAAATCCATGTCCTGTATTGAACAGGACTGGGTTCTGCCTAGGACTCAGCCAAGAATAAAAGGCATCCCAGAATGGGAGCCAGCCATTAGCACTGAGAAGAGAAGTTTTGCATGAAAAAGGAAATATAAGGGAATATAAGGAAAAAATAAGGGAATATAAGAAAATATAAGGGAAAATAAGGATAGAAAGTAAGTATAGAAAGACAGTATTTTCTTAGCATAGAACATTTCAGTATTAATGCATATTTTATAAACACACACCAGGATTTGTTTCTTAGCTTTCACTGGTTACAGTTGTCCGCAGTTAGCTACACCTATAAACAAAATCCCTGAGGAGGAAACAGTGTAAAAAGACAGATAAATTAACATTTGCCCCCTGAAATCACACACCTTCAGCTGGAAGGGAAGATTTTAGCACATCCACATGCTGCTAACAGCAAGCTCTTTTGCTGCCTGATCAACACATCCCCCACATGGGCAGGAATGGGAGCAGGAAGCTACCTGGAAGTCACAGGGTGTGATCACCTTGCATCCAGCTATTTTCACACTCTACAAATGAGGGCTCTTGGCTATCTGGAACAAACCTCCTCCCAGCCCTCTTCTACACTGAGCACTAAGTGCATTGTAATATTCCTATATTACAATATTCCTATATTCCAACATTCCTATTCCCTGGTAACAATATGTCATTCCTTATGTATGTCAGGGGTTTGGGCCAATGCATACTTGAAGCTTTTGCCTGCAGTAACAGGTAATACACAAACCTAGCTCTTGGCCAAATCTTCCACACTGAGCAAATTTGACAGGGGAACCACTGGTGCAGAATGAATGCAAATCAGGATGCCAGTTTATTTTCCAGTCAGTTCTGCACACAACTAGAATCTAATCCAGTTATGGTAAATCGTGAAAATCTTGATGTAAGGGTAAAACATATGTAAATTGCCAGTGTGATTCCTTAAACTAAACTAGAATCCAGCAAATGCATCTTGTTTCATTATTCTCTGCAGCAGAAAAGAAAATTCAGTTGCCAAGAGAAAATTAAAAATAATAATACCAGGAACACACATTTCACAAATGCACTCTGCACCTTAAAAAAAAAGGTCCCTGGATGCTATAGAAGCCAATAAATTATTACGCAGGCAAAGTATCTCAGCACAAAGCAAATTATCCACTCACATATAAAAAATGAAACAGTGCCACTTCAAATCTGAGCACAGCACTGCCAGCGTGCTCTGCACCGCTAATGAAGCTTTAGAAGCAATCATTGATGACTCTGCAGAAGTCACGTCTGCTGCCAGAGATGTCACTTCACATACAGGCCTAGTGGGGAAAGCCACAGGAACGTCTGGAGCCCCTGGGAGCCGGGAGCTGCTCGGTGGTGGAAGCAGGAGAGGCGGGAACGCCGGGCGCTCTGCCCTGCTCCCCCGCCAGCCTCACACGGGTGCCCCTCTGCCTCCTCCGGCAGGGCTCTCCCCAGCACACTCGCTGGGAGGTAAATGGCTGCCTGGCCACAAGGGCACGGCGCTTCTGAGGGGCGCAGTGCTCAGAGCTCACAGCGCTCAGAGCCCGCAGCGCTCAGAGCTCACAGGGCTCAGAGCCCACAGCGCTCAGAGCTCACAGCGCTCAGAGCTCACAGGGCTCAGAGCCCACAGCGCTCAGAGCCCGTAGCCCGCAAAGCCCGCAGCGCTCAGGGCTCGCAGCGCTCAGAGCCCGCAGCGCTCAGAGCCTCACAGCGCTCAGAGCCCGCAGAGCCCGCAGCGCTCAGAGCCTCACAGCGCTCAGAGCCCGCAGCGCTCAGAGCCTCACAGCGCTCAGAGCCCGCAGCGCTCAGAGCCCAGAGCGCTCAGAGCCCAGAGCGCTCAGAGCCCGCAGCGCTCAGAGCCTCACAGCGCTCAGAGCCCGCAGCGCTCAGAGCCCGCAGCGCTCAGAGCCCGCAGCGCTCAGAGCCCAGAGCGCTGAGCTCGCCGCTCCTCCTCACGCGCCCCCGCACACCGCGCCGAGCGACAGCACCGTCTGCGCCTTCAAATGGAAACACAGCACATGGACTAAATAAAGCCATGGCTGGCTTTCTGCATTATTTACTCCAACCAGTTTTAAATCAAAATATTATGCAGCTAAGTAAAGGCCAAAACCAGAAGTTTGCTCTCAAAGTATTCCACAGAAACTAAAAAATTTATTCTATGCTAACCTAAGTTAAGAGCCATTTGGTTCCAGAAAAAAGGCCATGGCTGTTTAAGTGCAAGACACGGATTTAAAATCCTCTCAAAGGTTGGTTGTTTTAGTTTTGTTTTTTAAATTTCACAGCACTTTATCAGCAACTCAGTGTTCTGTTAGAGAAAATGAGATGATGCCTAGAAATATAAAGGATTCCAAAAGCATAGCGAGGACAATATAGTGTTGCTCCTGAGCTGCTTCTTGCAGAACAGAAACTTGTTTTTCTACTGTGACCCTGTTACATAGAAAACAAAATCAGATTTGCGAAACCCTTGCTAATGTGTGCGCCTACTGAGCCACTGCCTTTGTCTGATGTATTTTTCTGCATTGTCCTCATTTCACACTTCCTCAGTTCTTTGCCCAAAATCTGCAGAAGCTAAAACACAGATTCTCAACGGTTCCACCTGTGCCCCTCAAGCTCCTCCTGTCATCATCTGATTTAGGATCCTTCACTGTACACTGTTATACAAAGCAAATTATGAACAGCTGAGTTAAAACTCAAGAAACTGAGAAATGACTCTGACCATAACACTGTAGAATATGTAGAACAAACGACAACACTCACCTTCTGTAACTGTGAGTTCATCAGAAGCAGGATATACTTTCAAGAGAAGTGGCCCCACCCCAAGCACAATATTTGTGACCATCGCCTTGTGGACTGCAGGTATGCCTCCTTGTTTGTGTAGCAATCCTCATCTGCTTCCAACAGCCATAAATTGAAAGGTTACAGGGCTTAAACCATTTCCCAGTTATGATACGTCTATCAGGCGGCAACAGCTGGGCAATAAACTTTTAGCCATAAATGTTCCTGAGAGCAGGAAGTTCACGGCCAAAGCCATAACCACGTAACATCAATTGA
This sequence comes from Phainopepla nitens, assembly GCA_013400175.1. Taxonomy (NCBI): domain Eukaryota; kingdom Metazoa; phylum Chordata; class Aves; order Passeriformes; family Bombycillidae; genus Phainopepla; species Phainopepla nitens. Next base: position 46,936 of record VXBQ01010981.1, read on the forward strand.
TGTCCAAAATGCAATCTGGACAGTCGTTCCCTCTAACACCCAACAATACCTTACACTGCAAGGTACTTAGCAGTAGCCTCCAGGTTAAATAACACCCGCTAAGGTCAGCTGGGATGGCTCTGAAAGGCTCCCTCCAGTCAACCAGAGATTTGTGGCCTCCTCTGAGCCTCCAGCGCTCCCTGATTTCATCCCCGTGCCATCGAACACTCTCAATATCACTTTAGACTGGATATTGAAATCACTTAGCAGCAATAAAAAAGAGAAGTGCCACAGAATTGAATCCCATTTTGCTCAGCACACATCTCTAAACTATTACCAGTGTGAAATGAAATCTAATGTCTCCCTCAGCAATCCCATCTTCTTTGCCCTTTTGTTTTTCTAGGAGCGTTATGATACACTAAATCCATTTGGACACACAATAGTACTCGGGTCATACCACGGATTTCAAGAAGAGTTTTCCAAATTTACGTAGCCACCGCAGCAGGCTGCTTTTCAGCTATCACACTCTCACATAAAAATTCATTAATAAAAGCAAAAGGAGACGATGCAAACATCTCAGTGTGCTGCTTTGCACTGGGGCATACCAGTTACCCAGTAACTGGTATGGGGCTGTGTTTTGGATTGGTGCTGGAAACAGTGCTGATAATTTGGGGATGTTTTCATTGTTGCTGGGCAGTGCTCACATAGAGCCACGGCCTCTTCTGCTCTCTGTAACCCACCTCCTTTTCCTGAGGTTAATTCTCATGGTGGTACAAAATAGAAAATGTGATTGAATCGCCACAGTTTCATCTAATGCCTTCTTCAGCAGCAGGAACTCCACAATGGTACAAACACTGGACAGAAAATGTGACCTGCTGAGATCCAAATGCCTTGACTTTCATGGGAAAAACAAGGCAACTGCTGTGGGCCTGTGCTATCCGAGATGCATCCTCTGAGCCCTGCCAAATGCTCCCTGATATTCAGCCTTCCTTTCCTGGTGTTCATGATGCCACGTCTTTCTCCAAACCACATCTCCTCTTCCCCAGCACTGGAAGTTTTGCTGGAATAGTGCATAGAAGGCAGGTGACTGATGTGCAGAGCCAACTAAGTGATGGATGTGCAGGGCAAGTGAGGATACAGCGTGCCCCAAGGAGGAGTTTTGGGGGAGGATTTCTGCACTGTCAATTACTGAGAACAGATGTAGCTTATAGAGCTTGGGCGGAAAGCTCATCTGATTGCTCTTGGCCACGTTTAGATGATGGCTAGTCAACAAAATGCGATGCCCAAGAGACTGTGAAACTAAACCCTCTGGAAACATGTCCAAAGAATAAACCAAGTGTAAGGCAATACTGCACTAATAAATCAACTGAGCTCCTTAACAGTAACAGAGTCAGATTTACATGTAACAATGCTGTTTTAAACCATCTGAGTGGCTTGTCAAAGCTGTTCTATCAAAATAATACACATAATTACTTGCATTAAACAAAGTATAGTCAGCTGCTAGTTTTTCTCAAATTTAATAAATGCTATTACTTCCTGCAGTCTCTCTAGGTTCCAATGTCTTGTTGGATTGCATTTCTAACTTCTCACTATTATTTCTGGAGCTCCAAAAATGTCACAAAGACAGGATCTGGCATGCGGAGCCTCTGACGCAGAATTAAAGACTGACTGGTTACAAACTAAAAACTCCTAAATAAAAATAAAACACTGTTGGAAGGGAAGCTTGCTAAATATCTGCTCTGCTGATTCTGCTCAGTCAATAAGAATGGTGTATGAAACACAGAAGTATAAAAAATTAGCAAAATTAAAGCTAAAGTTGAATGCTACTTAAAATATGTCTCTATTCTACAGACAACAATAGGGAATATATTACTAATTACAAGGTAGTTAACTATTTCATGGGAGGACATGTACACAGGTTTTCTCCATCTAACTTTCAGACAGACCATGTCAATCAGTGCTGGATCAGAACACAAAGCTTTCACTGGCATTAAATGGCATCTTATGGTGTGGAGCAACATAATTTTTGACATGAATAACACTATCACAATCTGTCATCTCATTCATGTTCAAAGCTCAGCAGAATCCTACAGGAAATTGTTCTTTCACCATTTTGTTTGCCATCTGTAACGTAAAATTGCTGCTTAAATAAAAGCACTGAACCCTGTTGCCCAAAACCATTTTGGATAGGGGAATGGACAACTTCAAAACTGTGTATTGAGTTTCTCCCACTTTTACAATCAACTGGCATAAGGCATGATTTAAGCAAAGAGAATTCCCAGGTTAATGTAGGAAATGGAACAGACTGGCACTGAACATCCAGAAGCATGAGTGGTCGGGGTAAAGCTCTACCCACAAGGGAACTCCTTGCTACAGACCTGAGAAAGCAACAGCCTACACCACACTCACACCCTAGAGAGGCTCCCAGCTCTTCGGCAGCCCTCTCTCTGCCCATTTCTCACCCTGGACTTCACCTCTGATTCTCCACATCCCAGGTGACAAGAGAGCTTTTCTCTTTCCTGAGGTGGATTTCCTTTTTCCATCATTTTCTTTAAACAAACAGCAAAATCAAGAAAATTAAAATCTGTACCAAAAAGAGAAAAAGAGTTCTTGTTTTCTAGCCCAAATATAAGATTGTAGGATGCAAAGTAAAGTCTGCTCTTAATTTTCCCTGATTAGACTCGAGATACTAGTATTAATAATCACTGCAATTTGCAGTTAGTTCCCTGGAAGGAAATTTCATACAGAAGTCATTAATCTTTCTTCAGTTTTTATGTTGCCACAGGCACTGAAAACAGCAAAAAAAGGATTCCTTGGATGAGGAAGGGGTGGATGGACAGGTAGAAGGTGCAGTGCACGTGTAAGGTTCATATCTACACAGGTTCTCTCCCTTTCCTGGGCCACACTTCCAGGAGACAGATGTTCCAGCTTCATGTATGGATTTCTGCACATGTATAATCTGGGTGAAAACCTCTTGTCACCATTCATATATTAATATCTCTATGCAAACAAAGGTGAAAAGCTCTTAAATGGAAGCACATTGTTCCTCTGAGTACAAAAAGTTAGCCCAGCACTAAAAGCCCTGGGTTTTGATGCTTCCCCCCAGTCAAGTGTTTCTCAAGTTGTGTTTATGTCTCTCAGTTGAGGTATATGGTAGACAACCATTTTATGTCATCTACAGGCTGTGTATGTTATATCAGCATCCTAATGTCAAAATTAAATTTATTTTGTAAGAGACTGCCACTTAAAGTGCCTTTTACACACAAACGTGAAGGGAGACTATTAGCATGGCTGTTAGACCATAATAAAGGGTGTTCATGACTTGTCTTTTAATTATGCTTTTTCACTCTCATCCTGTGGCAGTACAATTCCCCTTTCAACCACAAACCATGTTCATGACATACATATAATGCAGTAAAACTGATGCACGTAAGAGGAATGGATCACATTAATCTGTGCAATTGAATCAGAAGACAATGCAACTGCAGAGATTTTTGTAATTTCAGTCTCTTTCAGAAGATTTTGAAAGATCCTGTAGCTGCAGATAATTCTGGCTGTTTGGTTTATAATTTACAGCAGACACATTTTCTATAGAACTTGCAAACATTAGACAAAAGAAGTAGTTGTTGGGCTCAATTTCTTTCCCTAAATAACTCCTTAACCTTATCATTAGAAAGTCTGTTCTCTCACCTTTTTTTACTGTATCATATCGACATACAGCCGTTGAAATGGGGACAAAAATCAAGATCTTGTTTGTATTGGCTGTGTTTTGCACTTACATGACAAGCATTTGTCTGCTTAGCTAAGACATAACTGTTGACTGAATTCAGTAAGATGAATATTTTTTTTTATTAAAAAAAAAAAGTAGTCTTCCGTGCCAGAGAATATTCTATTAAAGCTGGAAATGTTGGGGGAAAAACTACAATTACAATGTATTCCATGCTATTGGAATTTTCCTTGTCCCACACTTATAATTGCAATGCAGTATTTTGTTCTGTACACAAATGTTGACAACTTTGTTTTTCCTCAAATCTGAATAATTTCGCATCAATCTGAAGCAGTAATATCCTCATGGGAGCTGGCTTAAAGCAATGAAGGGAGCTTTTACCAAATGTTCTCCAAGAAAAGCTGATGTTTTGAATATAATTGGGAGACAGGCACAGCACTGAACCAGATATTTCAGGTTCCACATGGTGCAGTCTACAGAGACAAACCAGATGTTTAGCACTACTGCTGATACCCTTGTGTCCATGGGGAATTTTCCCATTTATTTGAAAAACATTTTATTAAAAAAGTCAAAAATCCCAGTACATCAGCAGCATGTGGTTTGTTATAGCAAATGTACAACCTAATGTGTTTGAGAATATCAGATTTCTCTTTTAAAAAGAAGGGCTTAAAAAGCATTCAAACTGTTCAGCTTTAGGAAGCACAGTCTTTGTTATCTAAAATAGACTGGGCTGCTGCAACCCAACTATTTCTGAATAAAAGCAGATCATTATGAAAAAGAGGAGATTTGTAACAGCAGCCATATTACAAAAGAGACTGTCAGATATAAGCACCCATAGGAATAATATATGGGGTCTTGCATGATCAAGAAAAACTCCCACAAGATAAGATGAGGAATATGGAGTTGGATTTTGTATGCTTTTATGCTTTTTGTTCTGTGTGAAGACAATAGCTCTGAATTTCGAAAGAATGAACTTATTTTCAAGCCGGCTAAAGATATCTGCAGTTTTAAAAGGTCACTGGAATTGGGTGTTCTTGAGTCTACAGCCATCTTTTAAACAGTCCAAAGCAAATCACTGGCACTGTAAATGGGTCTCCAGTGCCACCAGAACTTAAAGATAAAAGCAGTGGCTCTGGTAGTGGCTGGCCACCATGCAGCAGTGACAATTTCCTTCCAATGCCAGCAGCCAAACCAAAGTTCTGTACACATATCCCACCTGCTGCATTTTCCTCCTTGCTCTAGAAGCTTACTGCTATTTGCTGTAATCCCCTAGCCCAGCCCACCTCCATGAAACACCAGGCAGGGAGGGAAGCTCAGAGAATTACCCCTGTAGAAGAGAGGAGGAACAAGGACTTTGCTGCTGGTTCATTATTGGGCTGAGTACAAACTTACCTACACTGGGTACCTGTGGTGCCTTTCAGCCCCCTGACAACCTTAACAGGTCTGGTTGTGGCTGGCACACATCTCTCCATGAGGGCTGGATACCACACCACTCCTTTAAGCATGATACACTGGAAAATGGAGCAGGGATCTCAAATGGCCTTTAGCTGTTAACCTCAGGAAGCAGCCTTAAAAATATTATCATTGTAGTTGTTAATAGCTTCCAAAAGGATGACTCCCAGGGCTGCAAGAGCTCATTGACTTCACACATGCACATCCTTCTCGGAGGTTAAATGGGAATGGTTTGTGAACACACAGTTGAGAGCAGAATTACCTAATGAAGTGCACTTGCCTGAGCACAGCCAGCTCACACAGAGCTTTCTTGCAAACATAAAAAGGTGCTTTTAATGTGAAAACCTGCTTTTGTTCCCAGCTTGGAAATGTTTATGGGAAATTGTGCTTCTAGGCTCTGGGACACATGTATGCATGAATGCACAGAGCTCTGTTAGCATTTACATCATTGTGGTCTCAAGGGGTAAAAGGTCTGAAAAACAAACTTGTTTTTACAAAAGGACAGAAATGAAATTATCCAAGGTTGGGCACTGTTAGTGACAGTGACAGCCAAACGGACTTACCAACTTAAATCCACTCTGTTGACAGGCTCCCGAAGAAACAAGGCACAGAAGTCAAAATGAGGCATCTCCAAGGCAGAACTGGGCACTGAACTTCTCCAACCTAGTGATAAGAGGGCAGTAGGCCACAGCATTTCTGGGGGAATTGGAGAGAAAAGGTGATGCTGAAGTGATGGACAACGTAACGTCCGTGGTAGCTAATGTGATGATAAATTAATTTATTCTCACATGATAATTCCCCATCATATGAAGACATTAAATAAGAATTCCTCTGAAAATCTCAACTGAATTTCCAGATGTGACTCTTTTGACTTATACAGCAATTTTTCAAACCACCTCTAAGAGCAAGGCAGACAATATTTTTATACTTTCATTAGATCTGTGGAGTATCTTTTTGCGTACAGTGCAAGCTCCCTTTACTTTTTTCCTTTCTCCTCTTCTCATAGGTGATACTTCACTGGAGTATCAATCATGGATAAAAGTTAATCTCCTTCCTAAGAACCACTGTTAGCGAAATGTGCTCACCTCTTACACAAAAGAGCTCCAAAGTGCATAGAACAGAAAACTGAAGAGAGACAGTCACAGCGTCCCTGCAGAAGAAGAATCATGGTCTGCAACAGATCTTTCACATGATGCTAAATTGCACATTATGAAAAGAAATAATAAAAAAAGACAAGTATTTGTGTGCTTCTCATCCTCTGGGAGCCTGACTGCCAGTCTGACTGCCAGATCCCTAAAAATGCATCTTAAGAGCTTAGTGAACCCCTAAGACCTGCCCTCCTGCCTTCCTGCATAACATGAGCCACGGAATTTCACCCAGGCATTGCTGTATCCATACAGAACATGGTCTGACTAACAAAATCCAACATTTCTGACCAGGTAACTGCCAGCCCCACCTTGAAAGTGTAATCAGGTTGGATTGCCTACCAACATCCAGAATATTAGCTAGGAAAGATCCTGCTAAGCAATGCTTACAATTTTAGATTTGTATTTCTGGAGCTTTTTCATCTCTTATTGAACTCTTGAGAATACCTGAGATACAAGCATTATCTTCTGCATCTTTCCCACTATGCAACAAGAAAAAAAACTGTATTAGCAACACTCCAAGGAACTGGTACAAACAGAAGATTCATACATGATTGTCTATGCTTAAACCATGAGGGAGTGAAATACACAGACAAAAGAGACATCAAGTCAGTATTACAATTGGATTTAAAAAAAAGAAAAAAAGCAAGCAAACACTTCAAACCTGTTTGTTAAGCAATGCTGTTTGGGAATACTCTTCTTGCTTTTCTAATTGTGTCCCCATTGGGAGGAAGGTGAAATGCATGTGTTGATTTGACTAAAATTTCCTTCTAGAAGGGCTGTTTGACTTCTAAGTAACACTGAAACACAAACAACCCCACTTGATTTGCGTACAAACTATTCTAATGAGCCAAACACCTTCCCCAACAGCTGTATTGCAACAGCTCAAGCAATACAGCCTGTGACTGAAGCTCTTCAGCTGTCCTTCTCCTTTCCCTGCTCAGACACCTCACATTCTGCAGGGAAGGAGGGAATGATTACTCACCATCAAGCTAGGGAGAAAATTCAGTAACTTTTAAGTCATTAAATGTCCAGTCCCAGCTTCTTAACATTTTGTTTCAGCAAAGTACTTCAGTGTTGATGACAGTGAGGCGAACTGGTGTTTGTTATCAGCCTTCTTTTAGTTATTCTGTGAAGTTAAAAAAAGAAAGATGTTTATTGGTACACAGTCAGTTTTCATGTAAAAGCTGAATCTTATTGTGTTTTGGTTTTACTTGGGATAGATTTCTGACAGAAAACGCATTTTTGTTTTTAATTAATCCATTCAGGGACCCTAACTCTGCATAGACGCTTACGTTTTTTATGTAATTACTTCTAAAGGCTTTTTCCAGCACACCATGGCTGTCTCTTCAGATTACTTATTTTCTTTTCCTCTCTTAGTCTTTGTTGATGGAACGTCAGCTTTAAGTAGTGAATTCTGTAGGCAAGGCTGCCTTTTCCCTGGGAACCCCCTCCGCAGAGAGAACTAAACAGCTTCCCTTTCTCCTCTGAGTGGTTCTGTACAGTCCAGAAAGGGTTACCAGCTTGATGTACAGGCACAGAGCCTCTCCATCCTTCCTCCTGTGAGCCCTGTGTTCACAAGCACGAGAGGCAAAGCTGTATCAAGAGCATTCTCTTAACATCACAAGTGTAAAAAGAACTAGCACAACTCTCTGATGCATCAGCTGCAACCCTCACTCAGGAATCATTCTGTTCAATATTTAATCCTAAGGTTCCTTGAGCACCTTGTTCAATTACGGGATGAAAGAAAGAAAGAGGAAAAAAAGGGAAGGGAAAAAAAGAGACACAATTAGCCCAGAGTTCCCATCACCACCCCACCATTCATCACCAGCCTTAAGAAATCAAAGCTCTTGATTCTCTCCCACTCATTCCACTCATGTTTAGCACTTCTATGTCAAATACAGCAGATTCAAAAGGAGTGATTGAGAAATACTTTTTCCTTGAGTAGCCCAACAATTGGAGTGCTTTCATGAATGGAAGGAGCTCTCTTTGCCTTTGCTAAGCTACACACAAGTACTAAAGCAACACACTCAGCGAGGCAGGAAAAAAGCCTCCCTCACTCTCTGCAGATTATGACAGAAAAAGGTACAAGCAAAAGGCTTAGCTCCATACTCCAGGAAAGGCTGTTGATCCCATGAACACGGAGGGGACATGTTTGTGCTGCTTTCAGGGCGATTGTGATACTTGCAGCCTCTCCCTTTCTGCAAGGAAGGCTCTTGAAAAGGTGACTTAATCGGGTGTTAGGTACGTGTGCGGTGCCACCGAACTGTTTGTCACCCACTGGCTGGATCACCCCTGGAGCTGGAAATGATGCACCTGGGAAGGAACACACAGGTACCATTCCCTCTGCAGCACCACGGAAAGGAGCAGCTGCCACTGTCACTGTGCTTCACCCGCTGGAACAGATACAAGGGAACCACTGCCAGGATGAGTCCCTCTCCTGCCTGTCGGAACACGCACAGGAGGCTGCTCCTTGAGCAGCTTTTGCTACTTATCTCTATTTTTTGCCACAGAAGCCATGGCTGTGCAGGCAAGGGATAATACGCCAGAGTGAATGGGCTCTGATTAATGCAGATCATATCCGACAACCTTTCTGAGCTCCTTCTGGGCCGGCACGCTCCATTAGTCTCCAAATGTCACAGAAAGGTACTTAAATCAACACTGAGGGGGAGCAGGGATTAACAGGCAGGGAAACACACGGCTGCCAGAGCAGCCAGTGCAATCATGGCAAACACTGCACACCTTGTGCCTCCCCTGGCCCTCCCCTGACAGCGGTTGGGAGTGTGCACAGATGTTCATTTGAGATGGGAGCTGGAGATGCCAACTTACCCTGCCCTGCCCACTTCTGACAGCTTTGTAGCTGTTGACACCCACAGGACCTTGAGGCCTCAGCTCCAAGGCCACCAATGCAGCTTCTGCACCACCAGGCTCAGGATGGAGTTGCTCGTGCTGGGACAAACCAGCCTCAAAGCTCCTCCCATCCCCCGGTCACTCCTTATACCTCTGCCATGTCCTCCTTGCCCCTGGATTCCCTCTCAGGAATATCTGTACCTCCTGCCTGATCCTGCTGGGGCTGCTTCAACTCACTGACTCGACAGAAAAGCACCACAGCAATAGAAAACTCTGAAACTTCACATCCTGCTTGCCCACCTCTCCTCCTCTTAGAAAGCCTTGGACTTCCCCAGCTTGCCCTCCAAAGCTGAGCCCCATGTGGCTCTGGGCTCCCTCCCTCCATGGGTGGCAGCCCTGGAGTCTGCATGGGGCAGCTGCTGATTCCAAGCTCTTTCTGGTGGATCAGGACTGCAATATGGTGCCCTACTAGTGCTTTTACTTCTGCTGTCACAGAGTGCCACTGCTCTCCCCCATTCCTCCACAAATCCCCACTGCTGGCTACATCATCATCTTAGCCAAATGCTTTCTTCCTACTTTTGCAATATGAAAAAAAAGCTTTTTCCAGACAACACAAAAATGTAAAGCGTTGTTACAAAAGCAGGCTAGCAGCAATATTTATAGATTTATAGAGTTAAATGGTTGTTGTGCCTCTGGGTTAAAATCCAGGGGAGCACTAACTATTTGGGCTCCTGGGTTCCCACTGGCCTATCCAAATCCCTGCTAGCAGGGATAGAAGGAAACAGTTCAAGCTGTGGTTAAAAGCTTATTGGAGTGGGAGTGGGTGAAGTGGGCAGCTGCTGGGCACCCAAGGTGCCATCACTTCCCACCACCATCCTGCCCCAGCCCACAGCAGGAGCACTCGCATTTATCTGATTTCCAGGCATCAGGCTTGCAATTGTTAACTACTGTCACTAACTGATTAGACGCTGAGCAGTTCCAAAAATACCAGTCTGAGGGTAACAATTTTCTGTTAATGTGAAATCTGACATCTTAGGAAGAAAATGGTGCCTGCATACACAAAGGCATTTCGTAGCTTTGAGATATTAGCACCAACAATTATTTCTGCTTCACTTCTTACACTTTTTGCAAGTTTTAAATATTTAGAGTTCAGCTTGTTCAAAGATTTATTTTACTTTAATTTTGATATTTGCTTTTTAACTGTCACACCTTCTTTGTCACTGCTTTCAACATTCTGAGAACTTACACTTCTAACTTACCGAGAATGTATCAAGAGGTTTGGTGCTGGTATTCATACACAAATTCACTCACCCCGTAATAATTTTCTTACCTTCAAATACCATTGAGATGCCCTGGTTACAGTGCTCTCTTCAACAACTGCTCAGGTAGCCTGACTCTGTTTTTCTAGAATAAAACCCCAAACAAACTAAACCTAATTATTTTCGCACATTTTTTCACATCAGAGGGACTTTATGTGTACAGAATTGGTGACCTGTGGTTCCTGAGCTCTCTCTCCATTTAAGGCATAATTCATTTCTGCTTATTCCACAGTAAACTGTGTACTAGTAGCTGATCTCCAGGTAGTAACCCAACAATTGCACTGATATATGGTATATTACAGTCTGGGAGAAGGTCAGCATTTCAGCCTCACCACTCTTACACCCTCCTGGATACTAAAATATGGAGGGGTGAGTCCCCAGCCTCAAGGGCTGGCCTGCTCTTCCTGAAGGTCCATAAATCAGCTCCCAGGACTGAGGCTCTGTGCCAGCAGGACACTGTTATTTATGGACTGGAGACACGTTTCAGGTGCAGGGCGAGGCTGATTGCAGATGAAGCTGTCCACATAGACACAGCAATTCTGCAGAATGAAGCTGCTTCAACAAGAGGGCCTTGGACACTCAAGGACTGTGCAGCCCAGCTTTTCTTTAGGTGTCAGAACACTGACTAAAAGGTGCTCACTTTGGCAAATGCTGTCTTTGTTGTAGGCTCCTTTGCCACCACCAGCATCCAGACAACATGCTGCCCCTTCACACACCTACCCAAATTGCTGCTGGGCTCTAAAGCAACAAAGGGGAAAGGCTCTCACAAACAGCTTTTGATTAAAATAGAAAATAACATCAACTTACATTAAAACATAATTCAGTGCTTGAGATTTTGTTTTTACTCTAATAAAAAGGCAATCATAATCTCTCACAGATTGTTGTTCCCCAAAAAAAAGCATATCACAATATGCACTGACTGCAAATGCCGTACCTAAATATTCAACACAGCTGTACTTGTGGAGACCAGAGAAAATTCCCCTGCTCTCTCTTCCTCCTCATTCAGCAAATCAGGCAGAGGATTTTGAATATAAATTCAGAAAATATTTTCATAAACATATTTCAGCAGTTAAGACTGTGGTTTTAAGCAGTTCTGTCTCTCTGCACATTCTCTTCCTATGCCTTGGTGGAAATAAATCAAACTCTTAAGCTGCTGGAGTAATCAATAAGAGACAAAACAGATGGAAAAAATAATGGGATAAAGTACCTCATGAGTAATATTTTGGCAACACCAACCCAATGCTTCTGTTCTTTACCTAAATGTTTAGACTTGCAGCAGGCAAAACCAAAATAAAACTGATTTTGTTTTAAATATGTGGCACATTTTATATGGAGCACACTTCTCATATTAAAAAAAAAATTACAGAGGGTAAAGTGACTCTAATAAAACAAAATACTTCAATATCATTCACTAGATTTTGCCAAGAACCCCCAGAAAGAAAGAAGGCCTTACATACACGTGCAGACATTGCAGTTCTCCAACACCTGCAGCCACAGAGCCCCAGCTGCACGCAGAGGCTCCTGAAGGGCACATGGTGGAGGGCAGTCCTCAAGTGCTCCCACTGTGCTCAGTGCTGGGGTGAGCTGATGGGGATCCCCCGAGGCCAGAGAATGCACACCATGTCCCTCCTGCATGGAAAAGCAACTCAGATGGGATTACAGTGGAACAACTGCATGGATCGGGCATGGAGCTCCTTGAAAGGAGCCTGGAGCACCACCAGTTTTTATTCCTTTTATTACCTTGCCTCCCCATACACAGCTTACCCTGTGTTCTTTTACCCCAGTGGCCCTGGTTTTGCCATTCTAATTCCCCCTTTTTGGTATTTATTGGACATTTTCTCAATCATCTGCCACAGCAGTTTCCTGAGTCCTCATTTTTTATTTACAAGATTTCTCCACTTCCCACACTGTTATTTTGTTATTGCAGCCACAAATGACGGTTAGCCTGGACAGCTTAGACATGACTTTCTCTTTGATTTCTAGACAGTTCCTGCAGCTTCTTGTATTTCTATTCTGTTTGTGCCACTCTGTGGCCACTTGCTTGGGCACTGCTTGGGTGTCAGTAGTGTCTCACACTGCTGTCTCAAAGCACACAGTCAGGACAGGTCAGCTGTGCAACTCCAATGTGTATTATGAACTTGCAGTGAGATGTATCAACTTGCTGAAGGAAATAACACTTAAAAATAGCGAAGTATGTACCCAAGGATGCCTGTGCAACCTCAGACTTACAGACTGAAATTTTTGCAGAATGTTTAAAGATGTGCAGCTAATAGCTTGAAAGAAATGCATTTTAGGGAACCTATTTTGACTAAGAAGCGGGGAAAAAACAAATTAGAATTAGGGTCATGGAAGCCCATACTGATATATAAGTAAAAATGTGTGCATGTTTGCATGTAAAATCATGCAGCTTAAAACCACACACAGCTTTGGGGGTTTTTGGTTACTTGGTTTTAATCTGTTCCAAGTCATGATCCTCAAACCGGGTTTTCCATAATTTGTTTTAGCTGAGCTATAATGCATTGAATTTAGAAACCTTAAATCTTCTTCATCTTATGTTGTTTTTGGAGATGAATATTATAATAAATTTCATTTCATACTGGTAACAAGTGCAAGACTTGAGCTAAATATTTACTGTTAGGAAAAATGTAATGCTTTACTCTCTGAAGCAGAGCAGCTACGACATCGTCTGTAAATGTTTGTCATTTCTATTTCAGTATTAATAACTGCATTTTTATGACCTCATTCAAGAAACCCACAAGAAGCTGGCTGCTCTTTTTCTATCATGTTTGTGCCCTTTACATAATTTCCTAGTTCTAATAACTAATGATGATAGGTAATTACTTAACAGATGGTAAAAGCTCTTTAACTGCTTTTAAGGACTACTGAGCTCAGCTGCATTTTGGGAGCATTAACTTCTGTGACTTTCCGTCTTCCTCGGGTCATTCCAAGTTTGTTCAGCCATCATTAAATATTCAACGACTTCAGAGTTTTGTATTTCTTAAAATTCAGAACTGGAGGTCAGTTACATGCTACATCAAACCATTGTTATTTCAAATACATATCTTTTGTGAGGCCACTCTTAATACTGAGAAACTACGAGCCCTCTCTTTTCTCCTGGGGTGTGATGAGCACAGCAGCCCAGGGCATCTGACCTTTAGTTACCACAGATGCAGCTCTCTCTCCTGTAGCAACAAACTGTCACATCATTAACAGGAGGCTGGGGGGAAAAAAAGTCAAACCTTAAAACTTAAAGGGGTTGATCTCATTAAAGTCCTTATGCTGCATTTACATTATCTCTCAAGTTACACAGGCAGGAGAAATTCCACATCAGAGGGCAAAAGTGAGGGATGAAATTCATAGTTGAGCACACACAGAGTTAGTGACCCTCTCTATACTTCCCTTGCACTTTGTGTAGTTGCACTTTAGCCATAGTAAATGCTAGCCTAATTACTCAAGCTCTACTGTACAACACCAGCAACTCTACTGCTTTTCCAGTTCTAGCGGCTGTTTGTCTGGATCTGTATGGAAATGCATATGAGAAGCAGTGGCTAAAGACACAAAATTGGCTAAAAAAAAACTTACTGCAGCACAAATTAACAAAGACTATGTCTAGAAACAAATAATTCTTTTTTATGATTGCTGCTAAAATAAACTCTTGCATTTTGCATGAGAATGTTAAGTTGGAAATAATAAACAAATAAAGTCAGTGTGATTTCTTCAGCTTTAGGATCAAACAGCCCTCCTGGTATATAGCTATAGTTACAAATTATTAAGTTGTACATTTCTCATCTGATGCAAAGAGCTGCACACAGATTACTGGACACACCATACATAAGCTCTAGTTAAATGTGCCCAGAAATGTGATTCACTGCTAAAAATAAATGCTCATAACTGATTTGTTACTTAAAATAAAATGGGTATGTAATATAACAAATGGATTCTAAAGTCGAGGTCGTGAAACTTCTATTTGAGGTGAATGTTGTAAATACCCCTCTCTATTTTCTCACCCTCCTGTGTCAGTGTGTATCCATACTGCTGCAGCTGTCCATCCCTGTGTGGCACTCAGTGGCACTGCCACCTCTTTGGCGTTTGGTCAGTGATTTAATATTTAACAAACAGCTCCTGAGGTCAAATAACACACTTGTTCTCATAACTAAGAGAAGTACATTAAGACTTGCTGATTTTCCTCTGCATAGCTCTGACTTGCTCCAAGCACAGGTATCAACGTCCCACTGGTGTGCACCAAACTGAAGTGCCTCCTGTAACACCGCAATCTTGGTTTTGACTGAGAAGAAAATCACAGTGATTTGCCCAAGGAAAACCCAAACATGACCTCAACTCATATTTTGTTCAATAATCTCCCGCACATTTAGTAAACTGCTGTTCTGAGGGGATTATGTTCACATATAGAGTGATACTTATAATCATCACCATACAAAAATGGACCCTCTAGGTATTAATTTTTGATGTACTAAGCACTTCCTTTGCAATGCCATTGTCATCTGGCATCACTGTTCCATAAATTTAGAGTGTTGCTGCATTGTTTTGTACCATAGCTCCTAATGATTTAGCAAGTCTAAGCAGACACAGCTGATTGTATGAACCATTTGCATTTTCTGCTCTTTTAGAAGATAACAGATACAATCTAAAATTTTTTAAAATAGCACTACCTTTCTCACAGCTTAATAAATTGTTGTGAATAAGCAAAATACTCAGTTATGGTACACTGTAAACTAACCTGGGCTTTACATGAGTTTGTAACACATAAGGAAAAAATAACGAACAAAACTGACCACAAACCAAATGTAAGTCTGGGAAGAGTTCCACATGAGAGGAAGCTCCAGAAGTGTTCATGCCTGAAATGCAAGGGAGAGAACTTGTGCCCCAAAAATTCTTCCAAGATGCTTTTTTTAAATATTTTTTTTAATTATTCTTAGAAATAATTATTTTTATATTTTAAATATACTGGCAAATCAAGCAAAATCATATCATGAAACTGCAAAACCAGTAGTTAGATGTAATACACATTATTTACTCTTGCAGCCTGAGAAAAGAAATGTAGTTCCTCTTACATTTCAGATTTTAAAAGCTGAAACAGGAGACTGATCCTTTCCCCACCTGAAAGAACAGAGTTCTTCTCATGCTCTTTGAAGTCCTCCAAAATGCACTAAAAACAAGCTCTTTGCAGGAGGCTGCCTGAAGCTGCCAGGATTAAACCAGGAATGGCCTGTTGCCTTAGTTCCAGTCCATGATTCCCAGTCCCAGCAAGAGCACTAAGCTCATTCCCAGCAAAGCAGGGGCTTGCCATCAGCCTCAGAGCACCAGGTCACAGCCATTTCTGAGACACAGCAAAACCCTGAAGCATTCCAGGCTTGTCACCCTTGATAAAAGCAAAACACATGGAGGAAGGGGAAACAAAGAAGCAGCTATGGTTTAATTAAGGGCTGAAAAGTCACAGGTTTCTTCTGATATTTGAACTAATCACAATGTAAAATTATCATCTGGTAGGATTTCTTAGATTTGCTGCAATGTAATGGCTCTAGCAGAAAGCATGTACAGAAATGCATGTTCAAGGTTCTTGGCTAATGGGTTTCTGTATGTCTTTATCATATTTATTTGGATAGAAACAATAATATTAGAACTGCTTCCACAGCCTCTGGGAACTCCAGCACATAACTTGCACTACAGCAAAACTCTCTCACTACTAAAACAGGACCTCTGGCAATTTGTAGTTATAAAGGAAGTGTTTTTTCAGAAGGCAAAATAAGCATGTTGATGTTACTAAACATGACAGCAGGTCAGTCTGGGGACAGGGCAAAAACTGGGCTGGAGAAAACGTTAGTAAATAATCCAAATTCTCATCACCTGTCCTGCTAAACTTGGTTAAAGCACTTCTGGAAGTTGTCTCTGAGCCAATGGTCTCATTTATTCTGGAGAAGATAAGGGAGACATCAACGCTCGCGTGGCCGAGCCCCACCGCATGTTCCAGGATCCTCTCCCCACACCAGGCACCTGCTTGAAGCAGACCTGGATTTGCTGTCTCCTTTCCAAGGACTTCTGGCAAATGAGAGCAAAGGAAATCTCACCTTACAAGGAGCTGATGGCACTTGAGATCTCTGGACTCAGAGGCCCTCTGGAGTTGGCTGGTACAGAAGTACCCATGGAGAGCAGGGACAGTTCCTGGGGACCATTTCATCCTAAGAAGAAAGACGAAGATAAACTCAGTATCCAGGTAGTTTAAGTAAAACGAGAGCACAAGAATGGCTATTTTTCATCCTTTGGTTAGAACCAAATAATGCACTAAGTGGATCAGGTCAAACTCAATAGACCCTGTAAAGATTTTTGTCCTAATGACCACTCATGAGTGAGTGTAAGGAAATACTTAAATAATGCTGCTGTGAAAAGGTATCTGAGAAAAATATCAAGCACTGCTGACAAAGTACAGTGAAAGTTGGCAAATCTGAATGAGTTTTATAGAAGACTTCAAGACTGTGAAAAAAAACTTTACAGCATTTTATTCATCATTCCAATAATCCTCACCAAATAGATGCTGCGAATCTTCTGCAGACTGGGATGTTAAGGAGAATAATAAAATGTTGGTAGTAATATCTATTATTCTTCTACATTTTTATGCTCTTTTAAATTTTTTTTAAAACTTGACTCCACTCCAGTGGAAGGAAAAATAATTAGGAAGAGGAAAAAATCAGCTTAAGTAAAATCAAGACTTGATTGTTAGGTAGCAGCTGGGATTCTGATGGTCTGGTGCTCAAACCTACACAGTGCCTTCAGGAGCTCCACAGTGCAAGCACCATCTGTAGCTCCAGAGCTAAAGGAATAGCAGGATGGGAAATAAATGATAGAAAGTAAAGAGAACTCATGGTATTCCGAGTCCTTTCTTTTCTCTATGTAATTTTCTAGGGGTGAAGTGACCAAAGAAAAGATAGAAACAGACTGTCATTTATTCTGGCTGGGATTTTTCACAGCTAAAACTAAATGTTTATAAAAGGTACAACACTATGGTTGCTGTGTCCACACCAGCACCACCATCATCTCACTGAACTGCATACAAGTGCATTTACATTTAAAGAAGCAATCTTTCTTATCCTGTGATGTGAAATAACAGCATTTTGGAATGAAATAGTACTTTCTTATTTTTAAACACCTGCAGGTAATATTACATCCCATAGTCTTAGTCTGTACACTTAATACTATGCATCTGATGAAAAGGAAACCCTGTTTTTACTGGCAAGAACAAAGAAATTTAGACCAGGATAGTGTAATATGCATTTTTGAGAAACGTCCCAACGACGGATGAGAATTTCTTACTATAGGAAAAGGTTTCTAAAACCTCGTTGCTGAAAAAAACAGTTATCTTGGAAAAAAGGATCAGACAATTTTCTTTAAAGCTCAGCCATTATGAAGTGTGTCTGGGGCCTTTTTAATCCTTGGAAATCCACCTTCTCCTCCAGCAGCTTGGAGCGTTTTTTTCTCCTTATATTAAGTAAGGATAGATTTTCTTACTTATATAAAAAGCCTGTAGAAAGAAAAATCCTGCTTAATTCTTCACAGCAGATCTTTGAGCACAAACTTCTATAGAGCGACTCTACATTGCTCTGAAAAATGGGAATGGAGTTCTGGGTGCAGCTTACAGACTTGGGCTCTGCTCTAGAGAGATACCTTCAGCAGATAAAGATGAATTTTATTAAGCTAAATCCTTTCATTTCTGCCTTTGGACTTTGGAGCAGGTTGAATGTGATTTCAGGAAAGATAATATCTGAGCTTTGGACTTTCAAAGAACTGAGAAAAACACATGTGCCCAGTTCAAACCTCTCTTTTTGATCTAGGAACACAAACCATGGCCTGTGCCACTGTGTGAGCAGAGGAAGGGGCACCAGGACACACCTCTTGAAACAGCTGGAGAAATGTAAGACTTCTGTGCTGCTGAAAATAGTAATATTATTTGCCCAGTGGGTGCTTAATTTTCTTTGAGCAATGCTGTTGCTCTTTAGGTGTCTCTAGCATTTGATTTAGGAAAATGAACTGCTGTGCAGCTGACAGATGTTTGTGGGAAATCACAGATCGTGATTTGGGGAAAATGATGGATAACATTCTTCACCCATTTACTTAAGGTGCTTTTTCCTCATTAAAAATGTATCTCAGGCAAACTGAGTGCACCGTATAATCTTGTAGCTATGCAAGTAAAATTCACTTTTGGATTAAAAATGCATCTCTAAGCTGCATGCAGGGGCATGAAGCCATCTATCTTGGTAGCTTTAGCTTGTGAAAGACAGAGGGACCAGAATGAGGAAGGCAGAATCGTTGTACAGGTAGATGTGGGTGCACTACAGGTGCATTCTGGCTTTCCTGGAGACTGGGGGGAAAAGAACACAGGCTCTTGAACCTCCTTCCTCCAGGGAAGTGCTATCGGTGTTGCCTCCCATAGATCTTACCAGTAACCCCAGCCAAAGCCCCTTGCATTTCCATGATTCTGTTGGGTAACACCAACCAGACCAATCAGCAGAGATCAGTTCCTTACCTTCTTGCCTCTGTCTGTTGGTGGTGCCTTTGCTAGACTTGCATTTAACTGGGATTTTGGGAAGCTGGAGTTATCCTGTAGTTCTGGGTGTGGGCAGGCTGTAACCCAGTGGGGTCTGGCAATGTTTCATACTTCCAAAGCATGAATTAGCAACACCAATGCATATTAACTGGCCACTGGAGAAGGATACAGCAACAAGCAAGTCATTTCATAATAGCACCCTAATACGTTTCTGTCCAGGGAAAGTGCACTTGAAATCTCATGGAAAAATGGGTTCTCTCGGGGTGCAACACCCTCCTGCTAATTCAAGGCTCACAGGACTTAGATAATATTGAGTGAGAGCTTCCAGCATTTTGCCATCCTCTGAACTCAACTAGAGAAGTGAAAATACTGGTTTGCCAATTACAGGCAGGGCATTTCCCCTGACTGCTCACAGATTAAGTGTCACAAAAATATATCAGTTCTGAATGTTTCTCACTGGAGCATCACGTAAACACTTGCAGAAAGGGAGAAGCAGGAAAACTCTGAATTATAAACAAAAGAATTTGAATAATCACAATCAAGATTTTAAAAACTGTGCTTGCAAATACACAAGAAATATTTCCATAGACCCAGGAATTCAGATGATAAAGTGCTCAGAAATGTTCTGCCAGAGGGCTATGTTTTCCCCTTCAAGAAGTTTTGATACATCAGCAGCCATATGCTTTAATTTACTGGTTTATGGTAATTTCAATGACATTTTGCTTCTGATGAGAAAAATCTAAGTGATCTAAAAATCTATGTGATGTTTCAAAATGAGTTTTCACTTAAAATGTATAATACATATGCACAAACAGATTTTGATTTTGTCAAAACTTCTCCAGCAATACAATAACAATGGGAAAATAAGAAGGAGCCATAAAAGGAGAAGATGAAATTGCCACTGAAGGAGACTGGGGCTTGGGGTCATGGAAAACCTTCACTGCTGTTAGACAATCTCTTTTTCCACTGGCTATGCAGCATTATTGCTTTTGGTCAGCATCTAGGGACCAGATGTGCATGTCCTTGATTCTGCCTCACTGAAAGGGAATGGATTAAATGATCTCTTGAGATAACTTCCAATTACAAATTTCTTTAGTTTTATGCTTTCTATAGGAAATAACCAAGTTCTTGAATTACTGATTTCACAGACCAGCTTTTTGGACCTACTCCATTAAAACAATGGTGATTACAGAGTATTCTGAAATTTTGTTTCCATATAAGCTGGAGATATTAAAATAGATATGATCAAACACATGGTACTATGAACAAACTAAATTAGGTTGTATTTACAAGACTGCAGTAAAAGATTTGCACTGGCATTAGGAAAACATTCAGGGAAATTCCCAGGTCAAACTGGGATGCAGGACTTCCTGACTCTAAAGTATAGTGCAGGTTTTGATAGTCTGTTTGTAGGTGAATATCATGGCCAGGTCATCAGCAGCAAGTCTCCAACCAGGTTCCAATGAAAGATTCATAGACTTGAACTGATCCCTGCTTCTGATCCCAGTTTTGAACCTGTGGAGTCTTCCAATGTATGGCTTCAAGCAAACTTGGTGCTGTTCTAAGCAACTTTTGATATCAATACTTTTGAGAATGAAAAAGGGAAACTGTCCTTTGACCTTGATTTATGAAATAACTTGCACTCTTTTTAACCCATAAAGAGCGCATTCATTTTTGTCTTACAGAAAAAGCCAATTATGACATTTTTCCAGGGATGTTCTTTCCAAGGAGATTCAGCTACTGCCATCTATTGATATACATTGTGAAGGGTCACTGTGAAAGTGCACATCTTCCCTGTACCTTTTCTAAGAGGACTGTAAAATATCAGGGGTGAGAAAAGGACACTGAAAGAATGCTTCTCCTTTCCAGCAGTGAAAAGCATGGATTTGGAACAGGAAGAAAATATCAGGAGTAGTTTGAGGGTGGGGTAAAGGCACACACAGATTTTATTTTACAGGTAAATTTGCCAACAAGAAGGGTAATATCCACATGTGTGGGGTGATCTGTCACTAACTGACTTCACTAAAAGCCAATCTGAGATGTGTAGCTGTGTTTTCCTCATTAGCTCATATTTAGATGAGCTGGTCAACATTCAGCTCTTTAACATCAGCCCAACCTCACTGGACATGCAAATCATCCAAGCCTTTGGACAAGAGCCTATTTTCAACCATCTGTAGAAGGAATGCACTGACCTGAACTAATTAACTGAAATTAAGCCAGTTTTTTAAAGGCATGAGACCAAAGCAGGAGATGCACTGAATTCGAATAAGAAGTGAGTTGTGACTTCCAGCAAAACCCTGACTACATGACAGAGAGCAAACTGTGAAGTTGAGGAAAGCAGCTTGGGTGGAGTGACTTCATGGGAGTGGAAAAGAAAATAGGGAAGAGGCCAAGACAGAATTTACTAATGTCCTGTTGTTTATCCCAGCAAAATACTGCCATCCCTCAAGCCTTCTTTTGGTTTCCCTGGTGCTGAGCAGCAAACAGTCATTATCTCCTCCAGTCTAAGACCCAGGGTCTGACAGCTGTATAAGAGACCTAAGGGCTTTTTCAATGTCATGGCTTTCCCCTTCTCAAGTAAACAACTTTCATGAACATTTCTTCTCTCACAGCCACTTTTACCTTTGATCTTGCAAAATTAAGAATTTCTCTCTTCTGAAAATGATCTTACCTTGTCTAAACAGGTAAGTTTATTTTCAGAAGGGAAAAACTATTAATTTTCTGCTTTATTAATTTGTTTTCAGCTGAAATACAAAATATTCACCGCACACTTCCTGCGCTATGTCAGCATCTTGCTAATTACTTAAACAACATAGTTTTCTTTTTTTTTTTTTTTTTTAAATGAGACATATTGGGTTGAGGCAGAGTCTGTCTTCAGTTACTTATTTCATTTATTCAAATTACAGCTTTCCAACCCAATATTGCAAAAAAAGTGCTCCAGGGTAAATCTGGAAGTCTGTTGTGTTAAGATCCCCTAAGTATAATGCAATTAGAGCCACGCCATGAATGACTAACACTTTAGAAGCGATTATTTCACAACGAGGTGAATTTCCACCTCACAACAAATATTTCTGAGGTTTTTGTGTGCTAGTGTTAAGACGATTAGAGGGATTAAATAAGCATTTATAATCATGAAGGGAAACTGAGAGTGATCTTACTCTAGTCTGAGGCAGCTGGGCAGGCAGGTGGGGGACCGGAAGGTACCGGAGGCCAGAAGGCTCCCTGTGTCCCCTGGATCAGGCTCTTCAGAGCTTGTCCATCCCACTGCCCATGGTCAGGCTCTCCTGGATGAGAAGACCACTGCAGTGCAGGGTGGCACAGACACGGTGGACACTGAGAAAATGAAGGGAATTAGCATTAACAAGCCAGTTAGCTGCTCTATTAGAGAGTGCTAAAGGCATGGACATCCCCTCTCATGTCAAGACTGTTCCTCAGGGATTACAACCACCTATTACCTACTAGGCATACACAAGTCATAGGCATTGTTACCCAGTTTGGCTGGTTTTAATTTATACTATTGCAGTACTTTGACACTGAGTCAACAGCTGAGTCACAGCTCCCAAAGCTCCTGGGTTTCCTTGTGTGAAATATATAAATGAAAAGAAATAGTTCATTATTGCTGGTTGTATCTGCACTAATATGCTATGCAAGAACAACAGGTATTTTCCACTTGAAAATGGAGCTCCACACTTCTGGGGGGCATTCCCATTTCAAGAACTGCAGGCTCACCACAGGCCCCTTCCTCCTCTCATTACTACCCTGTTTCCCTTCCCAAACAAAAGTTACACTAGCTACTATTGTAACAGCCTGCACATAATCTGCTGAGAATAAATACCCATGTAATGAGCCTGAAATGATATGGTAATTTCTTAATTCAAAATAATTACATGGCTATCTGGGCCCTCCAAAATAAGGTATTACTTATTCAGCCCAAACAAATTGCTGTTTGCCCAGGTTTTGAACTCTGGTAAACAGTAGTGCAGCAGTCATCTGCATACTGAATCCTGAGACAATTTTAGGTTAGATATTTACATACACGGAATTGGAAACAAATATTTGTCAAAGCAACAAGCAGCTTTTAGCACAACCAAGGGAAAAAAAAAAAACAAACCAGAAAGCCCTTGGAAACAGGAATGAAAACATGGCCAAGTCAGAGTGCTACAAGGGCATCAGCTGGCTCAAAGTCACCAAAGTGCCCTCCAAAACATCTCACAAGCTTGAAAATGTTAGATAAGAGGATAGGAATTGTTTAGTTTATTTTGGCTTGTCATTTACGTCTGAGTTGAGTGCCTATCTCCCTGTGTCACCTGGAGATACAGATAGGAAAGCCACCACAGAAATGAAAATGGAAGGAAGAAAGGAAAGGAGGAGTGAGGGCAGACAGACATTCAGGCCATTGATTTCAGCCAGCTTTCCTTGAGTCAATAAAACATCTTCCACTGGCTTTCATGAGGGCTGAGCAGGCCTAGATTGCAGAGCATTAATGAAAGATTTAAAAAACATCTTGTGAGCACAAGTAGAAGGCCCTCCATGAATGTGAATAATGCGAGTTGGAGTCATGACTATTGACTTCTCAAAGGTAATTCCCTGCTCTCTCAGACTGCAAAAAAGCACTGATAATGAAGGACTTGGAATTGGACTGATGCTGCTTTATGGAGGAATGCAGAGGCCTTCAACACCCAGACTGGAGATCAAGTACCTCACAGACACCCATTGAGTGAATCACACAAACAGACTAAATTGAGTGGGCTACTTTTCTTCTGAGATGATTAAATGTTTGGGCCTGGAATTGAAAATTAAATCCACACTTGACTTTCTACTCTTCTATTACACAGCTACACTTCAAACACGTATTACTTCAGTTTCATACCTGTATTTGTATTTTTGGAGCTGCTGGTTTAAAGAAGTGGACATAGATGAAAGATCTGCATGCTGTTTCCTACTTCCAGTGGGAAAAAATAACGAAATAAATTGAAATTTGGTCTGTCCTGATCAAGTACATCTTGGATGAGAAATAAAACTCAGCAGCCAATGTTTCCACTTAAAAAAACAAGCAAACTGAAAAAGCAAGATGTTCAGAGGCTCTTGGATTACAAAGAAATAACATATACTCTGTTTCAACAAGGATTTGCAATTTAGAACAGGGTGATGGTGGTCCAAAGGGTGTGAACAGAACCATTGTTTGGCTTCCAGAAGCATTTCACATCTGCTAAGAGTCATCTAATGTTCTAAACCTTCAAAAAAGCAGAAAACACGTAACTTTCTAACATATATGCAAAAATATGACTCCCTATGACTTTAGTGGTAGTGTTCATTTTTATGCATACTTTGAAATTTTTGTTTCAGCATTAAGTATCTCTTAATCTACTCATATATAATAGCTGGACCATTCCAATACTTTCACTTAGCATTCTTGCTGCAGAAAAATCAGCATTATACTCGCTTCTCAGCTTCATTTGCTGACAATGTTCAGGGTATAATTTGGAACACTTGACCTTACCAGAAAAATTGCAGCTTTCTGTGGCATCAACAGAGTCATCATTAAAATCCCTCAACACTGTTTTGCATTGTTTTGAAACAAGCTGCAGGTAAGAGTACAACACAACACTATGTGCTGTGCTATTAATGTATTTTTTTTCACAGAAACCACATTTTTTTCTCTCATTATTTGTATTTCTCATGGCTCAGGAAGCAGACAAGGTGCAGTGGAAGGTTGCCTTCCTGGAAGCAGTTTTCTGTTTGCTTTCTTGAAGTTATGTGAAGAGGCTTCAAGTGTCCTATAGCCCTGTACTATGGCCAAGTGCCTTCAGGCTGCTTTCTGCTCTGGTGTGCCAGGTCAATTCAATTCAGCCTTGCTCTTTGCTAGGGCTGCCTTGCCATTCTGCACACCAGCATTGTTTTAGGTGCTCTTGACACTAAATTAGTTGCATTTTTTCAAGAGAACATTGTGAAGCTTTCTACCATTCTCTATATGGATTCTCTAAAGCACCACAGGAGGAGAAAAACCCAACCACAGAGTCCAACATTCAAAATTCTGGTACAAGCAGCAGTGCATGCAGGTGCTGTTGTCCATTTTGAGTGATGATGTCCAGATTATTTTAAACACATCAGCTAAAACACTGGCTCTTATTCTAATGTGTCATTATATCCACTTCGATAAATTCATGTATCCATCTCAATGATATTGCTTGTTTCAGCTTGCTTGGTTTTAATTCAGGCCTGAGCTGCTCTGTAATAATTTGTTCAAGTTTATGACATTACACATTGTTGACTAATAGCTTCATTTCGCTGAGTTTCCATTTATTACTGTCACTATTACAGCAGGATTTAAATTTTTGTAACTTGCCTATCCTAGCATGAATGTAATTTCATTGACGTTTAACACTGATCCTGAAGGCTTCTCTTTGACTGTTTGTCACCTAAAGATCAAATACTTTTGCTGCTGACTTTTAAAATCAATTATAATCTTGCAGGATTTGGCTCAGAGGCTAACCCAAAGTGAAAGGCAAGGAGTCTTAGGAGAGAGAGTTTCCCAATGCATTATATGAGATTGATTTTTCATGTGCAGAAACAAAAGGTCTGCTACAGGGAGAAAAACCAAACAAATCCAAACTCCCCAAGCCAAATCTTTTCTATGATACTTGAAAAATATGCATAAATCTGTTTTTCAGTCACTGAAATTTTAGAATCTGGTGTAAAAAAATTAAATCCCTTTATTTAATATTATGAAAACATATACTTAAAAAATATTTAAACTACGATTTATAATTTTAAAAACTATATTCCTCTCTCTGCTTTCCAATATTCACAGTTTCATAAACTGGATCTGAACTGAATCTCAAAGTCCAATAAAAACATTGAAGCAAAATGAAGTACTGTGCTGGGTCATTTTCCATCAATAGATAACCAGATAAAAGCTTTCACTTTCAGAGTCGTTCCTTGTCTGTATAAATGACAAACACAGATTAATGGAATCCTCAGAAAAAGAATAATACAGTATCTTAATGGAATGAGCAAATGTTTCCTTGAAATACCCTTTTCACAGTATGAACTATAATTGTTCTTTAAATTCCCAGTAAGAGCATACATTTGCCTCACACTCTGAATTAGGTTGAAAAACATTTTAAGGTACTGAATTTAAAAACTGCTGGAGGAATTATTCACACATGGGTAAGCAGGAGGGCCACTAAAACCAGATTAAGGCTAACTGTATTTTAAAGGCAGACTTTAACAGTGTACTGAATAATCACATAAAACAGACATTAAAATGCACGCTCTCGTGTAGCGACTCTCGGTGCTTGCTGTTGTTTGACCAATACCTGGGAGAATCTGGGGAAGAGGCAGAGCCAGAAGCAGAAACACATGAGGAGAAGAAATGCTGGGGAAGCTGGAGGAGCTGCAGACACAGAAGTTGCTGAAGTTAAGGTGAGGCCAGATGGGCTGGCAGAGAGGCCCAAGGTAATGTGATTGCTTACCTGGGAGCGTGTGTGAGCCAGGATCCGCAGGACTGCCCTTTCCTTATCTTTCCCAGCTGCACAGTGCTCCAGCTGTCCTCTCCTCAGCCCTTCTGCTTTTCAGGCTCTCCTCTCCATGCTGAGAAGCTCCCTGGTAATGAGAAAATAGCCACCACAGGAGCAAGCCAGCCGCTCCTGGGGGACACTGGGTGACCTTTCCAGATGCATACACTGACAGGCAATTCAATTTCTGAACTATTAACACACAAGTTTACCTAAAAATGACATCTCAAAGTATCTTCCTAATGCCAAAGTTTGCTTTAGAAAATTGAGTATTGGGGTCTGCTTTAACCATGTTGGAACAATTTATTACATTAAACAGGACAACACATTTTGCTTTAAAAACAATGACTGTCAAGTGCATTTTCTTAGAATATTTCCATCTGGGAATTCAGACATTTCTAGCACAAAAACTTCAACAGGCTGCAGAGTTGTGCATGTCATTATCTAGTTATACACATTCCAATGACTTCATCCTGGGAGAAGTGTTTCTCAGCCCCACAGAAAAATTGGAGGTTAGGCAATATTGGCAATAGGAAGGTTCATGACTGAAAGAAAAGGAACCAGTTCACTTGCAGGAATGCAGTGCTTAAGTGCAATCAAAAATGCCATCACAAAACATGTCAAGATATGTGTCCAAATCAATGTTCTTTGAAATCTCCATGTGCCAAAGGCAGATGTTAAAATTTTTCTCTTCCTGGAAATAAAAACAAACATTGAAATCTCCAAGGGGAGGAAAATGTGCCATTTTCTCTCATTTGCTTGTGTCTACTCTCCATTTTAGGACACAGCCTAAGTAATGGAGGCCCTTAGCAGTGGGGCTAAGGGTAAAATGGTTGAAAACTTACAATTTTAAGAGCTCCACAGGAAAAGTTAGAGTGACAGACATGAATTTGTAGAACCCTATCAGTGCAATGAAAGTTTTATCTGGGGTAGAATCTTCGTAATCAAAATCTAAATACAGATGAACTTATGTATAATGTAACTGTTCACGCACATACAAGACACTAGCAATAAAACCATAAAGATGTTCTGTCATCATAGCTCAGCATTAATTTACTTTCCAATTCCAGTCAATTTGTTATCACAAATGTTCTCAATTAAAATGTTTTATTTGATACAGGGGGAATTAAAACAATCTTTTTATTCTGATGATAAAGATGCACTTAGCAGAATATAAAATAGTGATTTAATGGCTACTTAATGGGCTGAAGCTTTAAATGAACAGATCATAAATTAAGGCTTTTGCAGCCTTTTATGCTTTCCCATTTGGATCCTAAAGAAACAATTTGCATTCATTATGTAGGTCTGATATAGAATACCTTGCTCCCCAGTGACATTCAGCTGCATTCCAATATTTGTCACAAGAATGAGCTTCACACTGCTGCCTTTGGAAGAGCTTCTAGTTTAAGGTGTAGGACACAGCCTTTCCTTGGACAGAATGATTTCAAACTTCTCCAGGTGACTCTGAATCTGCCTCAACACCCAGACTGAATCACACTAAATCCATTTCTTTGTCTGCAGATCACCTCATCATTTCAGACCAGGCTGCAGGGATGGATCTTTGAAACCCCCTACGAAAACTGAGCACAGAACCTGGGTAAGTAAACTGTAAGTTTGCAGTGAGACTGTATGAAGGAAATCCCTTCCCCAAACTGTTGGCAAACACTGCTACTCGAATCAGATCCATGAGTCAGTCTCCCTTTCTTCTGGAGCCACTGTTGATTACACCACATCAGTAATTTAGCAGTTAGAAAAAAACCTGTTAAAAATAACACGCATTCACACATATATTTATGTGACTATTTAAAGATTCATCTTGGGTTAAAAATATAATTTTTTGATTAAAGTACTCTTAGTGAAAAAAATCTGAAAAGAAATAATCAAAGCAAAAAAAAAAAAAAANGTATTTTGTCTCAGAATATAGTCTCAACTTCTAAAACAGAATTTATTGTATTTTTCTTTCAAAATACATAATTCAGTGCATTCTACAAGCAGAAAACTTTAAAATATTGCTACCAAAAGGAAAAGTAACTGTTCTAACAATTTCATTCCATTCCCTGGGGTTTTTTTCCCTCTGCTGGGCATTCTGAGCTAACCCCTTTCCCTTGAGCACTGATACCTGCCAAGAGGGGGTGTGCAGGTGGCCTCAGCAGTGCCACAAACAGGCACTGTCTGTTTGCTGATGCCATCCCTAATGTGGCGTGTTTGCATTCCCCCCGTGCTGCTTCGTTACTGCTCACCCTGTGCTTACAGGCACTGTCATCTCCAGGTCAGTTCAGTCATTTCTGCCTCCTGTGCAGTTTCCTCCCATTAAGGAGCTGGGTTTGCAATAATTCTCCCTGACCAATTACTTTTGGAAGCACCATTGTGCCTTTCCTCTTGTTCCCGCTCTTAGATCCATTTTCAGCTTTTTTGTGTCGAAAGCCTACCAGGATTATATAATAACAATATCAGTATCTCAAATGGTACCTGAGAGCTTACATCCTCCTATTTCAAAACCTCATTATATTTTTAAAAAATAATAAATAACCCCATTTTAATGTCACAGAAATTTTTATGTGAATCCTCTACCACAAAAAACTGGTCCAGCTGCCTCTGGGACTGTCAGCACAGTAAATAGATGGCATCAACAAAACAAGCTCAACCAAACAACATAATTCTCCACTTTTCAGGGAGAAAAAAAAAGCTGCAGCAGCAGCATCTCGTGCAGCCTGATTTTTGATTAAAGAACCAAAACAGGCCAGTGAAAAAAACAACAAAACTTATTATTAGGCCTTCTGAAATCCATCTGCTTACACTCTTCATGTATCTGTCACCTGTTGGAGACTTTGATATTTTAAACAAATTGGGTTATGGTTGCCCACAACAAAAGAAATTTGCACACAAATCAAGTGCTATTAAATGTTCCCACTAGCATTCATTCCCTTTTGCTGAATTCACAGATCACAAATTGTGGAACAGGCTAAATTAGAGATGTGACAGCTGAACTACTACTGGGGTGTTAATGCATATCAGTCCTGTAAATAAGTTTTCTGGAGAGGTTAAAGCTTAACTAACTTTTTACACTAAGAAAGGATAACTGCATATTTTGTGACTTCCAAATCACTTCCATGTGCTGTGCTTCTTTAGGCATGCAGTCCTTTCTTCTCCTACTGAGGTAGCCAAGCAAATGTTGTATCCAGACACTGAATCTATCTTCAAATAGCTACTGAATTTACTACTGAGTAAAAGCAAGTACAAGTATATTTAAATTAAAATAATGCATGTAATGGCACACTAATGCACAAGATTTCTTCCAGTCAGGAGGAATTTTTGTATAATGATACTCTGTAGATATGATACAATATAGATGGCATCATAAATGTTACAGGAGAAGTCAAAATTACAGGGCTCCTCCTGTAAGCATCTCAGGAGTACTGTGTTCTCAAAACATAGAGAATTAACCCTAAAAGACCCTGAAGTTCTCTCTAGCAAGTTGTACTTTAACACTGAGTTTCTTCCAGAGCTGCTGCTTCCTTTGTGACTTTCTCCTTCTAACTTCCATCCACCTACTCTACCCCTAATTCCTTCTACCTTCATCCCTCCTCCTTCCTCTGAGTCTGGGTTATCTCAAAACCCAGGTTATACAGAGGCTTGTTTTAAAGCACTGGAATATGTCAAAGCAGTTCAAATATTCTGACAAATGGTTTTAAGCATGGAAGTACTGCAATTACCACAGTGACTGATCCTTCAAGGCAGAGGGTCCGTGGTGACTGAGAAGAGCCAAAGTGCACTCATGCAAGCAGTTCCATTTACTGATTTACCCCAAAGTGGCTGGAATTCTTTCTGCACACTACATATCACTGTGTTTTGCAGAGTTTAAAAGGACCATTGCTACCTCTCAAGTTGCTCAAGAGTCAATAAAAAACACCACTGAAGTGGGTCCTACCTTAACTTCAGACCAGGTTCTTTCTGAAACAATTGTGCATCCCAGTTTCAGGAGAATCTGACTTCCAAAACTGATGTTGTTCCAGCACAGAGTCAGACCATGCCTGGGAACTCCTCTGTGGTTCCACAGGGCAAACACAAGCTGCAAAATCCTGGCTCCAGTAGCATTTTGGCAGGAAATTCTAGAAATCAAGAGAGCTTTGTAAAAGCAAGCTTTTCCACCTAAATTTTCAGTATTGCTATTTAATTTGCAAGGTCTTTGCCAAACACTCTTTCATGCAAGTCCATTTGCATTTTTCTGCTGAAGACTGACTCAACAGAGGAATAAGAATATTCCACTAAGTCACCAGACACAAGAATGGTAGAAAGCCAATGAATAGTTTCAAAACTGCCAAGGATTGATATAAACATAAGGAAGAAACAACAAAGTGCTCCAATGAGAAGTTCTGACCAAGAACTCTTTCAACCACATCGTGGATTTGCAAGCAGGTGTTGAACAGCAAAGAATACTAAAAGCATTTCAGCTCCTATCCAGCTGCACAAAAAAATGTTTATTCACTTTTTAATCCTAAATCTTTCTAATATTTTCTATTTCTGAAATATGGATGTTTATAACAGAGTGCATCAAGGTGTTATTTTGATACTTATGGTAACATCAAATCTCCACTAATCAGTGAAAAAAATATATCATCAGTGACAAAAATACTCATTCTGTGAGGTACTGAGGGCATATCACTGAGAACAGATTACAGCATCATGGTGAATACGTTTTACTAGTACAGATTCCTACAATACCAGACAAATTTATGAAAAAGATAATTTTTACAGGCTGTATTTATCATTTACTTTGCCAATTATAGTGCACAATTTGGGTATTTCACTAAATGTAAAGTAAAAACAAACTGTGTGCACAGACATATGTGAGTATAAATACATATGTACCTAAATCCCTATCAATGTTTTAGAGTTTTATATTGTCAATTTTAAGACTTTTATATTATCATTTTTTTAAATAACAGCACAAGGAGAACCATTCTTGTAGCTCTACACCAGAAGCTTTAAATTTGATTAAAAACATTCTGGTTGAGCTTGTGTTTTATAATTAACATTACTGTTTTCCAAGGGATAGCATTTGGGCAAACAATCAATAGTTCACAAAAAGTATATGAAAGTCACCAGTTTTCCAGTTTTTACAAATCTCAGCATATAAATTACCAGGCACTTAAAGCAAAAAGCTAGTGATACAACAAAAGAAATTATAGAACTATATAAAATATTCTGTGAGCATTTGCAAATGATTGCTGCCAAAAATGATCAGTACAAATATTCTTCACACATAGAGAAAAGACAATACATAAAATTACCCTTCAGAGTCCTGTATGTGTTTCAGCTGGTAAAAGACTTATTGAAGTTTTGGTAAAAAACTTCTTTTGAAAAACAGAAACTGACATGAATACTGGGAATTTTTATAAAGGATCT
This sequence comes from Phainopepla nitens, assembly GCA_013400175.1. Lineage (NCBI taxonomy): Eukaryota > Metazoa > Chordata > Aves > Passeriformes > Bombycillidae > Phainopepla > Phainopepla nitens. Next base: position 78,888 of record VXBQ01010981.1, read on the forward strand.
CAGGATTTTGACTGACACAGTTTTTGACACTGATTTTTAGATTAACATCAATATTAATGACAACTTCTGTAAAGCAAGTTACTCTGAATTAAGTATATAGAAATGGAAGCATCTTTAAAAAAAATATTATATGGTCCATCACAATCCATTATTTAATTGGAGTGTGCTAGGCTGCTTTATTTCACAACCCACTAAATAAGTTTTATTTCAGTGTTTACTACTTTTCCTGTTGTGAAAAGAAAGCAAGGTTTCAGAAGTTACTGACCAACATTCAAACATGGAAACAATACAATTATTTAAAGTTATATCACCCTGCTCCTGTCCCTTTGTAAGGAGTAACTGAATTTAGAGAGAGTGACAAACCAAGGGAAGCACAATCAGACATTCAAATATAAAATTCCCACAGTTGCTACTGTCACTGTATTGCTAGGAAATCTAATTGTTCTCCTGTAGATCTCTAAAATCTGCACTCAGAGCAAGGAAAAGAATATGCTGAGCAACCAGCAAGAGATGCACTGAGCTGGATTTATTTGGGAGGCTCCACAAACAGCTAAAGCATTTGGGATCAGAATAAGCACCTTCTTCAAGAAGCCTGCACAGCATGCACTCTCAGTGGTGCCTCCAAGAGCTCTGAGATGGTATCTGACAAGCACTAGGCTTCACTTTTCATAAATATTTTGATAGCTTCTTTCCTCAGTGATTCCTTTCCATGAGCCTTGAGTGAACGAAAAAGAACAGACTTGCAGCTAAGTCATGACTGAAATTTTTCATGAGCTTACATAAAACAGGTGCTTAGCAGTGAAAAGGGATGTTTAATAGAAGCTGTGGGAATATTTCTTTATTCACAGGTCCTTGTCCTTCACCAGACACTGCTGAAGCTCTGGCATTCTGGACTGTTTAACAACAGCTCAGCACTTGGCTGGTCAGTAACTCACTGACCTGCATGTTTTCCTAAAACCTCAGTATTTGTTTTGGGTTTTTTTTCCTTCTCCTTACATTAGGCTAAAAATAAATTGCCATTCTTATCTTTGAAGACAATCACAAAACTCCATGTAAAAAAACTATTTCCATAAAATCTTTGCTTATAGTAACTTAACTGATATGTCAATTTTGAAGGTGCTCAAGTCGTATAACTCAGGATATGACAGAAAAAGCTGAAGCTGTAGATAATGGGAAAGAATATTTCACAAACATGTCCATAATCCTCTTGAGAAATTTTAAGTAAACAGGGCATTATCCCCTTCTTAAATTATTATTATTTACTTGAGAGAGTTATGAGTTTGTATCAAGTACTTAGGTCAAAAGTTTAACCATTAGTTAGGAAAAATGGGCGCTTTTTATCCAACCTAATTTTTTGCAAGAATTTTGTAAGGCAAATAAATGGGTTTCTGCCCCTGAATTCCATTAAGTATTGATTCTAATCCACCTACACAAGAGTCCTGCATTACTCAAGGCATAACATACTTATCACAAACATAGTTTTCAGACTTGAGAAATACATATTTTCAAATTGATCTTCCATGATCAAATAACAATCTAAAAAAAAAGCTGCAGCTTTCCAAATAGATTTCTGCTGTTCTAACCTTTTGCAAATCAGTTGTTTGGTGCCTTTTTCTGTTTCGCCTCAAAATATCTGCCAGGCTTGGAGAGACAGTGCACAACTACATCATCAGGATACAGCTGTTCACTTTGAGGCCTCAATCCCAAGCCATTAACATCACTGAAAGGTTTTTATTGATTGCAGTGGATGGCAGAACAAGCTGTACCCAGGATACGTTGCAAATTGCATTTGATGTGCTCTGGCTTCTTTCCTTTAGATACCTGTGTGATCATAGTGAAAGACATTTTAGCTTAATTTCTAACTGATTTTTAGAAGAGGGTTTTTTTTTTTTTCAAACAATTGCCTAAATTGAGTTTTTTCTGATAGCCAATCAGTTCAAGAATCATAATGTTCCCTATTTCTGTTTCTTTTTCAGTTCATCAGCTCTCTCTCAGGGCCTCACACAGTGATGTTCAGCAGAACCTTGAGAGAATCTGAAGATCCTGCACTGCTGAGGGGTGAAGGTGAGGTAAGTGGGGGAATGCATCCATGACCTTTGTAGTTCCAAGTTCCTAAGCAATACGTTGCTTGCAGAAAATTACTTTTTAGCTTTCCCAGTGAATCATTTAATTGCCTTCCCACTTTAAAAATCAATGAGGTATGTCTGAGGGAGTGGTGGCTCCTGCTGCTGCCTACACAAATGGTGATACCATCCGTGGTGGATACAGGCAACAGCACATTTTACATGGTGCTGCCAAGGCTTTGCAGTGACAGCAATTCCACATTCCTGCCCATTTTGCACCTATTTTTTAATGCCACTTCCAAAGCTGTTAAGCAGACATCTGTGCCCAGAGTGAGTCCTGCCTGCTTGGATATGATAGATGACAGCCAGTCTTTACTGCTTTCCTCCTCGGGACACTGGGATCCTAAGTAGGTGCTTTTCTCACTCATGCCTCACCAGAAGGTGTTCTCAAGTTCAGCTCAGTGAGGCTTTATTGGTAAGAAAATACTCTCGCTAAAGATGCCAAAATAATTCCTAATGTCCAGATTCTCAGAGATATAAAAGGTGAGAGACACACATGAACAGGCAATACACTCTTTGGGTTAGCCAACAGATGACTGGCTTGCAATTTTCCATACTTTCACTCAAATGAAGAGTTTATGACTGGTATAATGTTGCTTTCCTTTCTCTTCACCTAGAAGCTCTGGGAAGGGATAAATACGCTGACTTTGTAAACTTCACTTTGGATTTCCCAGTCCTATTCTTCTCTTGTCTGAGTTTCCCTTTTCTGGGCTTAAATATCAGGATATGACACCTGAAATGTGCTCCTCCTGCAGTACTGAACACTCTTCCAGGGACAGGGTCAAACACAGACATTTTGGGGCAAAGCCAGAAATTACCAGCAAGTCCTCATGCGGGTCATGTCCCCTCCTCCCATTTCCACCTCTGGGGTTCTGCTGATTTTTCTGATTTACTCATCCAAGCATTTTCTCCACGTTAAGTGTAGCTGCTGTGCAACTTTATTGTGGTTCCTATTTAAATCTATCATTCTAATACTGGTTGCTAATTCAGGACAAATTGCTCAACCCTTTTTGTTTTGAAAAACTTTCCAAAGCAAAGGTAAAAACTGGAATGCTGTGGCAGCTTTTTGTCATTCTGCTCTGTGATGCCAAATCAGAAATCTGAGCTGCAGCTCTCAGCCTGCACTTCCACCCACCATCCTTATTTCACCTGACTCTGAACTGCCTCCCCTCAGACCTGAGGTACTCTCAGGCATCAAACTGGAGCACTTTGACTTCTTCTTCCCAACTTTAATATCCACTGAACACACATTAGTGACCTGAAGTTCTTAGCTCAAGAGCAACAGCAATAGTTGGGTCCTGCAAAACTTTGGAAAGTTTGCCACTTCATTTATTTAACTATATTTTTTGGTAGAACATTTCAGTCAGACCAAAACCAGTAACATGCTAGATTGCAAAATAATTTTAGTGAAAGTTTTTAATTTAATGAAACAAAAGCCAAACAAAACTAGGAAAAAAGTACTAACCCTTACATTATCCTTCAGTTTAACAGAAAATAATAACTAAAACAACTCTGAGTCATCCTCAGTTAAAATGCTTTAAGTTTTGAATTTAGCAGCCAACGAGATAAATCACTTCTGAGGAGCACTGAAGAGCAGCAAAAGAAATGTTATGTTACCCTTAATTCTCCAATGTCATGTTACTCTTAATTCTCCTATGTCAACCATCCTGATGATTTTCTTTTTGTATATGCTTTAAAAGTCAAGTACATAAATTATTGTTTAAAAAACCCTTTGTATATATAGTTGTTTTTTTTTTAAATCATAGCTGTGAGTTGTACGAACACACAAAAAAAGAGAGAATTTTGAGTAACGGAATATTTTGGCATATATGTTCATTCCATCTTTCACATTTTGCCTAACATAAACATCATTGGTGTTTCTTCCATGGGTAAAAACTGTAGGCATATGGGACTGCAAACACACAGAGCTGGGATTTTGTGTTTTCAAGATCTGTACAAAACAGACACAGGTGTTTGCCAGAGGTTAAATATTTCTTGTTGGCTTCAACCTCTGTTATTGATCTGGAGATTTATGGCTAAAACTGAGTAAATGATGTGACCTTGAACTAGAGCTCCTTGGATTTAAAATGTAACTTGACTGGGTCCTGTTTCATATTTATATATATAATTTTATATTTTATACCTATACACTTACGAAATAAATATTTTATATCTATATATTATATTTATTTTATTTATATTAATCATATTATATTTACCTATTTTATTTACATTTTATATTATGTGGGGTTTTTTGGGGTTTTTTTGACTTCTTACCATGTGATTGTGTTTTGAGGAAGAGGGTAAAAAGGACATGTTGTGATTAAAGCTGAAAATTTACAGCACTTTCTGTTATCCAGTTCGAGGTGGGCCTCAGACATTTGGGCCTGATTTTTCTTTTAATTCTTTCACAATCCCACAGAGATCCCTGCACACACTTTAAGGCACTCAAAGGCTCTTATACAATGCAGTAGGAGTCTGACAATTCTGCTGACGTGTTTATTCCATAAAGTGGTGAGCCACTCTAAGAAATCTCAACAGCCCGTGGCTGCATTCTTAAGGAAATGCATTGTTCTGACTGAAGATGGTTCATGTTTCAGAATAACAACAGCTACCAAATGCTATGGTGCCACTGCAAGTCACCTTACACCCACCCGAGTGTGTATGTGACACAACTGTGAGTGAGGGGAGAGACCAGGAAATGTAATGTTTGCTCACACTGATCTGGAGTTACGGCTCTAGCAAGCGGAGGCAGCGATGGCTTCCAGCAGAGCTGGGGTCAAGTGGAAAGCTCTGCTTGGCCCCTTGAGCCACCCAGTCCTAAAGAAACATGCCATTAAAACTCCTGTGTATATGGAACGTGCCTGCCCGAAAAATTAAATATGTATGATGCTGCATTCTCCACAAGAGTTGGAAATAAAGCGTAGCAATAATGAAATATTAATATTTAAAGTAGAGAAGTACAACCTCAGAACACAATATATCACACTACAGTTTAATCATCATCAGTAACTGCTGTGCACCTGTGGACTAAATGTGCTAATGTAAAAAAGGGAAACAGGTAAGGACTCTATTTTTACTACCACATCGCTAAAACAAAATTAATTTTGATTAAAGTTTGATTTGTCTATGACAATTTCTGTCTTTTTAATGGTTAGTGCTCAACTTGAGTGCAAAATTTGCTTAATGTTTAAAGCAAGTACAGTTACACTCAAAGAAACTCTCAAAACAAAGTTAAGAAAGAAAGGAAGCCTGGATGCTTCAGGAAGATATTCAGGTGCTGTTGTATTTATTGTAGCATTCCTGGGATTTCAAGATACACTCTGTCACTTCATTCATTATCTCTTAGCTCAGGATGCCATGGTTTACATGGCAAGAGCCCCAGCAGGAGTGGCACAGCACTTCCCTGGCTTTGCTGTGCACAGGCTGCTGCCTCTGCTTGTGCAGAGAGAGGAAAGTAATCCAGCACATCCTCAGCAGCAGCACTAAGGCTTGGTTTGCACACAAGAAAGGATTATTGTCAATTTAAATAATTTTCTGTGTCAGGCTTATCTCAGCAGTGTGACTCCTCGCAAGTTGCCACCTCCCAGCACCCGGGAGTGAGGAGATAAGACAAGGGCAACTGTTGTGGCCACACAAAAACTGGGTGACTAAAATCAGCAAAGAGTTAAATCTAACAGTGGGATGGCATAACATGAACTTCTTGCACAACATGAACTGAACGGATAAAATGAAACAACCTCCTGCCGACTTTGTAGTTTAGCCATCAGATTTGACAATAATTACACAGAAATTTCACAGCCAGTTGAGATAAGAGCAGCTAGAGCATGGTGTGGCTCCTGGATTAGACACGTCCAACACTATTGCTGAGTCAGTAGTTTTAGCTGTTCTGCTCTGGGCTTCCAGGGACTTTGCACATTACACAAGTGGTAAAATCTGAGCACTGAGGAAGCTACACCCACAGAGACAGGAAGGGGCAGAAGCAATAAGGCTAATGGAGGACAGCACAGGATTAGACAAAAGAGACCAGGATTAACTTTGGAGTGGGAGGCAGATACAGCTGGACTCAGCTTAACAGTGATAAAATCATCATCATCATAAAAGAAGTGTCTGGATTTAAAAAATACAATCAAGAAATGTCAGCAACAAGCACTCTGAAAAACAGAGAGAAAATCAGCAAAGGGAATACGGAGAACACTCTGAATGCAGCCTTTTGGAAGGTAATAGCTGTTGTTAGAGCTGTCAGCTATAAACCAGTCAGAAGACAGATGCACTTGAAATGTCTTGTCCAATAAAGATCCCAAATGTCACTCAAAATGATCAGACTATTTATTACAGACTGTAATGGAAACATGAAAGAAGGCATGAGATGACAGAACAGAGACAGATGGACTGTTTGCTACATGTCATTTAATATCAATCAGTGACAAGAATTTATTAACACAGTTGCTGCTTTAATGCATTGAACAAGCTTAAAAACATTCAATGCACTGGATGGTAGGTGATAATTAAAATGCACGTCACAAGGCTTCAAAAGCTGTAATACTCGGCTGAAAATATCCAGTATAATTTATTTATCAAAAAACCCCCAAAACTATAAGAATAGACCTCACTTGGTTCTTGAAGAATTAAGGTTGTTTCTCTATCAGCAGTCACTGGAAGATGAACTGAACATCTACATTACATTGAAGACACTGGTTTCTGCTTTTCCTTCATCTAACTCTGCCTGTTCCCTTAACTTTTAAGCACGATCCTTGCAAGGGACCTAATGGAAGCAGGACAGAATGGCTGCCAACAGAACAGAGCGAGCAAAGCTCTCAGGGAGGCAACACCAAGCTGCTGGCATCTCAAATATCATGTGTTCTCCCAAGCATAAACATCTTTCCATTCAGGTAATGTACCCAAAGCAGCTCTACTCCATCAGCACTGTGTATTATCCCATGATATACACTGCTTCTAGGAGAAATCCACCAAACAATAAATACTTACTGTACTGAAAAAGACTACAGACCTTTTCTCATTCCTTCCACTGACAGAGCTCTTCCCCCACTTTAGAGCTGCCAGGTATGGTGAGCACTTCTTTTTGGCACTTCCAAACAGCTATCTGTAAGTTATTTGTGTAAAAGTATTTTCTAGGGAAAAAAAAAAAAAAAATACATGGAAAACATTCAGAAAAAAGAATACAAGGACCTCACTTTATACACTTAATTTCTAAGCTATTCTAAAAGACAGGAATCTAAATAGCAATGTCCATTTTTACCATAAATCATGAATTGCAGTATATTAATACATTATATATTTTTGTACTGGTTTACATTATTTTATATAATTACAAAAATTCTAAATTTCTCTGAAATTGGCACCTTTTCATGGAAGTCCAGTAGCAGAAATTCCAACTATTTCAGTAGGATCCCAAAGATACTTTGGTGACACGAGAGAGAACATTTCCAGAAAAAAAGAAACCAGAAAAAGAGGCCTTTTTCCACCCTGCTCCTTCTCCCAATACTCACAGCCTTCTAATGAAGCCTTTCAGAACTGTTTATACATTAAGACATTTAAAAACTAAAAGGCAGAAAACTCAAACATATATTCCAGTGGGATGCTTGAGATGGAAAATTTAAAATCTTTGCAATTTTCCACAAGGAGTTATTTTTGTTATTGTACTGACACTGACAGAAGGTTTAATGTTTGCCATCTCTGTATTTTACAGAGATAATTCCTTTAATCAGCTGAATTCTCTGTACACAACATCAAATCTGCCTGACAGACACTACCCTGACCCACAGCTATGAAGAATGGAGTGAGATATTATATTCAAACAGACACCTAGAAATACATGAACTGAGGCTCTGGCCTTTTTGTCCAAGCCGAGTTGCTTGGCAACTCATGGAAGCCTTTTTAAGAACATTTTTTGAAAATAAGACCCTGTTGTTTAACAACAGGGTTTTGAAATTGTGGAGTTTTTAGCAGCTGAGGGTCAGTAACATAATTCTTACGGACAAAATCACTCCCCCACTGAAAACCTTCCCTCATTTCAGAAGGCAGGAATTCCTTTTTGCTGCCTTTCCTGTTCCTTTTTATTTTAAAGGCCATACTGATCATGATCTGCTGGCATTTCCCTGCTCCTCCCCCGAGCAAGGAAGGTGCAGGCCGTGTTCACGGGCTCCGACTGCGCCTCCTCTCCACGCGATCCTTCCAGGAGCACTCGCGAGGAATGACAAACGGCGTCCATAAAGCGCCGCGTCACCGGGGGGGAGCCCTAATCAAATTAGACTTACTGCCTTCGCAATCACAAGTGGCTCTTCATGTTTTATGTCCCAGCACAATTTCAGTCAAGTTGGCTTGCCAGAACATTGCTCCCGTCCTCATAAAAGTATATGACAGCTCTAACAAGCATTTGGGGAGCAGGCAGGTGCGGCACAATGCGGGCACGGCAGCTCCAGTGAAAAGGCATACCGGGCTGTTTGCCTCGCTACAAACTGCAGCTCCATTAGCAAGCCAGACAAACACCAACAGCAATCAATTAGAGATGATTTGGACAAGCCATTCTGCAGGTGTATTGGATTAATTCTGGTCGCATTAGTTCAGTGATGTGCTAATGCTGTGTATTTATTTAGACAGCACAGTGTGCCTTGCCTCCAACGTTAACGGCCGGGGTTTATTTCCTACTGTGAGGAATGAGAAAGGCAAAATGCTACCAAAATTTGTTGTGCCAAATGAAAAGGCTTGTGCTCAAGTGCTTACAAAATTGTAATTCAAAACCCAGGAAAGAAAGTAGTCTGAGATATACATCATTTACTGCTTGATTAAAACACTTACATAAGTCTTGAACTGTTAAGAATAATAAGTAGGTTCTCAGTGCATGATTTCTAATCCAATTATTTTTAAGAACTGCTAGAAATATAGCTAAGCATTATCACCTTTGCCCCAAAATCATGGTAGCAACACAGCAAATGAATAATTCAGGCAAATAGTATCAGGAATTAGTTTATAACTATGCCACAAAACTCTACTACAATGTATCACATAATAAACAGAAATAAAAAGCTAAGTTTCACAATTGTCTCACCAGGTTGACACTTTGGGATGCAGCTTTACACGGAAGGATAAATACGCTAATATAGGACTTGAATATTTGAGAGAAAATGTATTATGGCTTATAAACAATATTTGTGCTGTGTCATCTGAAGGAACATTTTATAAATTTCAATGGGTTTGTAAATATTAAAAATTTTTACCCTCAATCTATTAGATTTCATTTCCCAATACCTAATGAGCGTTGTTTTTCACCTTTATGGTTACTGTTTTAGAGCAGGGCCAAGTTGGATCTGATACAAAGCATCCTAGCAGATTCATCACCCACATATTTTGGTTTGATTTAGGGACTTTGAGCTGAAGGAAATGCTTTGGTTTAAATTATGTGAATGTTTCTCAATATTCTGTACTGAACGACATATCCCAGTCTGGTTACAAATTTTCACCAAAAAGAATGGAGAAAAGGAAGTAAAAGCAAAGTCTAATGTTCGGAACAAAACTAATATTCTGAGAACGATACGGGTTTAAATAATTTGCATCCAGAGGAATATGGAACAGTTAAGCAAAACCAAGATCCTCTATGCCCAAAGGCCATGCCAGTGAAAAGAGTCATAATATCAGTTCAAAAGTATACCTGTGCTGGCAGTGTCAGGGACCTCCAGATTTCTTCTTTTGCTTGACTTTTGCACACAGAAGAGCGGCCTGGAAAGGCAGGTTCAGAAAAAGCCAGCTGCACCAGCAGAGTCAGGGAGACACTCAGTCATTACTAGAGCGTGTCCTGCAGCTGGGGTGGTCACACAGGTGTAAGGAGGCAAGGAAGCAGCCCTTGGAGTGGGAACAGCACATATGCTTTAATTAGAGACCAAAAGGAAGAAGAAAACCTCATGTGAAAAATCCCATAATGCTGTCACCACAGCACTTGGCTTTGAAACCAACATCTTACTCATGTCCTTATTTTACAAGTAAATCGAAATTAATCCCTGCTGCAAAACCCCCACATTCCCTACTTTTTCTCTTCAGACTTGCTCGCAAACAATAAAAATGTAGAAGAGCTCAAAGCAAGGCTCCCTGTATTCCTCCAAACTGACCTGAAAAACCGACAAGAACTGGACAGACAATGGCTGAGCAAATCTCAGTAATGAAAAAAAATGTTAGCTGTTGTTTGTACTGTTATTACTAAAATGCACTGTTCAGTGATAACTTAAGAACAAAAGGATCAGATCAGAGCAAAGACATCAGAGATTAAAAATGCAAAGTAATCTTCAACAGAATTAAAAACTATAATTAAATGAAGTTGCTCAGTGATAGAAATGCTGCCCCTCAGTGATCTTTTGGAAATGTGCCGAGTTATGGCTCCATTTTTCATTCAGTAACATTGTTAGACACTTACTCAGCTCGCACCAGTTAAAAGCTAAATGCAGTGAGTTACAGCATCCAGTAGCTGTGGTTCCAAAATCCTAACAGCTTCCAGAATTTTGCTAGAAACTTGTGTGCTTCCATTTCTGAAGCACAGAAATTAGGGGATGACTCTGTCCAGCTGTCACTGAAGACATCGTTTAGACATCACTCATTCCACATGTTACTCATGTCTCAGCCTTATTCCCATTTTCTAAACTTTTAGAATCCAATCACACAAAAAAAGGCTTCCTTTATTTCTCACCTCAGCAGGGTTAAGAGACCTACACTGGAAGGAAATAAAATCCTTAATGACATTTCCACATTTTGGCAATCCCACACACCCAGAGTTAGCAATTGGACCTCCAGAAATCGTATTGGGGAGGACAAACTTACTTCTGTCCCTCAGAACCACTTCCAGCACTTCCCAACTTTTCTCTGAATTCACAAGGACCAGATTTTCCAAAAAAAAATTGAGAAAAAGCACAGTGTCTGCCACATGCACCTTCTCCAAACACATTTTTTTATTTCAACTGTGAGGAAAAGCTGCATCATTCTCCCTGTTTTAGGCACAGCTCATCCAAGAGGCAATAGAAGCACAGAAAGAATACAGAAATATTTACAAATTGCTAATACATTTACCCATTTTAAACCACAGTTTCTTGGGAAAATGGTCTACTTTACATAGATGAAGCCTAAATGGATACTTTAAATCCACTTAAGCCTGATGATGTTCAACAAGTGAAAACCTGAATGCCAAACAACCTGAATAAATGCTGTTTACATTAGTTCTTTCAGATATTTTATACGAATACAAAGACAAAATTTACAGATGACCCAAATTTTTTCAGGTAGCTGAAGAGTGGAGATTTGGACTAATCCATAGTAATCTAACAAGGCAGAAAACATGGACAATCAAACAATATGAACATTGCATATGAGCCACTGCTTATGAACAATCAATAAGCAATTATTAAAGTTCAACCGCTTAAGAAGCAAATAAAAATATCAACTCAGAAAAAATTGAAAATATTTTAAAACCAAGTCTTATTTCATTTGTAAAAAAAGATTAGCCATTCTCTGCAGAGGAAAAAACAACTGTACCCTGAAATTCTTTCATAAACCAGTGCATCTCCCATTTAGCTATTTTATTCACTTCTCAATTTCCAATTATTTATGTCAATGTTTAGCTGTGGAACTCTGAACTTCTGCTGGCTGATCATAAGTAATTTCAAATAACTGATTCCAGGCAAGGATTTATTCTATAATGATGGCAGTTCTTTCAATACTAATGCATGTCTAGAGTTTTTTTTTAAGATAAAATCTAGAATCAAATTAATGGCTGTTTAATTTACTCATTCTGTTTCCTGGTTCCATTTTCTATTAAAGATGTCAACTACTATTTCAACACTTGTCTGAGAAATGGCAATCTCTTGGGAAAATATATGTAAGTCTCTATGTATTTCAGGCTGACAAGGCACCAGGAGGATGAAAAGTTGTAAAAAGACTTCACCATTACCAGACTTCTGAGTCTTCATAAAATATAACAGTAAAAAATAAATTTAAAAGTAACATAATTCAAAAGTATCAAAAAATACCTGCAACTTAAAAAGGAAGAGAAGATTTTAAAGTCTTCTGAGATGTCACGAATGGAAGCTGTACTTTATGCTGCTGCAGGATCTCTTCAGATGACATTAGGCCCACACTCCCATGTGCTGACCAAAAATCAAATCAATATGCTTTGGCACATGGCAAACACCTAATGCAATAAGACGTTGAATAGTTTTTAAATTTGCAATAAACTATATTTCTTAGTTTAACACCCACTCTAAAGAAAAATCTATGTTTGTTTGGTTGTGTTTTTCTTTTAATTTACCTTGAAATCTGTATACAGATCAATGGTTCACAGAACAATTTCCTGAGCAAGGACAGTTCTCAACATCAGCAGATTTATGTCAAAGGCTGCCAACAGATGAAGTCATTGAAGAAACAAATTTATATTTATCAGAAAATGAAACAATCCTGCAAACCTCTTTCCATTTAATCTCAGAAGTCCCGCTTTCCTGCCTATGATCCAAGCACCCATGGGGATTAAGAGCATTACAAGAAGAAACACTTCACCCAAACAAATTATTCTCTTACAAACACAGAAGAAGAAGAACACCAGATGTTCAAATAGAATTTGGTGTAGATTTAAGAATCAAAAAGGATGATGAATATGACTATGAAATAGAGCATTAAGCAATGTGATAAGCATCTGTTGAGTAATAAATCCAGTCTGTGTAGTTCTTTCTTCAAAGTGAATTTAATGGGCAAGTTTTTCAGTCAGAAAATACTGGTCCTTTTAAGAATGCTATTTTATGTGTTAATACAAATAATCACCTACCACCAAATAAAACACTATTTATCTAGGAAATAGAAGCCTTGCACTTTTATCAATTGATAAATAAATGGCTGCTTTTAAGGATATATAATTCAGATGGGAAACCATAAGTGACCCACTTTGACAGAAAACACAAGCAGAGACAGAACCCTCAAAAACCACGTGCACAGCACATTTTCATCCCAGGTTTTTCCACTGAGGATGTACAGCTCAGGATGGGCACCCTGGCATCACTGAAGGGACCTCAGTTGAGGCCCAGAAACCTTTGTGAATAACAAATGTGACCTCATCAGCATCGTAAAAGGCATTTATTTCAGTACATCTGCCTTTTACTGAAGTTTTGGATAGGGAAGAATTAAAATCTGATCATCTCATCCTAAAAAATCAGCAAACTCTGGGCTTCCTCCTTAGTTCACCACATAATTTCTCATAAGGAAAGCAAAACATATGACACATGCTACTTTAATTGTTTTGCATATTAAATACAGATGAGTTAATACTTCCTCTTTGTCCCTTTAGGAGACGAGAGGGATGACTGAGTGGCTCCAAACAACCAGGTGGGAAGTGCGGGGGGAAAAAGGGTGAGATCTGCGTAAGTGGGATGTCACTGCTCCACCCTCACTGCCTGAGCCTCAGTCAGCCTCCACACAAACAAATGGAGGTGGCCAAACACATGGCCTGACACAAAATGGCAGAGTGACCCTACAGCCTGATAGAAAATGGTGGAATGACCCCACAGCCTGACACAAAATGGCAGCGTCCCACAGCCTGACACAAAATGGCAGAGCGACCCACAGCCTGATAGAAAATGGTGGAATGACCCCACAGCCTGACACAAAATGGCGGAGTGACCCCACAGCCTGACACAAAATGGCGGAGTGACCCCACAGCCTGACACAAAATGGCGGAGTGACCCCACAGCCTGACACAAAATGGCAGAGTGACCCAGAGCCTGACACAAAACAGTGGAGTGTCCCACAGCCTGACACAAAATTATGGCATGACTCCACAGCCTGACACAAAATGGCGGAGTGACCCACGGACTGACACAAAATGGCGGAGCGTTCCATGCCCTTACCCAAAATGGCAGTGTCCCAGAGCCTGACACAAAATGNAAAATGGCGGAGTGACCCACAGCCTGATAGAAAATGGTGGAATGACCCTACAGCCTGACACAAAATGGCAGAGTGACCCAGAGCCTGACACAAAATGGCGGAGCGTTCCATGCCCTCACACAAACTGAAACACTGACCTCCTCCAATGCCCTTACACGAAGTGGCGCAGTGACGCAGGGCTGACACAAAGCAGGCGGTGTCCCTCTCGTGCCCTCACCCGCAATGGCAGATCGACACCCCCATCTCCCCCCACCCTCACCCAACATGTCGGACCCTGCCCCTCACCCGTCTGTGCGTGAGGGCCCCACCGCGACCATCAAAGCGCAGCCGCGCCCGCAGAGCCCCAGGGGAGGGAGAGAGCAAAGGACACGCCCGAGTTCTGAGGGCTCCCCTGCCATGGATTGATTTAAAGGCCGCTCAGAGCATGCTGGATCTCAGTGTTTTCAAAGAAAGAAGGCACTAATTTTGTACCAAAAGAGACCACCTCAGCTCATGACAGCCCAGGTTTGCCTGGCAGCCTTTGCTGTAGGATAATACAGTGCAGGACATGATAGTATGGCTCAGCAGGGAGAACAGACACTGACGCAGCTGACCCTCTGGGCTCTACAAAGGCTGGTTCAGAGTGGGAGAATTCACTAGAGACCAAGATATAAAAACTCCCATGTGACAAGCAACACAAATAAGATTCACATCCAAGAGAGAGTGACCACCAATGCCTTTGGAAATAAAGCTTATTTTCCTGGTGTGTGTTTTGTCAGTACCCCGGGCTCTGGTTTGAAGGGGGAGCTTATTAGACTAACTGCTCTGGCCAGCTCTGGGTTTCTCTGGAAGCTGGTTTCTCTGGAAAATTTCAGGTGAACAGGAGAATCAATCCCTGCTACGAGCATTTGTGCTTTATTCCATCCCTGTTGGCCTAAATGTGTACAACTCCTTTCTAAAGACTGAATTCACAGTCTATATTTCCATGCTGCTACTTTAGAACAGCTTTTATCTGCAAAGAGCTGTACTCTGAAGTGAATCTTTAAGCAAAATACCTGGGAAGTGCATGGATTCAGCTCCTCTATTAGTATTTGAAGTCACTGTTCAAGTTTTGCTAACCCTTCATTCTGAGCAAACTCTTCCATCCTTACCCTTTATTTTAATAACTAATGATTAGAATTTCTAACTTAACTTCTAACAGCAGAATGTCTTGCTGCTCATCTTTCACCTTCTCACCTTTGGATGTTCATTCATTATTTAATTTCTCACCTTCTTATTAATTTTTATCTGTGTTCTGCAGGTGACTAGACCAGTTTTGTTCATCTCTCACTGAATTGCAGATCAGCAGCTGTTGCACTGCTCTAACAGCTGTAATAGATCAGTAATATAATTTTCCATTATTTCTTAGCTTTTGGAAAATATCCACGTCACGTGAATGCCTCAGTGTCTGGACATAAAAACCATAATCTCTACAAACACAGAATTAAGCTGCAGTACTGTTCTAGGTCAGGCCTCACGTTTTTTGGTATTAATCAGCAACACAGGAACACATGTACCTGCTATACCCACAGCACCACAACAATTCCGTCTTCCAGCATATCCACGTGGAAGATACAGCCTGCCCTGTGCAGTGCATGGCAGGAGAGGAGAAGTGTCTCAGTCCCTGCAGGTGTAGCACCATTTAAAAATCACCGACTGCAACCCACCCTCATTAGGCTTGGGGCAATTCTTCACTTATATATTTATATACCTGAAATAGATAACTGAGGAGTGAAAACCACACTTTGGTACAAACATTCTCTGATTTGACAATGTAACAGGATACACGATTTTGAAAATAGATAGGACTGATTTTCACTCCACTATTACTTCAGAAATCCAAATTCAGACTCTCCCTTTCTCCATCTTTCCTTCACATGCTGCATCTAGCTCAGTCATGGTAACAAGAGCAGAAGTGTGTTTCTAGAAGACACAACATTTAAACTTACATCCTTCTAGAAATGTTAGAGCTCAGTTACAGGCCTGCTGGCACAAATTACTAACTTGCCATGTTTCAGAGAATTCTCATACATAAACAGGGTACTGCAAAAAATGACACTGCCTCCTCCAATAATCAATTGTTTAAATGAAGCAGATCAACATACATTTTACTCTAAAAATATCCTATTATTCCATATGTAGCCACAATATTATACAGCATTTCTTGGGGGGGGGCAGATGTGGGAATTAAATCCATAACAAAGCAGAAAATCATCTAAGATATTGCTGCAACAGTGAGGAGGACATGTACTTTATTGAGCTTGAAGTAATTATCTCTAAAGGCTTAGGAACAGTTGCTCAGTGCTGTATCTGTCATACTACTCCAGTGACACTTTCCTCCCTTTATTCCTACTCCAGTGTTACTAAGGGAATGACTGTAACACCTTTGGAACCATTTGCTGTGATACAATTAGCAAAGAGAGCAAGTGAATTCCCTTTGTTCTTCCACGCTGCAACAACCAAGTCTAAAGAACAGAAATTTGTCTAAAGCATGACTTACCTGAATGATTACAGAAAATAAAAATACTCAGCCAAATACCCTTCCTGCACATGGAAGCAGGTGGTGATCCAGCAGACTCACAGTTATCTGTAGAACTCTTCTTCAACCAAAGCACAACAAAGTGGATCCCTCTTGAATGAAAATGCGCAATTTTGTAGTAAAAGCTACTCTTTTAGAATGGCACCAAGGACAAAAACTGCAGTGAACATTTAGATTTGAGTGCAGACTCTCTCAGCTATTTTTTTCCTTTCCTTATGAGAACCATTTCAGATCCAGCTTTATATACCTTAATGCCTTTTGAGGGCACTTTCAAGCCAAATAACTGTTTTGATTTTAATTTTTTTACAAAGTACTTTACAAGTGAAAAGAGGAAATTGCTGGTCAATGAATACTTCATCTCTACATTTCCAGGAAACACTGAATTAAATCTCAAAAAGCTAACGAAATCTTACTTAAGAGATGTTGCCCTTTATGAGGGTCATATGAAGGCTCCATCTCTTTCTGGTATTTATGAATGCGATTTGAAAAGAATTAATTTTTTTTTTTCCCCAAAAGAATTAAGAGAGCACAAACACCACACTGTTTGCAAACATATTTCCTGTAACTCTTGCATAGACCTCAAGGTGTAAATCTCACACAGAAATGGCAAATTGTTTGTGTGGCAGAGGCTGGGTCCAGCTTCACTGTACAGCCCCCAATGGGAGCTGAAGCTGTCTCAATGCTGGATATCATGAGATTTAGGAATTTGGTGTGTCATAAGGGAGCCCCTGGAGGGGTGAAATGTGGGAGACAGGTTTAAAATTTTAATGATTTGCTTGTGTTAATGCAGCATGCGTGAAAAGATAAAGGTTGTTTCATTCTGGTCTTCTAAAGAAAAAGGATTTTACATGATTTTTATAGTGAAATTGGATTCTGTTCACACAGGAACCTAAAAGTTGTACTTTTATTTATGTGTCTTAGTGTAATTACACAATTTAAAATGTCAGGTGCTGTTAATGTTAATTCTCAAATCATACATGCAGACACACAGTGCAGTTCTGCAAGTGCAGCTCAGGGCAGGAATAGTCCACACTCATTAATGCTTTTCTCCCTTAAACAAGAGTTCCACCATAACTCCGTGGTTAAGATTTTGTATAAATCAAATGTGGGAAAGCGAGAGTCTTTGTTTACAAGAACACAGGAACAGAAATAACTGCTGGTAACTTTTTTTTTGCTGGAGCTCTGAATGCTCATGTATGGTATTCATAAACCAAAGAATCATTTTATTAAATATTAATATTCATAAGAGCGGGGCTAAACACCAAATTCTTCCTACTGACTACTGTCTTCATCTAGAAAATTAATTAAATTAGGTTCTATAAGGGCAGTGATTTTTTTTTCAGAAGTCATTTGTAAAGGAATGGTCTCGTTATCCAAATGTTATCTTTGGGCAATAAATTCAGCAGCGTTACTGCAGGCGACACTACTCATATTAAATTAATGGATTGGAGAGCCTGATACTTCTTAACGAGCTTAATACACACGGAAATTATTAAGTCAAGTTTTTTGTTTAATATTAAAATATGCTGATTTCTTCTGGAAAAATAAGATGGTAAACTCCGTGAACCAGAAAAAATATTATAGATTCCCTGCACTATGTTACACAATGAGAAAAAGGCTGATAAGTAATGTTCCATAGAAAGATATGAATTTTTTAAATGAGATACTTCATTGTGATTTGAGCAAGTTCCTGGGCAGGACTCAAATGCCCTCAGGCTGATGGAGGAATTGAGCCCAAGTTTCATATTTCTTAAACAAGCTGGCCTTAAAGATAACAGTGCAGTGGCACTGCTATCCTATTTGAGTATGTTAAGCAAGAACTTAGCCTATCTGATTTAAAGAATGAGTGTTTTTAACCATACAACAATTATTTTAATTTTTTTTACTTCACTTGTGCTTTTATCAAACCCTTCATCCAAAGCATCCAAAGTTTAAAACACATTCTCACATTAATCTTTTCCATAACGTTTTTCTTTAGTTGAAATGTGACTTTTTGCATTTTCATCCTAAATGCTGCTCCAGTTCTTGCTACCCTCCTCTCCTTCTTCTTCTCTAGTTACTTTTTCATCCCTGCTCAGGACAGGGCAACTGTCAGGGTCCAGGAACCAAACTTCAGGTAAACTCAATGCCCAAATTATTAGGTGATAAACTTCAGAAAAACTTCATTTCATCCTTAGACAAATCAAGAAACTTTTAATGCCTCCAAAAAGAAATATTACCTGGGAAAATAATTTCTTGTCCTCTTTTGCTATATGTGCAGAGATGAAATCTTCCTGTAAAGTAAGGAAACTATTTACACACAGCTTGGCTGACACTTTTAAATGCCTCCCAAATGTTGTTTTTCTGTCACCTTGAATTCCTGCAGCTCCACTTGTTATTCCTTCTCCCTGCAAAGATCAAACAAGTTGATCTGCCTGGGCCTTAGCAGAGACTCATGTAGCATTTAATCCCTGTGTTAGCATACACAGAAACACAATCCATTACATGTTCCACTCCAAGATTAAACAGTTTGCCAAATCTTTAAGCAACCCAGATACACAAGTCTGAACCCAGTAACCACCTCCAGCTGATGGTCCCACTCCAGTACATACCCAAGGAACAAGGAATGTTTTTTTCTCACACCACAACTCCACCTGAGCAAGAATCTAGATCAGCAGGGGAAGGGCTGAATATAAAACGGCTCTTTTTTTGATAGAAAAAATATTTCGAAGTTAGGTCCAGCTATGACTGTTCTCAATGGTTAGTCTTCTAAAATTTTCCTAATGCTCATTCCACCCGGAATTTTTATGGTGTGCAATGAGATAAAAAATCCCAAAATAAAGAGTGCTAAAACATATATATATATAGACGTATCAGAAATTACTTCTATTTTAACAGCAACTTCCATTATTTATCATTCTCCCAGGCAGTACTGATTTTTCAGCACTGTGTACAAATCAACCTTTCTTAATGCTTTTCTTAATCATGCTGGTATCAAAGATTACAATATGAAACTGCTTTCTTTGAGGCATTACATATTCATTTTGGTTAGTGGGGAAAGAGATGGAGAGCTAAAGCTAAAATCCTACTTAATTCTTGGAAACGTCAGCATTTGTATTCATTTCTCTGACATTATGATGTACCATTTATAGTTGAAATAAATTATTTTTTCAAATTATTATCTCTGTGCTTGCAGAACAGCGTCTTGAAAATGTACATTCATTGTATTTTGTTTCCTAATGTATCCTAACATATGCCTACCTAATTAAAATAAAGCTTTATGTATCTAACCATCAAGATATTGGAAACATTTATAAATTCTCAAATTCTGCCTATACAGGCAAAAGATACTCCACTTTTGTTTGATATTCTTCCATTCCCCTGATGTGAATTAAATGCCCAAACTTTGGGTGAACCGAATTCTAGGCTTAAGTGTTCCTTTCAAGTCAAACTGACACAGCTAAACTAAATTTATTTATATAAATATATAATATTTTCCTCTGAGAATTTCTATCAGACTAATGTTGTGTTCTATTATGGATAATTAAAGTGGCTCTAAAATATCATTTATATTAAGGGAAAAGTTAATTTACTGAGAATTTTTAACTAAGAGTCGCTCTCAGTATTACTTATATAAATATGCTAATAGCCTGAAAACTAATAAAAAAAATTAGGAAAACATATCTTCATCTTATTAGAATTCAAAGTCTAATTAAAAAGCTACAAACCCAAGACAATAAGCCAAGATCCAAGATTCCTTGTGGAACCATGAAATTTTACAGCTAGAATGTTTGGATGTGTTGGCTTTTTAAATATTGCTTTTTCTTTAAGATTTTGCATTTCATCTTTCTCAGTATTAACAAAATCTAGGTGCTGACTGTGCAGAACCAAGCTTGGCAGACTACACACTGGCATTTAGCAATAATGGCATTTAGCAAAAAATTGACCAAATTTAAACACCATCACTTACCAAAACAGCTGTAATATTCCATATACGTTTTCTATCCAATTCTTATTCTGGTAAATTAAAAATTGTATAGCCCTGGTAGGCCACGTGGAACTGCTTGAGTTCTCTGGAATATGAACAATCTCTTTTTTACCCACCTTAAAACCCAGTAAGGAGACTTGGGCTATCTGGATGGCTCCTGACTGCTTCTTCCTGCAACCTAATGAGGCCTGATAAACTTTCATTAAAACATATTTTAAGTTAAAAACCAAATCATTTTCTTCTACTGCTTGGCAATGTTCTCGTCAACGTGGCATTTATTTGTATTCTGGAGGAATAACTACCAAGAAAAAGTGTTAGATTAAAACAAAGCATGAAGTAAAAATTACTGACGGTCCCATTTTCCTCTCTCACTAGTGAGGGAAGGAACTGCACCCCACTAGCCAGGCCTGTGAGGCATTGGTGTGTTTCTCTGCACATTGCAAGATCCTGCTTCACTTTTTTAGAGGAAAATTAGAACCCCAAAATAAAGCTTCTTAATTGTTTAGAAAATATCGAATTTCATGAAGAGAATTCAGTCACAATTTTAAATATAACCCATAAAAGGCAGTGATTTCATACAATTACACCCTAAAAACGTCAACAATTTGATTTATGGATTGCATCATGGCTCCATTCTGGATAAGTTCATAGAAGGATACAGGATACCTAAATAAGGAAAGAAAAAGAGCACTTCCAGTGAAGTTCAGTGTTGTTGCCAGTGGTAGGCTGGGCAGGAATATGTCAATAGGGATTGGGATGGGACAGAGCTGGGACATGGGAGTCAGCCACAGTTTTTGTTTATTGAAATTAAGAAATGGTCTTTGACATTACCATTGTCTTTAACAGTACTCATTCAGAATGAGGCAGATTTAATAATTATTAAGTTAATTTAGTTCGGAAAATTGCCAATTCCAGAGGACAACTAAACCCTGGAAGAAACACCTGAAGACTCTCTTATCTCACAGACATTCTGCTTTTTGAGTAATGAGAGGCTCTAGGATGATTTTGAGGAGTTTAATAGCTTTCCAGAGAAAGTCACATGGATATGACAGATCTGCCACGGTTCCTCTGTTCATCCATCTTAGTGAAAAGGTGGAGAGCTTCCTAAAGTGATAGATGCTAAATTAGGTTGTTCTGCATTTTTCTGAATCTTTTAACATGGGATTTGATGCTGAGGTTGAGTAATTTTTAAGACCATATGGAATCACTCAATTTACACCTGCCACAAACCTTGACACCTAAAATGTTTTTCCTAACAAGCAAATATTTGTGAGCCAGTGCAATCCCATCTTTCTTCTGAAGTTAATGAAAATAGAATGGCAGAAAAACACTTAAAAAAGGTTGTGCTCAACTGTTTTCTATTGGTTTGGGAAAGTGTAAAACAAAATTATCACTTGTGTACAAGCTTAGCACAAGAAACAGTAAATAAACTCCATTCCTGTCTGCTGCTCTGGGCTTGTTTAATACCACAGGGATAATTACAGAAATGGACTGGGTGCCCTCAGTAAGAGGGTTTATAGCTCTCTTACAAATACACAAATATTGTCACAGCCTCTTCCAAGAGAGAATTCTATGTTTCTTCATAATATATGTGCATGTATTTGTCCAATCGTGACTAAAATCATATGTTGTATTTTCCAGAGTCCATGTGGTAATACATATTAGGGAATTTTTGCATAGTTGAAATGAATAAAAGATGTGAAGGCAAATTAACATCATATCTCACCAAAACAACGAAAAACAAAACTATAAAGTGAACAGCAGGAACTCTGCTGTAAATGGGTAATGATAAATCACATTTTAAAAAAGTGTAAATTGCTGAGATTACATTTTGAACATTTCCTGAAGATCTCAACAGACAAACAAAAAGAAATTCATTTTCCTGTCACCTTCACCAGTATCCTTAGGTCTCTTTAACCCTTCCCTAATTGCTGGTTTCCAATCCTGTCCCCTGCAGTGGCAGTACCACACAAAGAGGTTGATGCCTGTGGTGACCAGTGATAAATGTGATATATTTGAATGAATCTCACAGGGTGACAGGTCAGACAAAATGACAGAGTACTGAATGCACTGAATACTTCTTTCCAGATCAAGAAAAAAGAGAGAAGCCCACAGTTGTAGCTTCAGCAGCATCATTAGCCTTTCCATACTGATGCTACAAGTGCACTAAGAATTATTCAGGATGAGCAAATATGGTAAAAGCTAAAAAGATTTTATGTACATGCTGCTTTGTAGAAAAAAAAATTAATTTTAATTAATTCTTCAAAAGGAAATATTAATTTCAGATTTTGGTTTAAATAAATTATTTCTTCTGCAAAAAAACTGAAAAAGTACTCATTCTATTGGCACCTTCCAAATGTCTTGGCCTTTAGAAGGATAGAAGCCTAAAGTTTGAAACCTCAAATCATAGAAAATTTCCTGAATAAATAACATCAAGTAAATAGAAAGTGCTGGATGTACAGGACTCTGTCAACAACTAAAACTGAACATTTAGGAAATGCTTAAACATAGGCAAAATAGCAAAATTTGGAGTTCAATTAAGTCAAATATTTTTTTTTTTTGGCTTGTTTTCAATTTGCTTTATAAGACTGATGGATCTTCAGGGCATCTGCAGGATTTATTAAATAATTAAATGTAATATATACATTTACATGCTTTTTAAACCAGTGGCTCTATTTCTGAGTTATTTCTGGTTCTTCAGCAAGATCATGTTCCTGATGTTCTGGCTTCCTCTTCTGCTCTCTCTTACAGACATGAATTCATGGATAAGTAAAAAACATGCTACATTTTCAATACTTTGGGAAGAGCTTAAGTCTGCCTCTGACAGATAGCAGAGCTTATGGAAAACCTGGGCAAACAAACTGGAGCTCAGCAGTGCAGAAGAAATACTTTGCATATAAACTGCCACTAACTAGCAGGAATTTTGTCTGTTTTGGCAGAAAGAAGAAAAAAAGACAGTTTGGATATAAGCTGGAGGTGTTTGGTTTGATTTTTTTTTCCATATTTATATTAAAACTGATTATAAAAATACACTAAAAACTGTTATGCTGCTGATACACATATTCTGTTATTAATGGAAGGCTTTAATGTATGGAAATCTGACTATTATGGCAAAATTTTGTTTAGAAGACAGTGAAGAAAAGGAAGGGGAAAAAAAATCAGCAGAGGAAGAGATTATTAGTTCTTCATAAGCATCTGAAGGTGTGCCCTGCCCAGATCATCCCTGATGAGAGTCCTGCAGCGTGGACTGCTGCTAATGAAATGCTAATAGTCTGCTCCTTTGCCCCTGCTCTGGGACTAATCTCACATTGATCTGAGCGGGCAGCAATGCAATTGGCTGCACAGATTCCCTCTGAAAGGCCTTTCTGGCAAGTCCAGCAATTATAAGCAATTTCTGTGCAATTACAGTAATTACTTAGGGGTCCTTTTACCTCAAGGACATTTGTAAACATTTCTTACTCCTAATTGTAACAGGAGCAGTGCTAATCACTGCAGCAGGAATGGCTTCAGCACATCTATGTTCTCTTGATTCAATTACTGCCATGGCAGATCTACGGAAGGGTGGCGGTGGAGGGTCGGGTTCTGGCTTACCTTCAGCCCAGGTTAGAGGACAGGCATGAGCCACGCTGCTGATCATGGTTTAGGATTACATTCAAATACAAATACATTTGGAACATTTCTGCTGTTGGGGCAGTGGATAATTGTCAGACTAAGAGTCATTAGCAGAATAAATCTGACTTTTAACATGACCTTGCCACAGAAATATGCTATGGAAACTGTGGACAATTAAAACACAGTTGCTGTCAGTCTGAGATATGTCTCCTCAGACAATATCATACCTCTGTTATCAGTACTTCCCACACCAATTTGGTGAGGTGCTTCCACATTTCCGTAACTCCAAGCACTTCAGTAATGCTGTTGAAGCCAATGATACTCCTACATTTAAAATGAAGCAAATGCTGAAGTACCTTGATGATGGTCTGAAAGTCACCCAGAAACGTCACAAGTACCACATTAAAAGAATTCAACATATTTAACTTTTTCTAGCAGACCAGACATGTCCACTTTCCAAGAGATTAAATATATGCCTGGAGCTGGGTTTTTTCCTAATGACATAAAACTGCAGTTGTCCTTATTTCTCCCTGCACTTGGCTTTATAGCAACCAGAATAGTTATTTGCAGAGAAAGGTGACTTTTGTCATGTCTCTACATTTGAAGGATACTAAAACCACTACAGCATTATATTTGGTGGCAAATAGTAGGACTGTGCATATGCAGGAGGAGTATTATCTCCAGACACAGTGCACTAGTTCAGATTAAATTATAATGTTTTTCAAATCTCATGGCTACGGGCACTGGCTGTTGTTATTGTGTATTTATGCAGATCCAGAAATGTTCCCTCTGCTTCAGGGCACTTGGAGATATTCTGAGAAAGGTCACCATGCTAAAGGAGCCATCACCATCAGAGACAGGACACATTTCCCCCATGCCACACCAGCTTCCTTCACCTTCCTAGGGAACACTGGGCTTTATTCCTGTTGGAGTAAGGATACAAGATCAGATGACCTATTGGTTTCTAATGGAATTGTTATGGTTGCATTTACACTTATGAAATGAGAAAAACCAGCAGGGAGAAGGGAAAGCAATGCATGACTTTTTTTGGTGGTTGATTTGCTTTCTTAATTTTAGTGTATTGAATCACACCAGGAATCCCTCATATCAAACAAGGACTCCAGCACCACACAGCAGGTCTGGCTTTCTAAACCTCACAAGTCCAGGGAGTTCAGTCAGTCCAGCCACACCAAGACCCAAAATTTTGCAAGTTTCAGACCTAGCCTGGTGTAGGTTAATGCTGGCTGAATTCCAGGCTTGCTCTCCAGCAAGGAGTTGGAATTGCTGGAAGAATCTGAACTTATATCTTTGGAAACACTAGGATGTAATATTTTGACCCTGTACTCTAAGGCATTAATGATAGTTTCAGGTCCATTGTGGCTTTTCAAATTGGAGGACATAATCCGTTGTTCTGGCAATGTATTTATTTTTTTAAAAATAATTAAAATAATTATAGTCTTGAGGAAGCATGGAAAAATGGTGCCTTGAAGCCTGGCCAGATCCAACACAAATGTTGGTTTTGTGGGAAATATACTTAAAGCTAAGGTCTTTCAGCTCCCACCTGGAGTCCTGAGAAATGTGTAGTTTATATGCTAGATGCCCCAAAGATTTTTCCACCTGATGCTTACAAAAATCTCTTTCATCTTAAGAAAATTGAGTGCTTAATTTTTTAGGTTATTCAGAGTCAGTTCTAACCCTAGAGAGTAATGAAAAACAAAAAAATCCAAACCACAACCACAGAAAAATCACTGAAACATTCACTTGCATAGAATTACAGTGCTTACAGTAATTTGTAAGGATCTCTCTTAATGACCCCAGCATCTCAGAGTTTGTAAAAAATGGTTAGTTATATTTTCCAACCAGCTGGCACTGAGCAATACTTATAGCTGCATCTTCCTTGCTGTCTCTGTCAGGAAGAAAACGAGGACTGCCAGGCACAGCTGTTTTGGGCAACCTGTGTCTCCCTAAGCCAGGGTGAATGAAGCCAGCAGAGTCCAGCATCACCACACAGACACCAGAGAGGTAAAACATGAACAGGCAGTTACATTCCTTTCTACCCTGCTCCTGTCAAAGCTGCTTAATTTCTAACAATCTTTATGGAGTTTGACCTCCACAACACTCCCCTCACTTAACAGAAGTCACCTTTTCTGTGTCATATTGTAGGTGTTAACTGGAGCCTTGTTCTATTTGCCACTCTTTTTTTCTTTCTTGAGCATCACACCAAGGGGATGCGCAGCACAGAAGATGGTGGTGTTAAGAAGTGTCTACACCAAGAAATTCTCCTGCTAGGAAAACAAATTTTTTGCCAAATACCTTGGCAACATTTTCTCCCTTGTTTCTCTATTCTAGCACACCAGTTCATCTAAACAGAAGTGGTAGCACAGTGTGAAGCTGGAGATGCAGAGCCACACTATTTTCCAATCAGGTGAGAAGGTTGACAGCCCCTTTCAAAACCTAATTAGTACAGCCATTTATTGCCAGGCAAATTTTCACTTGCACAAGTGAATGTTTTATTGGGTTCTGGCTGCAAGCCACTCTGAGGTTTTAGATCAGTGGAGGCATTTGACATACATTATTCCTTAATAAACTTGTGCTGTTCTTTAGAATGAGCGCTTATGCAGGATGCTCCACTTGATTTATTCTCCAGCTGCCACTTCACCACAGGAGAATGAAGTTTGTCCTCGTCTTGGTCCTTCGTTTCTCCTCCAAAAACGTTATGGGATGTAGCTGCCTCACCTGGGAACATCAGAGCTGCCCAAGACAGTGCTGTGTCACCTCCTTGTGTCACCTCTCTGTGTCCTGATCCTGCCAACTCTGAGGGAAGTGTTACTTCCCTGGCAACTCTCCACTCACTGCCAGTGTTCAGTGACTGGAGGAATTTCCATCTTAAATTTCCTCTTCAGCAGGCATTGGTCCTGGTGCGCTGTTGCAGATGTTCGAAGAGATTCATCAGAGTCCTGTGACAGAAGCCAAACTTCTCTTGAACATTTTCCAGCTGGCCCCAATAGCAAGTGATGGGGGTCCTTCTTCAAAGCTCCTGAGAATCAAGAGAGCCCAAAACAAGCTTAATTAAACTGTTAAGCTTCTATTCACATCACTGCCTGCAATTGCAGGATAACGCTCTTGGGTTGCTTACTTTTTCCCTCTCCATATTTTTCTTTTTATAAACACAGTGCCATAGGGTTGTTTCTTATTTTATTTAGAGATGCAATGATGTGAAGCAAGGGCTTAGTCTGATCAGAAATTGCTTCTAGTTATCCAGAGCTCAGTGGTACACACTTCATTGCTTGTCTTCTTCCCCTGGCTGATGATTCTGCTATGATAAGCAGAGGAATAGCTGTGTTTATGTCACTGCTTTTTTGTTGTTGTTATTTAATTTTGTCTATCTCTTGTCATCATTATGTAATTTATGATAAAAGAGGACATCAACAACAAAAGGCCCTCAAACCCTGAAAACTCAAACACACACACATTCTAGTGCCTGGTGTTTGACAAGGAAGAAAAACTTGGTAAGGTGCAAGGTTTTTAGATAACATTTAAAGCAACTAATTCTCCAGATGAATTTCTTGTGAGTTCTCAAAAAAAGTTCTGGACACGCTATCGTACAGCAAACTACAACAGCTTTTATTACCAACGTTTAAGGAAGGCAGTTCCTTCACAAAAAAGATTTGTTCCACAACTTGAGAACGTGAGTTGTAAATGCAGCTTATCTTCCTGTTGGAGACACAGCAGGAGATTCCATGGGAAGTTACCTGTCCTCGGGTGACCAGTCACTCAAGTCATTGACAAAAAGTATTTAGAAAACTACACTTGTAATACCCAAGACCCTGTAAGGAGGTGTGGAATTCAGCTATATAATAAACTCACTCCATATCTAAAAAACTGCTCCATCCAAGCTTCACGGGACTTTAAAACCTCGAGGAAGATTTTTATTCTTTCATGATGTGATAAATTATTTCTACTTCTTTCTTGGTTTGTCACTCTGCTACCAGCAGGCAGCATTTTGACTGGGTACAAGACAACCGTCACTGACAATGTACTGTTAAAAGGCCGATAAACAATGAAGTAATTATGGCAAAGATCGTCTGCCTCTAGCAATTAATTCCATTCTCTCCTTCAATCTCAAAGGTCAGTGTCAAGAAATCCTTTCCAAAGAGTTTCCCAATAATCAGCCTAGCAGAAGTCTAGATCTGTGTAATTTTGTGGCTCTTCAGAGCCAGAGCTAAATGCATTTTCTTCCCAAGTCTCTGCAAACACCTACACAGAATTTCACAGCTTGCAAATGCCTCAGTGCCAGGAGTCAAATGACAGAAAGCTTCAAGCAGAGTTTCTGGCTCTGGGACCATGTCCACACCAAAGGCAAGGTCTAGGCTCCCTGTTTTACAGGCAGGAGCAAACCTGAAGGATTAGAAAGCCTTTAAGGACTTTAGGGCAGCGAGGCTGAGCTGCCAAGACTTCATTCTAAACTACATCTTTGTTCCTTATGCTCCACAGTTATTTCACTGAAGTTAAACCCTGTCAATCCTTTCTCTCATCCTGACACGAAGAGTTTAGTGAAAGCAAGAGTGTTTCCGTGTTTATACAAACGCGCAGAGATAGTACACATGTGTAACTTCTTTCAAGCATTATTTAAAAAGTTTAACTCCAGGAAGAATTTAGGTCTGCGACCTTTAAACTTTCTTCTCTGACATGAAAATTCAGTAATACACAGCATGGGGATATTTGGCATGAAATGAAAATGGCCACAGATTTAATTAAAATGTAAGTTATTGTTAGCAAGAAAGGTCATGCTAAGAAAATGTAATTTCAGGAGTAAATTAGCAACAACACTCCACTGTTATTTGCATGTGAAATATAGATTTCATACTTGACATTTAGAAAGGAAATTGGAACTCTTTATAATGGATGCTTGAACACTTTTGTGTTCTTGTGCTGCTTTTGTTCACATTTTTGTGTAATTGGTTGGATCTTACATACAACAGGAGTTACATTTTATTCTCTATGCCTGAATGCCTAACTGATCTGGGAATTAGCTCACAAAAGCTGATATAAGTTAGAATAGAAAGCAAACTGCAGCTTATTCCTTACATGGCTACAGTTTCAGAGGAGCTCAGACCTTCACAAAAATTCCTTATTTTGGGGTAGTTAATCATCCACCTTATGTAGGAACCTTTGGGGTTTTTTTTAACATTCCTCAGGCAGACTGATTTTAATGGTGACCAAGACCCTGTCTCTGTTTTGTTTATAGGGCACTAAAGTGCCTGTGGAGGGGAGGCAAAGCTTTTCCTTGGAGAGAGTGCTTGTTTTATGATCTGCTAATAAAAGTAACGGTGTGTCATACAAATCAGTCCAATGCCGGGGAAAGTGGGAGGTGAAGGCAAAATGCACTGGCTTAATTGAAAGCATTTGTTTAAAATATATCAATACAGTGGGCTGTTACTTGAAAGAACACTCTAAATATAGCCACGCTCTGTTGTTGACTACAAAGAGGCGTTTGCTCACTCAGAAGAGGTCTTTACTGAGTTCTGCACTCCTAGTCCTGCAGAAGCAACATCAGTGTGAATGATTCTGTATAAATGCACCTTCTGCTTTATCCACACCCTCCAGTGCACTACAGATGTGACCAGGTATTGCTGAGAACACAGAAAGCACTGCAAGCACTTGCTGAGATACCACTTTGGTCTCCAGAACATATACAGCTGCTAGAGGTCCTCAAAAAGCTTTATCAAGCCCAGCACTGAATATCTGGCTGGAAATAACTTACCTTGTTTTGGGGGCATTTTCCATTTCAGCTCCACACAGCAGAAAGTACTTAATTCCAGGGAACTAAAATATTAGGTACAGTAGGATAGCAAACCAAACTACCAGAGGAAGAATCTGCATTTTAAGAAAGGCTGATGAAACTAAAAATAATAATGCACATTAGTTTTTATCCTTCCTACCACCACAAAACAGAGGGACAGGACCCTGTGTGAAGTACAGACACACTACTGTCTTCAATGCCTTGTAATGAAGAAAAAGCAGCCTGTAGTTTGAAGCAAGCCCTCCAGTGCTCAGTGGAAAGGGCCAGCTGAACAGAAAATGGATACAGAGACTCCCAGGCATCAGCTGATTTGATCATCAGAAAGATTTGCCCTCCAGGCCCAGACGTGCCTGAATACCTTGGAAGCCAGTTGTGAAAATCTCTCCACTCTGTTCCCAGATCCCTGCCTCTGCAGAAGAGACTGAGCCTTAAGCAGTACAGCGAGGCTGTGTGCAGTGCTTCACTGAAGCTGGAGTTCCCACCTCTGGATCAGGGTGATTTTTGTATTAAGAACCTTAGAACAGGACAGCAAATGCTCTGTATGAGAACATCAGAGTGGATTGTACTATCTGCTGGATGAAAAGCACCCCCACATAACTGCTAGCAGTCAATCTTCCGTGGGGTTTTTTTCTGCCAAGTCCCTTACACTCCTGCCAGCAGGTCAGCTTTTATTTCAAATACCGAAATGAGCTTGTCTAACACCAGCTAAGTAGTTTTGTACAAAGAAGAGGAATGTGTGTGATGGAAACACAAAAGAATAGTGCTGGTTTCCTCAAAATATGAGGATTAATAAATTAAGGTGCCAGCTTTAAATGTGATGGAAATACACCAGAACCACAACGTTCCCAATACCAGTGCTTGACACCACTTTTACCTACACACTGTGCAGTAAAGTGCAGTTGTGAAGTCAGAAAAACAAGCAAAGCAGCAGGGTTAATAGACAGAAAAAGTCAAGACTGTGTGTTTTCTGATCGTGTAGTTTAAAATAAAGTTTCAGAATTGGCCATCTGATCCGTGGTCTGGTACAACTATTAACACATAGGCAAAATAATAAATCAGAATATTTTGCAACTGCACTTTTATAGATCAATCTTTGGTGTATTAGTGCATTCTAAGCAGATATGCAAATTAAGCCTTAAAACTCAGTCTTTGAAAAGAAAGGAGTTCCCAAAAGCAATAGAAGCAAAGGTGATCAGGTGCCTTCCAAGCCAGTCACAAATACAATAAATTCTGCCAGGACATCCTGGATAGATCTCTTCCAAACTGAAGAAAATTCACCACTGTCAATGAAATGCCACTGTAATTAGTGATGGGATATCTTGCAGACTTGCTTTTAATCACCTCTATGTAACTTGGCTTCATGCTATTTACAAAGGATGCAGGGTAAAACGAGTTCAAAGGCTCAGCAGACATCTAAACATATTGCCACAGTTACCAGCTGCATTTGTGATGCACAAAAATATCAAGTTCCTTTGACAACTTGCAAGTTTTGTTCTTTATATATTAAATTTCACTTATCATTTCTCAGACTTCTTCTCTCACAGCACAGCAGAAGCATGGTGGGGTTTTTTTCCAAATAACTTGTTGTGGGCTACCATAAATAATCCTCTCTCCTAAAGGCATTTAATCTTGGGCAAAAGGGGTGAAAGAAAAGGCTGGGATGTGCTAATAGAGCCAGGCTTGAATGTCAGATCAAGCCTGCTTTCAAGGCATCTAGGAATATTAGACAGGTAAGAAGAAAAGAAGATAAATACAGGGCAAAAGTATGTACTTCTGAGGATCATGAGGGGGAAAAATTACTTTCAATATACTTTTATAAAGCAGCAAAGTATGCAAATATCACAATAATAATTCTAAAAAGGAAACTAAGTAGTCATCAACAGAAAAATGACCCTTAATAAAATATTCTTACGCTTAGGGGAAAGAAGTGATATACACTGAATAAAAAATAAAAAATATACACTGAATATTCACTCTGAGGCGAGGGCATGCAGAAAAAGCAAATGTTCTGAGGACCAAATAATATTGGCTGTGCATAACACGGAATTAGTGGAAAATACCACAGCCGTACTTCATTTATTATTAAATAGTAAATTAGCAATGAAATACAAGATTCTGTGTGAAGGGGAAGTAAGACCTTTGAATGTTGTCCTAAATGTGCATTGCTGCAGGGGTGATTGATGCCAGACAACAGCAGAGCTTGGCACAGATGAATACCTTGCTGAAGGCAGAGGTGTGTGGCAATCGTGCCAGCCCCTGAACACAGACATTATTCTCTGCTTTGGTATATACATACAAATATAGCATTTTAACTTCATTTAAAGAAAAAAAACCCAAACTCAACAGATTGTAGACTATTTATGCTGCTTGCTAACGGGGTCAGTGCTGCAGGTACATAACTGCCTAAAGCCATCACTTCCAAATGAAACCAGGCACTTGTACTATTTGCTTCCTTTCTTCCTTTAACTCAGCAGAAACCTTGCCTTTCCTTTTCCCCAAGGGGAGGAAAAACTGCTGCCAGCAACTCCGATGGGACTGAGCTGATTAACTGATTAGCATCCTAAAGTAGAAGGTTAGAAAGCGAATTTTCTATTATGGAGCAATTGCCATTGGAAAGTAATCTTGTTTATTAACTGCCTTTTTATCTTCTCTGGAGGGTTCCCAGACACAAGATAATGGAATTTGCTCACTCTTTAGTGTTTAAAACTATAATCATATCCAGAAAAGCAAGCATTTACTGTGTCATTAAACCAAGGTAGGGAGGACTGTCTTGAAGAGTTCTTGATGCCTTACAAAGCTTTTTATCATTTCAATTATAATTGCCAAATGTTCTGGCTTATATTGCAGGAATAAATGAAGTTTTACAGGCTTTCCAGGTGTGTTTATGTCCTAATTAATTTTAGCTACTGAGATTAGTTGCAAGAGTGAGACTACATACAGAAAACTCAGGAATAGCTGAGAAAGGGCAGGGCCATGAAAAGCAATTTAGTTGCCATCTACCCAGGGAAAGGTGCTCAAAGGTATCTGCAATATAGTGCCCGCACAACTTGTTTGCCCACTAACTTCATCATTTCTAAACATCAATTTAAAAGCTCTGTTGCTCCTTCTCCCTGTCCTCTGACAAAGGAAAAATGACCCTCACAAAGCCATGTTTCTGTTTCCTTATTCCCTGTGACAAGTGAATGACGCTGTACCAGAGATGCCTCTTCCCAACGCCGAGTTCATCCATTTTTCCCACGGAGCAGAGTCCCTCTGAGCAGGATTTAGGGTCTTTGCTCGTTTGTTCATCATTCTGCCTCTGCATGGGAAGATTTAGCACCAGGCTGAATCAACCAGAGCACATTCAGAGCACTTGCAATTTCCTTACCAGGAAAACAACTGCCTTCCTTGGACATTCCTGACCTCTGCTCCAGGTTTTCTCTCTCCTGCCTTTCTCCACTCCTAAGGAGAGCCAGGGAAATGCCATCCTCCCCTGCAGCCCTGTGCACCACGTGCCTGTGGGTGCCAGTGGATTGATTCAGATGGATTGATCTGAACAGGCTGGCAAGCCCCAGTCTCAGGCTGCGAATCACAACAATATTTCTCAGGTCGTGCATTATTACTTTTCATTTGTTGCTTATTGATTAACTGTCAAGAGTAAGATCTTGGTTTTTAAAACAAGGCAGCTGTGGAGGTCTTTTTTCTAGATGTTTATAAAAGTGAATATCTCACAGCAAAGCCTGTAGGTGATGGGACACTGCTGTGCGCTAAAATCTCTGCTCACAGAGACCTCTTGAAATGGAGCACTAATTTATTTTTCCAAATCAGATATTCATATTTTCTGCAAAGCCTTTTCCTACTCAGGAGCACTAACTTTTCACACAAAAAGAGTTAATTCTTGTTTCTATTGGAGAAAAAATTTTACAGATATTATGCTCTCCTTCAATGCATAACAGCACAAAAGAAAAATTTTAAAAAGAAAAAAAAAGAGCAAAATATAAAATTTAAGCGTAAGCTAAAATTCCAAAATCATTTCCTGTTTGTTAATTATGTTAATATTGTGTTGATGTAATTATGTTAACATTGTCTGTTATGACAGTAAAAGCCTTTTCATTCATTAAAAGCTAAACTTATTTCTTACAATTACAATTTTAATGACATAAAGTTAGGTTTAAAACACCCTTAGAAAAATTCTGAACATTTTGAAAATTTTAAAATACCCACTTTACCTGTATTGAAAAGTTAATATAACATTTTTTTTCCACATATATATGTGTGTTAACAGTTTGCCATTCTTACAATGAACATTTCCTTTTAATAATGCCTCATTTATAGTTCTCATAACCAGATGAAGATTCAATAACTCATCTCAACAGTTTATTTCAGAGCAGAGTGTCACTCCACAGCTTCTACTATAGGACACCACAGCAAAAGGCACATAAAGCAGATTATGTCAAAAGCTCTGCTCTCCCTGTTTGCTTTGCTGTAATTAAAAAAAACTTAGCAAATTCACAGCAAAGAGCAAATATTTACAGAAGGCCCGAGGCTCCCTGTGTTGTGTGTACAGAAGGAACAATAGCATCCTAATTCCACAGATTTTTCAGCAACAGGCCAACACTGTTATTACAAAATTGCTGTTTTCTGTCCCTGCCTCCCCAAGGTGGGAAATCAGTCCTGTGGCTTGGATGTGGAAAGCACTCAGCCAAGAATGATATGGACTGGGGTTTTTTTCTTGCTGAAATAAGAAATGGTAATTTTGAATTAAAAGAGAGTAGCTTGGATGTTCTGCCACGAAAGACTAGATTTTTGACAGAGGTAGTTTTCCAGAATAGTTACTTTTATATTTACTCTATTTTGTTGGTAATTAAGAGCACATTTACAAAGCAACACCCCTAAAAATTCCTGCAGTAAGAGATCTAGGTCAATCCTTATCGAGAGGGTTGTTTTGTTGTGTTGAGAAAGGTATTTTCTCTACATGTTACCAATATGTACACCAGCAATATATATCATCACCACTGATTAACCAGATAGAGTACCTGAAACGTGAATATAGTATGTGGCAGTACAACTGTATAATGCAAGAGTTAGTACAGGTAATAAAAGAATGATTCTTTTCTATTTCTTGTGGTAACATGAAAGAACATAAACATCTGTCAAGAAATAATCAGAATAAGCCGCTCTGGATAAGAGAACCAATTGTTTCTCATTTACAAGCTTCTCTAAGTTACAGGTTTTGTAGGGACTTCAGATACTATGTGTTAAAATTAGGTTTATCAAGACAAGATGACATGCCTAAGCTCCTTTCCATGGAATTCAATCAAGAAATTTCAGTATAAATCAACACAGAAAATGTTATCTTAATTATTAAAGCCACCTTGCATATAAATATTCTGTTTCTGACACTTTCTTTTTCATCTCCTTCAACTCTGCAAATCGATAAATGGGCTGAGAAGCAGCCGGAGGCTGTGGAAGGAGCTCTCTTTTATCCACCTGGCAGAATTTATTTGGGGCAAAGAAAAACCAGATGTTGGCACTGGGCCTAACTTCTGAGTGAACTACAGCACAGAAGATGCTGGTATTTATTACCTAACCTTTTTGGGAGTTTTTTTTTTTAAATGATACATAAATATCCTAAGGTCTCTCTGACAGATCCTGTAATAACATCAAAGCAAATGTGGCAGGTTGGTTGTTGCCTCATAGTTTAAGGCATTGACCATCACACAATGGTTTTTTCTCTTAACCCTTAAACAAATGTTGGGAAACCAGTGAGAACTGAAAGTGATTTGAGACTTTTTTCCCAGGAGAACAAGGCTAGGAGAGCAGAGATTTAGGTCAATTCATGTAGAAAGCAAACGTGATTTACAAGTAGCCACAGGCTGACTCTAATGACTTCACAGGAACTATGCAGTAACCTAAACGTGTGTATTTAGCTCTGCCATAGCAGGCAAGGAAAAAACTGTACTAGTTTACCCATATTTTTAAACATTTGGGCTTTAATCAGTGTAAATTAGATCTAAGGAGCAATTTCCTTTTGCTAAGCGAATTTAGTATCTGGCAAATGATAGAGGACCTTCTTGGGGAAGGCAAGATATAATCAATACTTTTTTAAAAAAACAGGTTTGAGAAAAAGTTCAGACATCCAAAAGATAATCCTTACTAGGGAAAAAAAAAAAAAAAAAGGGAAGCAAATTAACCTGAAAGAAAATTAAAAGTGATTCAGAAAAATTAGAATGACAACAATGAACTCAACAGTGATGCAGTTATTGTTTCACACTCCAAATGCCTTTGGAAAAATTTCAGTTGAATGTCTCCTTTTCTTAATTACCTTTTTACTCTGAAAACTTACTGACCTCTCCATAGTTCTCTGAATTCTTTATTTTTTTTGCCTGCTAAGCTACAGGTAATTCATTTCACTTGGCAAATTCAACCCTGTCTTCCCCTGAAAAAAATGAAGGCCTCCATTCTATGTGCACAAGACAATGCTCTTCACAGTTATAAAACATTTGCAGGAGCTACAGTGTGATTTAATATTTTAATGGACACTGAATGGTGGATATGTAAATATTCATTCCACCTTCCTTCTTCTTTTCTTCCATTCCTTTCTTCTTTCTTACTTGTGTAGGTTGCACAAGTAAGTGTCATGTATCAAACACACATAAAGGGAATGTTTTCTTTCTCTCCTTGTACAAGTATCAACAGTTAAGCTACTTGTGGTTTTTTCAGCTTAAAGCATTTCACTGTACTTTTCCTCAATATGTACTTTGGGGTTTTTGGTTAGTTTTTTTAAATGGTAATGTGATGACTTGATTAAAAACAAACAAAACTGATCAGCCAGAAGCTCCTCTGTAATCCCAAATGCAATTCTCACCAGTTTGCTTCCCTGATAGCAAGACTGGCTCTTGGTATCTGCCATCTGCTTCCAGAAAAAAAACTGCCCTCCTGATTTCCCCATGTGTGGCATTTTTATTGTTTGTGGTTTTCTCATAAGAAAAAGCTGGGATATTTGAAAGTTTCTAATTGGATTAGAAATTTGCTTTTGAGAGCTATGAGTTTTCTTCCTGCCTACCCAGCAACAGTTTTGACTCTTCAGTTTTAAGAACTCCTGGGGATTACAAGGACAGTCACTCTGAATAACACCACAAATCAACAGGCAGTGCTCATTTCTGCCGCTCAAAGCAAGCCAAACTTTATTTCCATGAACTTCAGAAATTTCCTAAAGGTCAGCATCACTCTCTGGGTAGTGTGGTCCTCTATTGTGTTACACTGACTCCAGCTGCTGCAGGAATAATTCACTTAACTCCTCTCTCTATTCCAGCAGAGCAGGTAAATTAGAAAGTAGGACCTGTTCATGGACAGCAAAGCAGTGAGAAGGATGGTGCTGCTCCCCTTCCTACTGAGCAGGCTCTTCCCAGTGCTGCACAATGGGATGGGGCACTGCCAGCTATTCAGTGCTCGGAGGAAGGTACCCAAGATGCACACAAAACTCTCCACTGAAACTGAGGCTCCAGACTGGTTTCATCTTACAAGCAAATTGTTTCTATTTTTCTCTCTTCCCCCTCTTGCAAACAAAAATCGTTCCATTCACCACAGAGAGAGGCCACAAATTAATTGATCTTCCCCAAGAGTTCATTTCTATCAATAGCAAGCTATTAGCCCAGGCCTTGCCAGTGAGTCAAAGGAGGCACACATCAGTGCTGTGCCATTAGCATGCTCCCTAAGGACAGTGGAAATGTCATGGGAGTCTGGGAAAGAGGCAGCAAAAACATAGGTGACACTTCTGACATAAGGAGACAAAGGAAATGGCTCCTTCACCTTTAAGTCAAAACTTCACAGGTAAACTCAGGCTAAGAGAGAGAAAAGTGAAGGGCAAAAGCCAGGGTGGAAAATGCCAGCTGCACCTCTCTTCCACCAGCCTGGACTGAATGTCTTACTCAAGAAGTTACACTAAAATTCCTGCTGCAAGTTAGTTTGTCCAATTACTACTGTGAGAACTTAGCCTACCTAAGTGTATGTGTACCATCTATGAATAAATATTTAAGCAAAATGCAAACCACACACTAAAATGAATTTCTGAATCAAATACTGAGGACAGAAGTTCTACTAAGTTGAAAGCCATTATGTGTTGCCATTTGTCTTAACTGCCTTCAAACACATTGAATCCTATGGCCAGAATTCTCATTTCTTGGGGAAATGTTGGAGTCCTGTATCCATGACCCAGAGCATAAAATCAGATCAGTTTTCCTCTCATTTCCTACAGTTCATACTGTGATAGTTAGACTTCATTACAGATCTTATTGTCAAAAGACAACTTTCCCCTTATTTCCCTTTCCCCCTCCACTTGTGTGACTGATGAAGCAAAATGAGAAATCCGAGCCAAAATATCAGTCAAAAATTTAAGAAAGAAAACATCTGGTTCAAATGCTTGTTGGGCAATCACAGAAACTTGTCAATTTTTCTTATTCTTTACAAACATTAAATCAAGTAAGAGTTCTTTAATCTTGCCACTTCTGCACAGATACTCTTCATTCAGTGACTGCCAGTTTTGCTTCTAAGTAAACTGTGAAGATATATGAAGGCAGGCTCAGGAAAATACATTTCCACATGCTTATTCATTTCTTTAATTTCTAAAATCAAATGTCCCCTTGTTTTTGTATCTGAAGTACACCTCTACCATCATAAAGCTGCTTGTGAACAACGAGGAGCTTTTTCCCAGCCACCGCAATCTGGCATCCAATGATTTCTGCAAGTTGCACATTTAATTAGTCTGAGAAACTCATTAAGGTATCTGGAATATTAAGATGACAGCATTGTTCTAACTAGCACAGTGCACAATCTAATATGGCAGATGGCACAGGCTGCTGACACCTGGGCTCCTTTGCCATCTTGCTGACAGATACAAACAGTCAGCAGTATAATTGTAAGATACATAATCATAAAAAAGGGTCTCAAAATAAAATACCCATCAAATCTTCTGCTTTCTGGATGCTTGTTTGTTCATAAAGAGGCATTCTGTATTCAGTCACTGGGTTTGAAACAAGAGATGCACAGGTTGAGGCTTTGTTGTTATTTCTTGAAATGCTGTTTAGGATTTTACGCCCCGCTCCAGCGAGGAGCCGAGCGCATTTTGCCTCCTGTGGAAGTGACAACGCCGTGCTGTCGGGGTCAGGAGGAACTTTATTCCTCCTCACCTGAATGCTCAGATGACATATTCACTTTTGCTCCTCATTAGTCTAGACTCAGAGAGCACTTCTAACGCTCCGGGGGATCTGATTAAAAATGGACAGGCTTTAGGATGCTGCAGCTTGTGACTGCTTTTAGCTCCTCTGATAACACTGATGTGATGGGAGTTCTTTCTCCTCTCCAGCAAATTGCAAGGTATTTTTAGGGTTTGGAGGGATGCACATAGCCCAGACAATCCAATGTTAATTAGCAAATCCCCAGGCACATGGTGTGCCTGAAATCACACCGAGTGTAGAGAAAAACGTCATTTAAGGTGTTTGTGGGGAAATGGTGTTTTGTTTGCATGCCTGGGTAGCAACGGTAGACACCAGCATGGCACCAATTCCCAGGAGATGGAAATGTGTGGATTTGTGTTACAACAAGCTTCTAAAAAGAATCTCCAGCATTAAATATTTCTCCAATACTTAATCCCTTTACAGCCAAAATTTAAAAATTTCCTCACCAAATCTCCTCAGAATTTCCAAGAGAGCCCATTTCCTTTTGATTTGCTGTCAGTTAAAGTAACAGAAAAGTAATTCAGGAGTGCTTCAGTTGCCAGGACCAGGTCAGATCTCACAGTGGTTAGCTGCAGAACCTGATGAAGTGCCTCTCCAAAGAGGGAGGAAAAGCTGGTCTCAGATTCTGTGATGTATTTTCTATCATCCAGGTTGCTACTGCAGAGATGAAATAGAGCATTATTCTCACAGAGAACCAGTGTAGTAAAATGTTTCTCCCCTGCATCACTAGTCTTATCTAGTGAAATGATGATTTGTAGTTGAACTTTTAAAACCTATTCCCATAATTTCACATGAAATTGTTCCAGAAGCTTGGATTGCTGCAGGTAGCGCTGTCAGAAAGTGAACTGCAAGCTTCAGTGCTGCAGTGCTTGGGGGTTATTCATTATTGAAATCAGCCTGGACGCCTTCCACTGATCAATGCAGGAAATTAATTTCTTGTATTTCCTGGCACAAATATGTCTCATCAGCAATGACTTTTTGTACCACAGCCCCAAAAGGGCAAAGCATGCCAACCCATGCACGATGACAGATTTGCAGGGACTGGCAGGCAAGGGAAACGTCTTTGAGAAAGCTGCATTTTCACAAAACTCTTAGTGTACATATATGTGTGTGCATATTTATTTATTTATTTATCTGTGCTGGCACCATCTCTTGGGGTGTTAATGTCACATGTTCCATTTCCTCAGCTGCATCTTTCACCCTCAGGTCAGAGGTTGGGCTCACCAGACTACAACTTGCTGTTGCAAAGTGTTCCTTCCCACCAAAACACACCTCCTCTGCCCTCTGCGCTTAGACACTGTCCTGCAGTGAGGAATGCTCTTACAGAGGACACACTGATGGTACTTGGGAGAAAAATAATGGTGTGGTTTTCTTCCTCAAGAAGGAATTGAACAGCTCACAGCACAGCACAACAGTTCCTAAGCTTAAGAAAACAAATGCTATAAAAATATCACATTACTCAAGTTTTTAATCTTCTGTTACTGCAGTACCTTTTATTAAGAGCTCACAGAGCTGGTCCACTCAGTTAATTTCATCACATATAGGCAGTGCTAACCTTGTGTGATAATCTGTTAGTCAAGCAGAAGTATCCATACCCTATGGGAAGATGTTTTAGACACATAAGAATTAAGTAAATTCTTTTAATACTGACATACAAAATTAGTATAGAGCACAACATGTTTTGTCAGTTCCAAGCAGATCTTTGGAAATACAATGAAAAAATTAAGTGAGTTAGAGATTTAAGAATAAATCCCTTAATTAAGCCAAAGAAAATCAACTGGGCAGATGCTTGAAAAATGTCCTCTCTCTTCTATCACATTTCTGAGGCTGGTCCATGGTCCCTTCCAGGACAAGTCTTACCACCTTTTGGCTCGACAAACTTTCCTCATGAACTCTTCCCACCATAAAGCATTATTTATTTTGATCAGATGTACAGAGGGAAAAAGAGAGAGGGCAGTTGCCAAGAAACTAAGTACAAGCAGGAAAACCTGAGCTCTCCCCAGACACAGGTTCATATTAATCTTTCTGCCCGGGGGAAAGGAGAGAGCCTGAAAGGCTGCAGAAGAGCAAAGTGTATGAAGAAAAGAAACAGTCTGTTTCTTCTCCAGAACCAAAATAAAGGAATTCACAATTATCAATGCTCTTTTGAACACAGTTTCAATACATATGCTCCAGTCAGATTAGGCTGCTTCTTAGCACAAATTTGTGCTGCTTTACTTGGTACAACCAAACACAGATGAGATTTGTTTCCTGTGAGGGTGGATTTGCCAGTTGTAATGCAAAATACAGATCTCCTCAGAAAGCCACGTCCTTCTAATGTGACACAGTGGAAAACACAGAATGGGGAGGAAAAGTGGGCTTGAGAAAGATGGTTCTTCTAAAACAAACCCGGACAAGCAACTGCCTAGATCAGAGTTTCTCAGCTCTAGACACACACTTTGGAGAAAAATCAGTGGTGAACAAAGAGACTTGAGGGAAGGCATAGAAAAACCTGTCCTGCAAGAAGCAAAAACTTACAGGGTTTCAGTTTTGATAAACAGCAAAAGAAAATAAAGCCATTAAAGACCAGATAATTCACCCTAGTCCTAGCTATACATTCTCCATCCATAAGACATGCAGCTATCTTCCTTTTCACATATACATTGCATCCTGAATCAGGACCATTCTGTAAGGCTTCAATTTAAAAGCTGCATATCCTTTTAAGAGGAATTTCAAGGACAAGAATTTCCTACTCAAAATTATTGTAATTTGGGGTACCATTTGCTCCATAAAGGTAAATTTTTGAAAACAATAAATTGTAAGTGGGTACCACACTAATGTGGAATTTTCCTTGTGAGAGCTGCTGTAATTACGAGCTGTCCTTCCAAGAGAGCTGAAGCAGAGGATGATGTTAGACACATGCTTGAGGTGAGGGCAAACCCCAGCAGGATGCTATTAGCACCCTCCTCTGCCACATTACTTCTGTGTATGTATTTCCATTTAAAACTGCATTTTTATTCCAGGCTGGTGCAGTGGACAATCAGTCCCCAGGCATTTGGAAAGGATCTCAATTTGACAGCAGGATGGATGTTGATGTTAGCTTTCAGAATGTGAATACTCTCTGGATAGCCAATTCCACTCTCAGCACTTCAGCAGGAGACTTAGGAAAAGAAGATTATATTTCAACTTATCCTAGCAGGAAGCTTCCAGCACTGTATTTTGGACTTCTTTCCTGGTCTTCCCAATCTCTTGCCACCTGTATGGGCGACATGACTCTGATGATTACTGGAATCTGTTGGTAGCAGCTACGAGTGTTACCAATTTTGCACCTTAAGAACAGAAAATTCTAACAAACATGACTTCCTTTTCCAGGGAAATTACAGTTTTGTGGGCATACTGTCTTTTTCAGCCCCTACTTTTAAAACTACCAGAGCCTGAAGTAGAACTTTTCATATATTACACTTTCAAGGTCACCACCAGCAGTGCCCCAGGCATCATCAATGTTCATCACTTGGTACTTTGATTTTCTGATTAAGGAAGCATTGACAGGGCCATAAGATAGCTAAATACCAGGGAAATCATTAATCAGGAAGCCCAAGTATTGTCAGATCTGGCTTCTGTCTTAGATCATTACATTCATGCCCTACTCCTTTCCCAATCTCCTGCCTCTGAATAAAGCATTTCCTACCACTGCTGGAACCACACACTCCATGCAGCTGAGGAGGGCTTCTCTCTTTTGAGGCAATAGATCTGAGCCAAAGTAAATTACACAGTTCATTTACCATTTATTTACTTGTTAAGTGACTCAGTCCAATCCTTCCACATTTTAATTTTCATCAGTGATGCAGTGTCTGGCTATTCAGAGAGTTTTTCTATTGAGTCATAGAATTCAATGCTGAGTTCCTCTGTGCAGTTTTCCTGTGTGATTCACCTCCATCCTGACGCCATCCCCATATCCGGATTAACACATGCTTACAAAATGATGTCCTTACTCCCAGGAGGCAAGGGGAGGAGAAGACTGGAAACAGCCCCACTTTAAAATACTCAGAGAACAAACTTATTTCCTGAGTGACTTCAAGTCATCCAAAATCATAGTCTGTCTGTTAAAAACATGCTGTAATGTTACTGAGGGCATCAGTAATTCCTTTTTCAGTTTGCTGAGGTTTAAGGACTTAGTTATTATATCAATCCTTTTTTTTGTTTCTGGTTTATTCTTAGATGCAGAATATTAGTAGCTCATTAACAAGCTGTAAACATCCATTGTGACAAAATGTAAGTAATTTATATATGGATAGAGCATAAAGTGGGCTGTAACCAGATTTTGGGGAGGTGTGGGAAGGTGGGCGAGAGCTTTTCCCAACCTGCAAAGAACAGATGAGTGTGTGCTGTATATGAAGTCCAACTGCAAATCTTAGTGAGGTTTATTATTAGCAAAAGGACTGGATTTATTTTTTGACAAATCATGGTGCAGAGAAAACGCAAGAGAACTAAAGGGATTCAGCCTGAGATTCAGACACCGTATTTTATTAAAGAACTGTCTGGATGTGAATGCCATACTCAGAATTCTTCCAGGGCAAGCACTCCAATCTTTCATAGCCACCCAGAGACACACGTGTTAGAGCCTAAAACTTGCACAGCTTCTCATGGCTTCCTCAGCCAGCTTTCCACCCAAATGCCTTAAAAATCTGGGCCTGTCTCTGATGCACCACAGAAACACATTCAAACTCCCAAAAAGGATTCAGACTTCCATGACATGGAAGAGAATAAAGCAGGGAGTAGAGCAGCACTGGCAAGAAACAAAACAGAGCCTACCCTGCAGTTACATCCCATTTGTAAGAAGCTGTTGAGGGAATGGCAGGCATGAGCAAAGGGGGAAGATTACCTCTATTTCATTATTACTCTTGAAAAGTAGCTTAAAACTTTCCCCTGTATAATTTCTTAACTGCACAGTGTCACTCTTTCTCTTTTAAAATAAAAAGTGAAAAAATAAAGACAGAAAGCCTGCTTGTTAAGGTTTACTTGCCATGGTTGAGGATGTCTCCAGAAGTGAAATAAGACCTAAGTAAATGCAGCAACAACAGCAAACATTCTGCTACTAACATCCTTCACTAGTTCCTGGGAGAAAAGTGCTGCCTGGACATCTTAAGCTTATAAACTTGATGTACACAGTGAGACTCAAAGGGAACAATCCCTGCTGGCTGGTTTGGAAATGCTCAGAAGTTCAGCAGAGCTCAAAGCCAGCAATTCCCTCCCCTGGTGAACTTCTCTGAGCCTCTCAGAACACTCCAAATAAAAAGGAAATTGTGAAATGCACAGCTCCTGAACTGGAGAGTAGCCTGCTTCATATGGCAACATATGCCTAATTTGACTGGGCTAAAAACTGATGAACCAGGTCCTGCTTCACGGAGAACAGCTCATCTTCACAAGGAACACTCCAGCCTCAATGAAATCCTTATAAATAAAAAAAAAGGGAAACCTTTTCTTGATGTGTCTGGGAGCCCTTTCTGTGGAAAAGGATACAGAGAAACAAGAGATGGCATCAGAGAGCAGACAGTCTGGTGATTTAAGTAACCCTTGGAGATATGGGAGAGATATTTCAGCTGCTTCTTTCTCCTGAACTACAACTGGGCATCCTGGCAGGAATCTTTACCACCAG
Source organism: Phainopepla nitens (assembly GCA_013400175.1). Lineage (NCBI taxonomy): Eukaryota > Metazoa > Chordata > Aves > Passeriformes > Bombycillidae > Phainopepla > Phainopepla nitens. Next base: position 123,728 of record VXBQ01010981.1, read on the forward strand.
CACCCTTCTCTCTCTCCCTTTCACTTATTTTATACAGTGTTGACAGAAAGTTAAAAATTTATAAAAATATCATTTCACCACTGCAACTTCTGCCTGCTTTTGCAAACCACTACTGCAGTATCTTTCTCTGAAGCTTGAGATTTATAAACCCTGGTGATTTTCTTTTTTTAATTTATTGAGCAGAATTCCCCTCTCTGCTACAATCCACAGCTCTTAAAAGAAGTGAGGATAGATGTGTGGAAAGACCATTTTCTGTTGTCTTTGCTAGAAAACTCTTTCACAACTGCCTATTCTACTTCAACCAGAAACTCTCTACTGGTTTGGATGGGTTTTTTTTTCATTTTAAAGGATGCTTATTCTTAAGTAAAAACCAATTATTTATGTATTAAAAACCAATTATTTATTATTATGAACTCTTAGAAGAACAGCACAAAGTCAATTCACATTAGTTAACCCCAACATGTGCAGTTTGACCACTTCAATATTCATACAAAAAAGCTCACAGCATTTCATTACATGGGCACAGTAGTTCCAAGATGCTTTAACAAACTGTTTTATCTGGTAATCTTGTGGCTTCAGAATTAGAGTGAAAATTACATCCCCAGTAAAATGTGTAAAAAGACACATTGATGTTTTAGTTTTACTGAGGCATATTTCCCATGGAGCTGAATATTCTATTTTTCCATGGAGATAACGTTTCACAGCTATCAAGAAAAACGTTTGTTATGAGCACTATGGTGTATGAATGTCATAATATCCATGCTTGCTCCCCTGCTCACACCTCAGCCTTTTCTTGTACTTCTTAGTCATAACATGATTTGCAGATTTCAGGATGCTCCACTTCACGGCACACACCAATATTTACATGTCCCAGCTCCTGACTTTTTCCTGATATGACTGTTCCCTCATGCATTCTCAGGGAGAGGGGGAGGAGTATCTTGCAAACAGTATGAACATGTTCTGATTGAGGGGCATCACACACACACACACTGAAGTCCTGTTAACACCAAGCAGAGAATTAACACATATACTAATTGGATTTCAACTGAAAACCCTGCATAAACAGTGTTTAGTCCCAAAGGGTTATTTCTCTCACCTGCAATAAAGCTAACAGGGCTGATGACTGATTTTTCCTTATTTACTACTCAGCAGCTGGGAACGCCTTGTTTTTTCTGCACAAATCTCAACAACACAGGACACTTTCATCTTTATATATTTGGGGTAGCTTGTGCTTGTGCGTAGTTGGCAGTCTTTTCAGCTTTTTCAGGAGGCAGAAGAGTTTAGTCTTCTCCTGCCTAACAGCATTTGTCACATTTAAACTACTAAGCAGGAGGTGGAGGGGAAAAAACCACCAAGAACTATAGGAGGGAAGCAAAGTTTACAACTGTGAATCAGCTGTCTCTTCCCTACTGCTCTGGCCAACATGAGCAGCACGTTCTTGGCACTGGGCTGTGGAGCTGCACAGGTAAGGCACAGGTGAGGCACCTGTGCTGGGCTAAGTCAGCTGCTGCAGACTGGAGGTCAGCTCTGTGCCCAGAGCACATCCCACAGCAGGCTGCCTTCAGCTGCTGCCCCTCAGACACTGCCCTGCTTTTCCCCCTGCTATTCTTTGAGGGGATCATGTCCTCCTGGCGCAGGGCAGGCATTGTGTGCTGCCAGGCTTTGTGGAGCCTTCAGTACTGCCTCTCATTCTCTGGGTATCAGCTCCTGAATGACAGCTACAGGGCAGCTACTGTGCTCGGGAAGCAGAGAGGCAGATGGTGTTTGATGGCAGGAGTTAGGGCAGGACGACAGCTAAAGCCATTTCCCTCAACTGCCAGCAAAACAGATTTCATCAGAGGTAAAAGATTTCAGAGTTTAAGAGATTCAGCAGAACTCAAAAGCAAGTCCATAGGACAGATAAGGAAGCTGCTAGGAGACACGAAATAAATTTAGATAATTCTCCTTCACCTACCATGAGGAAGGAAACTATAAAAAGAAAATACTGCATAGCTTTAAAAGGCATTGTTAGGTTATATAATGGTTGACCATCGGCCATTTTCACATCTTATCCTCGACAAAGCACACAATCTTTTTTCACAATTGCTGGCCCTTGATAACTCCAGGCTTGTGGGGTCTGCTGCAGACCCCATCTCCCTTTTGCTGAGCTCAGAGCTATTTGCTAATTCAGATCCAGAGAGTCCAAACATTTTCACCTTTCAGGTAGTCTGTTTAGCATCAATTACTTAAAATATATTACCTACTCTAGTCTTTACTGTTTAGTTGCTCACTGTTAAACCACTCAAACACCAAAGCTGGTCTCTCGCCTTGACAACTTTCCTACACCAAGATTTTATCTGCACCCACAGATTTCCCCTTTTACAGGTTCAGAAGAAAATGCCTACAGCAACACCACTATTGCATCACTACACAGCAATCCTCTCTCTGTAACTGTAGTTTCCCCATAAAGCAACTACACAGAAATCACATTAGGATTCTAGCGAATTCACAGAAATCAGTATTCAGAATTCTTCTGCCAAAACCACGATGTTTTCCATAGGTTGGGTTCTCAAACACAGGAGGTTAAACTGCACACCCATCTCGCCAGCCTTTCTCCATTTCTGGCCAGTGACAAAGCAGGTTTTTTCCTAATCTTACTATGAAGTGTAGGGTCATAAAACCTATGATTGCATTGCTGTGAAAATGCACCACGGGCCTGAGGCACTAATCCACTCTGTGTATTAGATTAGGCTTCCCTTCTGCAATTGCTCATTTGTACTTTTAACACTGCTCACAGAGCAGGGCCCTGAGATCCACTTTAATTGCTCATGTTTAGGGTTTCTTTCTTGGTGTCACTTGAATCACTCTTGCTGTCATAATGGCAGCAGAGAGAAAATGTCCATTACCTTCATTTATAGGGAAACATTACTCTTCTGAAACTAGAAACCACTGACATTTAAACTCAGTAAACAGCCTTGATTTAGAAAAAAGAAATAGTAACACAAGAGCTATATTATACAAGTGGCAGTAGCTGAAGCTTATTTTGGTAGAAAATTTAGGGAGAAGCAGGGAAGGAATACAGAAAAGTCCTTTTGGATACTTAAACCACAGGACAACAAAGTGACTTCTAAATTTTCCTTACTGCTCTAGTTAAAACAATACTCTTTTAAAGTTCCTCTCCAGAAGAAGGGATTTAAAAATCCTGTGCTAAAACCACAAATGAATATTCAGAGATGGTCTTGATGGAGCTATAGGAGTGATACAGAAGAAGTTGCAAACAAAATTAACATAAATGAGTAACAAACAAAATGTCCCAGTAAAGTCAAAATCCAGAAGATTTGTTTACAGGGAATAAACACCTCCTTGAAAACAGCTCAGGGAAAAGAAAAGAATCAGTTCTAGAAAGGACAGATCAGGTACCAGTGCAGCATTAGGCAGCCTCCAAGAGTTTGATCCTTACAGAGAGAAGCCAAGGAGCAGCAAGATATTTTATACAGGAACTGTAAAACAGATGTTATGAGCACAGTGATAGTCATCCTACACTAGCTGGAGATAATATCAGAAGCATCCCTGAGAAGCCATGCCCTCAAATATCATAGGGAAACCCAACCAACCATGCCTGTGTTTAAAGGGAGGTGCTTTAAAAGCAGTTTGAAGAACCAAAATTAATAGTCAAAATGCTGCATGAGTTCTAAATTTTGAGGGTTGTGCAAAAGGTCGTAATTTCATATCAGAGCCACTGGTAGGTAGATTTTCCCCCCACATACTCTTCTCAACATCTCAGTTCTAGAAAGACATCATCTGGTTTAGAAGGATTTGAACAAGACAAAAAACAAATACCACTTTGGAGCTAATTACTTCCACAGAGTATAACGGCAATAAAGAGTAAGAATAATAATGCTGCTCAGGTGGATTTGAACCATATAAAGAGAAGAACAAGGAAAAAAAGTGCCAAGGGAAACAAGGGCTGTATGGCACAACAACGGCCTGACAGCAGGCTAAAGAAAAATGTAAGCACAGGATCAGGAAAAACTGCATGAAAGAGTTCACAGAGGAAAATGTGGAAGTTTTGTCGCTTTAAAATGGTCTGAAGACAGCATATGCAGCTGGAAGACCACCAGTGGCACAGATGGATACAGAGCACATGACCTGATGGAGCCCTGTCCATTCAGGGTCCTCAGTCAACACAAAATCCAGCACAGAAGATAAATGGGAATTAAATGGGAAAGTCCCAGCCTGGACTTTCTTTTTTTTGGTCAAGTTTGAGATGCTCCTTAGCAGAATAATAAGGGGAGAGAAGAGTAAAGCTCAGCTCCGCAATGATAGAGTTCCTGCAGCTTTAGATAAAATTAAACATAAATATAGAAATCGTCCTTATAAACTTTTTAAATGAAATCTCAAATTTGGGATTAAGACATACTAAGCTTTTCCCCAATTTTCTGCTAAAGGAGATCTTTTCAAGCTCAGGCATGTCAAAATGGAGCTATCTGCCTCTATCACAAACTAATTTGAGCCAGCATTTTCAGCTCTGTCTAGCACAGAGATTAGATAGCCCAGGCAATTTTTTATAGCAGGTCCCAAGCTGGAGTGGTCCAATTGCTCTTGGGGAGATTTATGGAAAGTCATTACTGATTAGTATTACTGATTGACAACGATTAGCACTCCTGGAAAGATAAGTCTTATTCTACACTACATGGTTACAGAATATCAATTACAGGCAGGGAATGGGTGATTTTACACATTTTCTTTCTCATTTCTAGATGAAGGAGTGAAGCCACATCATTCACCACTAGCATCTTGAAAAGCTGAAAGGAACATTTTGTGGAACTTCAATGCTTCCACCAAATAGCTGCATTTCACTTCGTTTTTCTGTCAGTCTTGCACATCTTCACATGAAGCTGTTAGAAGAGTTAACTGCACCAGGCTATAACTGCTATCCTAATTATAACTACCCCATGAACCCAGAAAGGCTGCACATTTGTCAAACATAAAATTACACATCAAGGTGTAGGAAACAATCCTGGTTGTAGACAGTAACTGGCTCAACTGGTCACCTCCAGCATTTCCTCACTCTGCAATAATGTCATGAGAACTTTTAAAGCCAGTTCTTCACTGCTCTTTCCTGCTGGTTCACTGAGCACAACTTAACGTGCTCCGTGTGACACCAGACCGGCTCATGGATCAGCTGACTATGAACCATGGAATTTTGGATCTCAGTAAAGTTAAAGAAACTACTTACAATCAAAATGGTCCTGAGCAGCCCCAGAGGCAGAATTAGTTATCTCCAGGCTTAATTAGCAAAAAACCCCTAAGTGTTTAAGTGCATTAAGCAGGCCTGAGATACCAGCAACAAATTTTCTGAGAAGTTCTGAATATTTAATATGTGCATCACTTATATCCTTTGTGGAAAAAAAACCATGTTCATTCAAACAAACTGAATGAATGTTTGCAAACAAATTATTTACTTGTTTTGGACAGGAAAACAAGCAAACTAAATGTAGTTCAGTAGCAAGTCATTCACATTCTGCTTCCAAAAGGCAGAGCAGCACCTCTGTATGTAAAAAGCAAAGGGTGAACTCTGCTCTTCCTTGGAACAGAACAAAAACTTACTGCCTCATCCATGAACTTTTCAAAATGGGGATCTATACCTTTCTTCTAGACATTTAACTTGCCAAAATGCTCTTCCAAGCACTAACAAAATGAATGCAATCTATTTACATGAGGGGAGGTAAAATGTGATTTTGCAAGATAAAATGAATTGCAAATTCTTTATTTATTCATCCTCTCACAGCAAAACCATAAGCCCGTAGCTTACACACTGTGCTTCACCTTGCACATCCATTTGAGTTCAGAAAGTGCAATGTTGGCAAAAAAATCTAATCAGGACTTGTTCTGCATCGATTTTCTTTTTGTAAGGTCAGATGCCATGTTTTGTGAACACAATTCTAATCATGTCACGCAGATAGATATTGTTCTTGGTCTCCAAAAGAACTTTGGTGCAAGAACACCATGAGGACAGCTGTGACTACTTGCTGTCTTCCACAAAGGAAGCTATTATTCCAAAGAGAAGATTTTTACTCAAACATATCCACATTATCCACAGTCACATATCTGCCCATTTCTAATAAGTTGCTCTGAATCACATAATTTGCTTTTCCAACTGAAAGTGCCTTTATGAGCATGTTGCACTTTCTTAGCCAGGACTTGTTTATTCTTTTCTCTTCACTTTGGAGCCAGAATCCACCACCACATTAGTGCATCTTACACACAATAGAAGCAGACAGATGGTCAGGTTCCACTGCAAGAGAAACTGTAGGTGGAAGCCCCTAAAAAGAACAAGACTACGGCAATGAACATGTGTTTTTCTGCATTTAAAGCCATGCTCCTTGAGATGGGTGCCAGCATCTAATACACTGATGTCAACTTCAGCTCTGGACAACGCAAGCACTTTCTCCAATGCCAGACCAGCAATGCACATTCCTGCCCCTGAGCTGAGGAATACAAAGATTTCCTTTTTGTGTGCTCATCATTTTCTGCCATGAACATTTTGTTAGGATCTTTACAGTGCTGGGCATTGAATACGGTCCCTTTTGAAGGGCCACTTGAAACATCCCAGGTTTAGCAGGTTTCACAGCACATGCTTCACTAAACTCATGTAAGAGAGAGAAAATCCTTGACTCCTGAGGTTAGTTTGGTTTTGATGAAAACCTTTGCTGCTTACCCTTGCAACCTTCAGCATTACATAGATGCACATTTACTGCAGAGTCTCTGCTGTGATTTAGCTGTTCTCATCTGTGCAACCTGAAAAATGCCATATTCCCAGCAAAAAACTTCCTCATTCTGACAGCAGAGAAGCAGCAGCCTCTAATGGGTTCCCAAGTTGCTCATGTAATTGAATTAATACCTGTCCCTCAGCTGCAGCAATGCCTGAGCTACAGTGAGTGGGAGCCAAACTCGTTGGTGCTATTGGGATGGGAGTGAGTGCCAGAACCTTCCTGAGGAGCTCACAGCCATCCCAGTCCCACTCCACTGGGGGCCAGAGGCTGCTTCAGCAGCATTCCAAATCCTGCCAGTCAGGTCTTGTGCTGGAAAAGGCTTTTCCATCCCCAGGATCACAAATTATCGGGAAGGAAGGGAAGTTTTAGGAGCAAGCTTGCTTTATAAAAGATGGTGTTTTTTAAGCTATATTAAAATACTCCAGCCTGAGCCAGAATTTCCAAATCCTCTTTTTCATAATTATCTCCATCATTTGTCACCATAATGCACGGTGTGTTCACAGACACAGTAAAACCCTACAGATTGCTTGCAGCTGATCTGAATATTAGATCTATTCACTCCTACAACACAGAATTTCTGAGAGCATTCCCTTTCAAAATTCTGCCACAGATCCTGACTAGAATTCCACTGGAATCTCAAGAGATCAAAATAAATTTGGTGTGCCTGTGAAAAGACAAGAGCATTTGTGTTAGGGTCTCACCTCTGGACTTCTAAAATATTCTAAAGGCCCAGGAATTTATTTTTTTTTTTCAATTAATTTCCAGAGTGTAGAAGAACAGAAAGAACTGTTTCTCTCCTTCTCTCATACCATGGGAGAAGCTGAGGTTACCACCACCAGATTCTAGCACTGATTGTTGAAATAAGAAATCATTCCTTCTGTACCCCCCTTCCTTAAGGATGGAAAACACCAACACACGTCTATAAGGGAGGTTCAAAAAACTGAATAACGTCTGTAAAATGCCTTTCAACATGTAAAAAATGTCTGCATCTGCTTAATACTTTCCCCAACAAATATCACCATTTCTGAAGTAAAAGTTGACAGATAATTAATTTTGTGACTTGCCTGGCTGTGACACCCAGGTGCTCAGCATACCTGCTTCCTCATCTATTAGAAAAATGGTACTTTGATCTGATGAAATTCAGTCCACAGAAATAAAAACCTAACCTGTAATAAATTTAGATCACTTCTTCATTATTATTCCCAGCTGATTACATACTTGGGATGAGTCAGTAAGGCTCTTTGCAAACAACTTCCAGACTGCAAGCATATGGGATGTCTTGGAGGAAGTGGTGCCAGGTACAGCCATATGTTGTGTTGCAATCGCAAATTTATCCCGCACTCAGAGAATCTGTCTTGGAGGACTGCGAGATGATGAGGGTTTGCATTCCAGCAGCAGACCTGGAAGCAGTTCTGGCTCTTACTTTGTGAATGCTGGTTTAGCAAACCTAGAACAGCTTAATCCCTTAGACACGGACTCTGCAGGGCATCGGTGCACCACATGCCCTCTGTGCTTTTAATGAGTATCTCCCTCAAGACTAATGATATTTTAGAAGACAAAATAGCTCATTTCCGTAGAGCCATTCATTCACTATTTCATCTTCAAATAGTCTGCAGATGTCTGCATGCCACAACCAGCACATGAAACCACTGATGAATCTTCTCTGGTTCTAGTATTTTGGATTCAGCAGAGTTGGATCCTTGCTCCACACATCTTCATCTCCAGAACTGATATCACCCTTGTCACCACACCATCCCTGACTGATCAGATGGTTCCATCTTCATAAAGCTCTGTGAAGCGGGAGAGTGAAACATCTGTTTCCTGGCTGGATCAGTACATCATCAATGCCATTAAGTGGTTTACCCAGGGCTATGGGAGACATGCAACTGAGAAGAAAATAGATCTACTGTCTCCCATTGTGGCGTGAGCTTCTATTAGAGTCATATTTTGCCTTCCCAGCCAGGCTCAGATATTTTCCAATCCATGAACAGGTCATCTATTTAAAGGATAACCCACACACTTCCACACAGTATATCCACAGATCAAAGGCACAGGCTCCTGAAATCTGCTGAAATTCCCAGGTCCAGCCAAGTCATCAATGCCCTCATTTCCACCAGGCCTTGGATCTCTTTGCCATCATCTTCTGGGCAGTTCTTTACTCCCTCATGTCTACTGGCACTGCCATGCTCTGAACTAGGCATGTTCTTTTCCAGCTCCTTTCCATGGTGACAGTGACAAAAGGCCTTTGAAGCTGGCATACAAACACTTTGGAGGCCAGATATCACATTTTTCAGAGCCCCAGATTAGCAACAAGAGAACCAGATGTGAGTTTCTACTTATATTCACTTCTGGATGGTTTTTCCTTTAAAACCTGAGTGAGTGATGCCTCTATGTAAGAATGAAATAATTGTTTTCTCTTGACATATATAGACATTCAAAATAAAAACTGAACTGTAAATACCTTCCTAGCAGGACCATTAGGCATGAAATAATAATTCCTCTTGATTATTCATTAAATATGTAGACTAGGAACATGTATCTCAAAGCTAAGTTATATCTAACTCTCAAAAAACCATGGATCTGTCTTAGACAGATGCCTTAAACCATTAGACAACTGCCTTTTAGACACTGCAGGCAATCATTCAGTTCATTTCACTGATGCTTCAGTTATACTGCAACAGCCAAACAAAGTTTGAAAACATCCTCAGGAAAATACAGCACACTATCTGTAAATAAACCATTCCAGTCCACAGACTGCTATTCACAGGATTCTCTGTGAGTAGCACTAATTATTTTCAAATAATTAAATAATTTATTATTCCTTTAGCAACTGTACTGATATGGACTTGAAGACTGAGTGCACACATAGGCAGGAAGATATATTTTATGCTGACTTGCTGACCTGAAATATATTAGGAAGGATAAAAGTCATAAGTCCTTGCCTTTCAAAGCAGTAGAGCAAAAAACAAAAAGCACACAGTGGAAATTAAAAAGAGAATGTCTCTAAAACAGTCAGTTCTTTGTTTAAATTGGACTATATTTCTTCTTTTATTTTTTACTGTCCACTGGTGAAAGTCTCCCTTAAGAGCTGATCAGACAAACCCTGTCTGCCCAAAGCAGATTCATGGGATCAGTGGGGACGTTTTGGAACATGGAATTGCTTGTGCAAATACCACCTTTCTGATTATGCTTATTGAAGTATTTAAGCAAATTTTTAGCTGCTGTCTTTCTTCCAAACACATTAATGCATTACCCTTGCAAGGCCTTTATTGGTGTGTATTTACTCACAACCCTTTGTACACTTTACAGAACTTGGAGCTGTTCTAAGTATAGCAGATGTTGCTTTTCCCAATTGTTTTCATTAACACAAATGTTAATGAAAACAGTGTAACAGTTTCTCTTGAAAAATACAACACCAATTATGTGGGGGGCAAAGATATTTACTACTTTTCATCTTAAACAAGAACAAAAACCAGGCCTAGAGACACGAATTCATAAATTGTTCCTATGGGCTGTAGAGCTCTATGACGCAGCTCTGTTTACACCAATACATTCACATACTAAATACATTAAATACCAAATATACTAAATATATTAAAATATTATATTAAAATCCACAAAGTCTAAATGTATGCCTGCTGTATTTTTCAATGTGATAGTTAAGATGGAGTCTTCACTTTCTAAAATTACCTTAAGCTCTTCTACAAACCAGCAATTTTATAAGCTAATACCATTATCACCACCATTACAAAATTGCTTAAATTTCAGAGTATGAAATGCTACCAATTGTAACAAATTGTATAATTCTTTTAACGAACACATTTCATTTAGTGAGCAGAATATTTTCAGTAGAATATGCCTACCTGGTTCAAATAAGCCATTAAGTTCAACTACATGGAATTTCCTGCCTGAAGTGCTCCATAATCAGCAGTGGTAACAAAAATGGAGATAAAGCGAATCAAGCGAATTGACTTCTCTGCTATGGTTTTGTTTGTATTTGCTTGCATCACATAATAAGATTTAAAGGTGTACTCAAAGGAACGATTGAATTTTAGGAAAGAAAGCACAGTGTTCATTACCATGAAGGAAAGAGCAAAACCCTGGGTCTGAACTGCTCAGTTCCTCCCAGCCTTAAAGGGTGTTTCCTGAGCAGCTGCACACATAGGGAGGGAGCAGTCAGGTGTTCAACGATCCCAATAATTAATAGGAGTCAATAAAGCGTAACAAACCTCGTTTTGTGACATCAATTATGTCTTTGGATATAACAATGAGTAGGTTAAAATAACAGACAGACACATATGGCCAGGTATTAGTTGCAGCCACTACCAGTGACCTCATAAAGGGCATAATTCAATTTGGAAGATACTAATGGTTAAACTAATTCTCTATAATTGCAGTCTGGAAATCATTTGCACTTCTAACATTAAGTCACATCTGTTTTTTTCAACAACAACCATTAATCATCAAGATGATGCAAGAAAAGATCCTGTTTCATTAAGAGTCATATAAACAATGTTGAAATATAAAGATTAATTCAGGAACCATGATGTAGAAACAAGATAAATCTTATTTTCCCTATTTGGCACATAATGGGTGACAAAGGACAAAGAAAAACTGAGACATGACATCAGAACGTTTACTTGTTCAAGGTCACAAGACAAGGTCACTCCCACAAAATCCAAACCACACTGCAAGTGCTCTGCAAGACAAAAGCACACAGAGAACCTCTGGCTACGTGTGAGGAAACCACGCGCCTCAGCAAAGCATCAGAAGGTTAATTTTGGGAAGCAAGAGCCAAAGAACTTTGGAACTACCTCCTAACTGTCCTTCTTCTTGTTGAGAGGCGCTGAGGAATAGCAGAGAAGCCACTTGTTTCCACACCAGAGAATGCCCTGCATACTGTTTTAACACATTAATCCTTCCTGTCCTTCTCACAAGGCATTCTAAAAGCAAAGTGCAGAGTCTGCATCTCTTCACAATCCTCCCCTTGCCCATCTAAGAGGTTGAGATATAAGGAACAGATGCCACTAACTCTTTTCCTATGCACCATAAGACTAATCTTTGACCCAGCACTGGATGTTTCCAACATCATAATATTGGAGCATTTGATTTCCACTCCTAATGGAAAGCTCAGAATCAGTTACTGAACTACCTGACCACCAAAACATCCATTTATGCTTCTACACTTGAACCAACCCCTGGCAAATTAGCAAATCATTGGCTATAATGGAGTAAGGTAGGATGACAGATACACACCTTAAATTTACACTCCATTTCTTTTTTCCCCAAAAAGCTTGCTCTGCACAGATATTTGCTGAGCTTCATATTTCAAGTCCTACTGGTAAGAACTGATGTCTTCAGAGATCCGTGCTCCCTGATCCTCTGGCTTGACACAAGTGAGAGTAATGAAAACTTTAATGCCTGAAAAGAATCACCCTAATACCAGTACAGAGTCAAATCAAGTCTGGCCTAATCGCAGGCAGTATTTTCTGTGGGTATAAATTAATGCAGGTTTCAGTGCCAGTTTCTCATGTTACATCAGCTTCTGAGCCCTCCTGCTGTCTCCCTTACCTCAAAATGTGTGCTGTACCTTTGGAGGGAATTCAAGATTCTCCGTACAGCTAAAGCAGGTCCAGAAATTGCAACCTGGTGATTCAGAAAATGATGGAGAGGGTACACAAGGCAAGGTGATGGCCCATCTGTTCTCTGGGAAAGAGCTGGGGCTGATGCTCAGTGCCCAGCAGAGAGCTTGGAGCGCCGCAGCCCAGCCGGGGACAGCCAAGCCTCTCATCACCACCCCGTACCAAGGGCATGCATCATCTCCCAGGATATCTGCTGCCTGTCAACTTCCCATTCCATTGCTTCAGCACAAAATACATGTAATAAGAAGATAACTTCTGCCAATGCAAAAGCTGCAGGTAAAGCAACAAACACTACCCTACTCAAGGTAATGGCAACTTGCTGACTACTTTAGTTGGGATGCAGATTTCATCTTAGAACATTTTATTTGTGTCTGGAGAGATTAAAAAAAAAAACAATCCAACAACAACAAAAACCCAAATAAACAAAAAACACCCCTCAAACCTAATGAGGACCAAATTGGCTATTGCAATAGGCAGGATTGGTGGTTATGGATCAAACAGACAAACTGCTGAAATAAAAAAGGGTTTTTTTGCATTATATGCTTACATGCAAGATACAGAAAAGATATAAAAATGCATTGGAAAATCCTAGTCAATAATAATATCTGGTATCATTTCACTACTGTCCATCTGGTTTTGGCTGCAGCTCCAAGAGGACCCTTTCCTCTCTATGAGGCAAGAAAGACTGTTGAGTTAATATCGCTTTGGCAATCATTTACTGCGAGTCGAGACCTAATTCCCTCTTTCACTTCAGAGCTGCTGAAACCTGGGAATCCTGCAGGCACCGTCAGCTACACCTCCACTGGCATCCCCCTTCCCTGCAGCCTGTGCCGAGCAAGGAGTGAACACCAGAAGGTGGCAGCAAGGACTCGGCTGAAACCCACGGAGCGACGCCAAGATCAGCGAGGATCCTCATCCCGCACGCATTCTTACCTTGCATTTGAGTAAATAAAACCAAAACTGTCACCCCTGCTTATCCATCCCTAAAGTACTCCCTAAAAGCTTGGGTGGCTCTGACTATGGAAATCAAAATCTGATCATCTAAAACTGTATTTGTGGTTACACTAAAGCTGTCTCGTGACAGCTTACCTGGTAAGTTTAACAAGATGGATGAAAACTAAAGCATTTAAAGTTAAAAAAAAGTAATTCATTTAAATTACTGAGAATCAGGAGGTTTTGCTCAACAAGAATATACAAGACTTATGCAACTGTTTCATATGGCAGATTTCTGTGCAATAATTTCTAAGTACTTAAGGAAAGAATTAAAATAAACTAAAGGTTGTTGAGGAATAGAAACCCAGTCCTGAAATACATTGACCATTTACAATCCATAGAATCTAATTCAGTATCAGCAAATACACTTTAATAATTTCAAGTTTACAGAGGGGTTTAGCAGATAGAAGGCAGCAGACAGGAAGATGTCTCCATTTCTCCCTCCCAAACCCAGTAAAAATGAAATCTCACTAGATCACATTACTTTTTAAGTATTATTTTGAGAACCACTGAACCTTTTTACTTAGGGTATAAACCTAAAAGATGACAGCTCTATTAAATACTCTGAGAAATTAATCCAATTTATCAAGTTCTCTGAAAAAGGGGTGAACAGACTGTGGCTCACAGACATTCTTTGGTACTGTAGAGCCATTTGTAGAGCCATACCAATTCCATTTCAGGCACCAGAGAATTCCTGCAATATTTACCACTACCAGTACACACGGTAATATATGAATATGCTGCTCTTAGTTACAAACACCTATAGAAATAATGGTACTGAAGTTCTCACACATCCTGATTTCCCTTGGAATCTTCCTCACATTTATTCTTGTTTGTGCTGTAGTAAATATCAACTAAATGTAATTTGTTGCTTTCAGTGCTTCTTGAACACCAGCCTTAGCAAATTTGGCATCCACCCACCTGGGTGGCAATTCTGTTTCCAGCTATCATCTACACCAAAACTTTTATGCTGTTCACAACTATAGTGACAAAGAGTAGTAAGTTACATGGGCTATTTTTCTTCCTTTCCATCATTAAAAAGAATGCTTTTTGTAGTAATTCAAATATTTTAGCAAATTATTTTGGAGTTACAATAGCAGAAAAAAAGATATTGCCATCAAAAGCTAATTCAGAAAGCCATTAAAAACCCAGGAAGAAAGTACAAATCTTAATTCAAAGATGCTTCTGGTTTTCCAGATAATTATAGCTGCCAATTTTAATTTCTTCTAGCTCAGAAGCATTCAGAGACAAAAGAATTCCCAAAACAACTCTGAAAAAAAATGTATGCTTTGCTAAAATTTGCATATTTTGGTTCAATTAAAAATTAATTCCATTTCAATTGATTCTTCACATCACTTTTTTCACATAGTGCATTTCTTTACAGAAATTTGTTCTCTCTTGCAAGGGAAAAAAAATAATTCCAAAATGAACTGACTGATTGACTTATGCTGCAAAATCCATCAATCAAGATGCCCTCTCCTGTCAGGGCACCGAGTTTAGTCTTTTATCACTGCAATATAAATAACTGTCATGCTGAGGAAGAAATGACAAAAACAGCATTCACAAAGGTACCCAGATACCCTCACGACAAGATTCTCCACAACATGATGTGAAATTTTAGAGAAAACTGGAGAGGTCACAAATGAAAACAGATTTCCAGTGTCTCAGCCATGCCAAGGTAGTGACTTCAAAGAGGCCATAACCCAAATTTGGATGTGAACCACGCTGAAATGAAAGGCTGTTGAAAGTTGGAGCTGTTCAAGTGTCATGAGCAGAGCATTCTCTCCAGCTCCACCCCACCACATCCTCCCAAAATTACAGCAGCTGCAGTAGAACTCTGCTCTGAACATATTATCAAATTTTATCAACAGTGGTATCAGATGGATGATGATAAATTTATGAATTGTGAAAGTCTTTGTCTATTTTGACTAACTGTAATTAACAAGGCACAAAGTCAAACTGGAAAGCTCTGTCAGAATGATTCCCAAGAGCCTTTTCATATTGAATATTATGTAATACAAAATAAATGGACTCATTGTGCTCTATCCATTATCATCATCCATTTTTTTCCATTTTCTCTGTCTACTTGCACTGAGATCAAGAAGTTGGCCCTTTGATGTCCTCAGCAGCAGAATCCTCTACAATGTGCTGTCTCTTCCATTGCTCTACAATGTGCTGTCACTTCCAGCAGCAGCAGCATTTCCTGCATCCTTTCTGCTGGAGTTAGGAATTACAGTCCCGTTTCCTTGTTGCAAGAAACAACAGTGAAGGCTGACAGAGCATAACTGCAATGTCAGTCAAATGCAGTTGTCCAAACCCTTCAGTGTCCCCTCTCTTGTGCACATTTTGGCAGCCTTGGAAGGCAGCAGGGTCTAGCAGTGAGGGGCTCTGGCTCAAAATCTGAAAGAACTGGGTCACGAGCCCTGGCAGTCACTGGTGTGCTCCTGTTCTGCACACATCAGTTAATCCTCTTCCTCTTCAACCCCTGTCCTTTCAGATCCAAAGTGCTTTGCATCACTGTCTCTCACTATTGATACAGCCTAAATTCCATTGAATTACATGGAAAAGATCTTACACGGACTCCAGCAGAGTCACATCTTTCATAATGCACTGATGTGGTGCTTAGCTCCAAAAAAAATCCTCACTTCACCTGGGGTTAACAGAAAACAAGGCTGCTGCAGGAAAAAACTACTGCATTTAAGAAGAAAAGTCTTACAGGGAGTCTGGAAATAATAACTAAGAACACTCAAGCTTTTAATTGCAGCTAAAGTACCACTCTCTCAGTAAAGATTGGTGATTGCATAAAGGAAATAAAGCTACCAGATTTTTGCCAGCTTTGGAAACATTTTAAGGTAGGAGTTAACCACAGTGCTGTGGCCAAAACTGTTTTTCTGGATGTGAAAGGCCATATCCACAGTTTTAGGAAAATAGACTTTTTCTTTAAGGGGGGGATATCAGGGAGCTGCATAATGGGAATGATGGCAAACTACACCCAAAAAGCCAAAAGCTAAATCATGTCATTTTTGACTTGGGACATTTGCAAGATCACCATCTTTAAATCAGCCTCAATCCTTGGTTCTGACAGTGGAGCTCACAGTTAAAGTCAGTTCCTTCCAATGTATTAACACCTGAATCAACCAGGACAATTTATCATATGTTAATTTTTTCTGATGCTGGAATAAATCCCAAATTTACTAGAAACCAACACCAGTAAATGGTATGCATGGAAAGAAAAGGCTCATTTAAGCCCTGCTGAATTGTACTCTCATTTCAAGAGACATTGAAAAAACTTGACTCTGAAATTATTCCTAACCAAAAAATTCTATCAGCCCTCTGAATTCCTGAATTAAAACAGCTTGAATAGATGTAATGTATTTATATGTTTGTTTTGTTTATTTTTCTTTCATTTCAAAGTGGATATTTTCAAGAGAAAATATCTACATTAAATGTTCCAGTTTTAACAACATTTGCATTTCCAAAAGAAAACGTCTATCAAAATTTTTCAATCCCCTCTATTTCAGAGTTTTTGGTAAATTCTATGTATAGATCAGGAATTTTTTCTACTAAAAAACTCCTTCCATGATTAGAGAGGCAGAATCAAAATACAACAACATTGTCAGAAATTAGTATAATGCAATCAGCTTAAAACCAAGCAGATCTCTGTGGCACGTGCTCTGTAATGAGATGTCTACACAGGAGACACAGGCCAGAAAGAAGGAGGAGGTTCTGTAAAACTCAGTTTATTACTGTTAATCTAGAAAAGGAGGGGTTTGATGCCAATCTGTGTGCAGGTCAGACCTTATAGTGACACCCAAAGGAGCAAACAATAAAAAGACAACAACCACAACAGAAATTAGACTTCTCAGAGACACTTGTTTCTAATGTGGAGAATTTGCCTTCTTTTTGTGGTCCTTTGAAAAATATTTGCTGAAGATCCACACCAGACAGACAGCTAAGTAGATAAACAAATACATTTTAAAATTAAGAAAAAAACAATTGAAGCTGTGATTCTGTCTACATTTCACTCCAGAGTTTAAAATTATAATTTTATTATGTGAAATACACAAACCAAAAATTTCATGCTCAACTTTCAGAAAGAGGAGGGGAAAAGTTCATTTGCTAAATAAAACTACTGAAATACATTTTCATCCCTGTTTTCCACCATCCTCTACCAATGATACCAAACAACTCAGAATAGTTACACCATGCTGACATGGAATTCATCTTTTCCCTGATGTTAGCACCATGCTATATCAAAAAATGAAACACATCCACTGCATGATTCCTCCATTTCATCTATTTCCTTGTACCTATCTCCTTGTGCCTGTTCCTTGACAACCTCCACTTGCTCTTTTTCTCAGGTAATCCTGCACTGAGCCCTTGATCCACTCTCCTGGGTGGATGTTCAGCTGCTCTGTTACCTGCACTTTCACTCTGCAGTGGCACCACCAATACAAAGGGCCCTGCAGAGATAGGGAAATTTTTCTGAACCTGACTGCAAAAATGAACAATATCACTTCATAGTTAAAACTATCCCAATTCTCCTTTTTCTTTCAGGATGAAGCTGAAGGGGAAGAACCAAAGCCTTCCAATACAAGAATTATATAACATATGGTGGGAAGAATTTATTTACAAAGGAAAAATGTTTCCAGATTAACCAGATACTAAAAAAAACATAAGTAAATACTCACAAGTTCTATGGAAGAAAAATAAATATTTTCAGAAGGCAAATTCTGCACTGAAATGGCCCTTTGTTATCTGAAATACCCTCAAAGAAAACTATTCAACACTACAGAACTTATGATGACCAAAAGCAGGGAGATTAAAATGTATGGTTCCCTTCCAGTAATTATTTCAAAATGCTACTCCAATTTGTATTTTCAAATTCCAATGGCAGAAGCTTTTTTCAGCTGTAAAAATCCTGTTTCCAAATTTCAAATTTTGCTTGTTTAAAAAAACTGTCTTCTATACATGGTTCTCTAGAATTTAGTTGGGTTTTTTCCTATCCTTGGAAAACTTCACTAGTCAAGGATCCATAGTGAGAGGAGTTTGTTTGATTTTTTTTTTTTTTGGAGGAGTATAGAGAGCACTCAAGACAGTAATACAGTCTAATAATTAGAATAGTTTAATCCCATTTGAGCTATAGTTTCTATGTTGGACAAATTATTTCTGCTCTTGCACTTGACTCTGCTTCAATTTGCAGCAAATGAATACTGTATTCTTATGCTCAGTGCAAAACAAATTAGAAAGGAAAAGAAGATCAGATCAAGCAGAATTTACTTAGAATGACTGGCAGAGACATTTGCAGCAGTGGGTTCAAAATCTGAGCTTAGATTCACATCCAATTTAATATGACTTTGGAGGGGTGAAATCACTGTCTCATCATTCCCATAAGGGGAGAAGGAAAGATCAGAATATATTCCCAGACTTGGTAATTTTCCAAGCAGAAATAAACCTGGCACATGCTCACTTCCTGCAGAATGACACATTCCCACCTTGTCAGACCATGAGGAAGAGCCTGTGCTGAGAATATCTAAATTCCTTATCAGTGGCCATTTGTAAAAAATGTCTGTACAATATTTATTGAGATTGATGTTTCTCTGGCCTTGGCTTAGCTTGAGGAAGAGATTTAGACATGCTTAAGAAATTTACACAGCACCTTGAGCCCAGCCATTTGGCACTAATTTAAAGCACAAGCATCACACAGGAGTTTAATTAAAGCCTCTCCTGCCTCACTTGCCAATCAATGAGCCGCAGCAGACAGGAAAAGGTGCAAGGACTCAAGGGCTCCTGCAGTGCTCACAGGAGTGGGATTTATGGTTAATATGTGAAGTTACAGATCCTTTCCCAATGTATTGGCCAAACTAACACATGGTTAGCACTTTCTTTCTCTTTGCCTCTGGTCCTTGCCTCCTAAAGGAAAAGAGGACCAGAAGAGGCAGAGGTGACTTCCTGCAATCTGTCTCAATACTTGTGCTGTGCAAGAAAAATGCAGTGGAAGTGGCTCCATGTGAAAATGAGATTACCAGTACTGAGAAAAATTAAAGATGGACATGGCTTAGCTCAGTGTTAACCACTTGGCTTTGATCCCACATATCAGAGAAGACCAAGAGGTGCAGCATGTTACAGTATAAGGAGTTGATGCTCCGAGCCCACTCCCACCTGATGAAACTCAGAGAGGTTCTGCCACAGACTCAGCAGGAGCAGGATCATAAACTGCACATGTGGTGGCTGAGGAGGTTTAAATAATTACAGTGCCTTGGCTGCAGATGTCATTAAAATCTTAAGCCAATGCTTTCTGTGTCTTTCTTCATCACTTAAGAATGAAAACTCTGCTCTCGTTACAAAAAATTTCAACTTCATTTGGTTTTCCCCAGTTTGTTCTGAAAAATGTGTTGGCACAGAAAAAAAGATTTTTTAAATCCATCCATTTGATATTAGAGTATTAAAACATCACTGGGTCATAATTTTATGGTTATGTTATATGCACACTTTCAGGCTTGTCACTGAAAGCTCAGAACTGCAAACCATTTTAATTGCAAAGCAAGTACAGAATTGCAAATGAGCAAAGAGTTTCAAAATAGAATGGTTGAAATTATAATGATGTTGATCCACTCAGTGTCATTCAAATAAAATATTTAGAAAATTCTGTTCAGTTTCCAGAAGTTAAACTTTTTCCTTCCACAGGCATTATCTGTCCTTTTCACTAAGCTGAACAATCAGGATTTTTTTTTTTTTAGGAAGTCACAGCATTTCCAAGTTTGTATAATATTTGTCATAACAAAAATTTTGGCTCAAGATTTAGGCAAAAGCCTGGAGTTATGAGAAAACTTCAGACTTGTGATCCTGTGCTGCTGGTGTATTTTGTGAAAGGGAATCAGCCAGCACTGTGCTGTGCTGAACCAGATCAAAGTGCAACAGCATGGACAGAATTACTGGGCCATCAGGGTATTCCCTTTGCTTTGCTGGCAATCAGGGAAGCTCTGAGGCAGCTAAGGATAAGGATGGCTATGGAAATGCCTGAATCAGGCATTTGTTAGGCTCACTTAGACACTCAACTTGTATGGATTTCTAACAAACCTAACTACAAATGTCTAAGAATCTGGCACACAAACACTGAGAAATAAACACAAATTGTTTTCTTTTGGACACAAATCATGCTTTGACCCAAGCAAGCAGCAGGTGCTGTGCTCAGCTTTCTGACAGAGTGTCTTCCCCTCACATGACACTTCTACATCCTGGACAAAGAGAAGAGAGCAAAAGAAATAATGGGTACATTCTGACTCCTTAGCTCAGGTTTAGGGGAAAAAAAAAAAGGAGGCAAGCATCACAGCAGGCACAGCAGGGGAAGATAGCCCAGTATTTTCTCACTTTTTCCAATAGATCAAGCAGTGTCTATTCCTACATACACCTGAAATTCATCAGCAGATGACTGAGAGTGCAATAACCACCAGAACGTTCACAGCTTAAGAGACTTCCAGAGCTGGCAGCATTTTTGGATTATTTGCTGTCTGGTCTCTTAGAGATCACAGCATCTTAAATATCACAAGAAAATTTAATTAAATCAAACGCCTCCTATTAAAATAATTAATGTCTCAGAGAGGAACCCAAGACTTGTCAAGACAGCAATGGCAGAACACTTCTGCTTTATCAGGTAGTTTTTCTTCCCCTTCCCAATTCCAGGCATTAACCACCAGCCTTAACAAGCTGTGTTTCTCCATCTGGAGCAGGTGTGCTCTAAGTCCTAAACATTGATTCTTAAGTAATATCAACTAAAGAGTTATCTACTGCCTGCCATTTTTTCTCTTTCACACTCCAAGGCAGCCAACCCTCATTTACTAATTTTGCAGTTAAAGAGATTAGACTGCTTAGTCTGAGCCCTTTCTTTTTGTGCTGTCTCCGTGTTTTTTATGAGCCACTTTTAAAAAGGGGCCTCCTGAAAGGCAGGAATACAGCACTGCCACCTGAATATCAGCAGTCACAGGGGCAGTGATGAAAGGCTCCCCTTTCTCCAGCTGCTCCCTAGCTTTGACTTGGGGGTGCCCATTCCCAGCTGGGGTTCCAGATCTCTTCCAGAGCCACTCTGCTTTCCCAGACACTTCCCTTTGCTCTGCAGGTCTGGCCTCCACCCCTTTTATGTTATCAGAGATGCCACAATGGACTTGGAGATGGATGATGGGAATGTTGAGCAGCCCCAGGTGTAATCTCTCTTCCTCTGGGACTCAGTAATGTTTTACCATTGACTTGCACTTCATCAAGTCTGACAAACAGCTTATACTTAATTTATTTAACAAAAGCTTTAATTATTTTGTTTTGTACTTTTTGATTAGTGAAATGCCATCTGATATTAAAGGTACCTTTATGAAATTGAATTCTATTATTTCATGCAGGTAACTTTATTAAGCAACTAGAGAAGAATCATTTCAGAGATTTCCCATTATTGATTACACTGCTATCCTTGGGTCTTTTTATATTCACTTCCTCACGAGGCTTTTTACTCTTCTGTTAAGAATAAATGCAGCATAACCAATCTATAAGTAGCTGTTTCTGTTCTACCTACTCTCTTATTTCTGGAGTTTCTAAGCTTTTACTTTGTTACAACTCACATTAAAATTTCATGTCAGCTGATGGAGACTTCCCTCAGCTTCTTAGGAATTCGAGATGAATTCTATTAAATTTAAACATGTGAAACAGAGCTCCTTTGGGCTGGAAAGTTTAGCAGCACCTTGATGAAATGCAAGTACATGCTGCTACTTTTTGAATGCATTTGCTACAACCCTTGCAATGCCTCTACTTTCCTTTTTTTATTAGCCTTTTTTCTCTCCCTAAAGCAGGCCTGGGCAAGTTGGGAAAGACAATCCTTTCTGAAACCACTGTGCTGGCAGCCTTTGAAAAATAGTGAGTACACTGGTGTCACATCAGAATTTTCAATCTGTCTTCCAAAGTCCTCCTCCTGACTCTCATTGTCAAACACAGGGTGGGTGTGGTTGTTCTTCTGGACACACGTGACTTTGTCTGATTTAGCAAATTTTGGGGAGATCTAAGCTGGTGGATGAGATTATTCTGATAATATCTGTTTTTATACTCTTAGTTTCATTGGGTCAAAACACTTCAGAGTTAAGAACCTGAATTAGAAATAGAAAACTTACTATGTGCCAATCCTTCAAATAATTTTCCTCCATTAATGCTCTAAAAAGAAAAAGCTGACAGCATTCAACACACTGAGGAACAGCAGCTATGCACTTCAGCCATACTTTATAGCATTTTTAATAGCTAACTGTGGACTCAGCATCCCTAAAATATTATCATTCTGGAGCTAAGCAATATGATGCCATTAAAATTCTTTATTCATTTATTTGAAGTTGTTTCACTGACTTATTCCATTGCCATCTAAGCCATTACAATATCAATTGCAGTGTCTCCCAGCTATAATGTTACAGTAATTGCAGCCTCATACGTTTCAATTTTTTAATGCTAATTTTGGTTGCTTCATACAGCCCCTCTCCTGATGTTAACTGCACTGTCTCAGACAGTTTGACTCATACAGCAACCATTCCAGGGATACATAACTGCAGGTTATTGGCAGTACCTGGACTTAGGCCTGCCATTTACCT
Source organism: Phainopepla nitens (assembly GCA_013400175.1). NCBI lineage: Eukaryota > Metazoa > Chordata > Aves > Passeriformes > Bombycillidae > Phainopepla > Phainopepla nitens. Next base: position 146,732 of record VXBQ01010981.1, read on the forward strand.
CAAAATTAATTCAAGATCATGTTAGGTGTATGAAGAAAAAATTCATTATATTGACAGTAATTCCACTCTAAAGCATTTTGATTACAAGTCTATTGTAAAGGAGGAGGGGAAATCACATTCCAGATCTTCAGCTACAGCACATTTACAAAAAAATTCAAAAAAAAGAAGATATATTTTCCAGAGTTCTCTAAATTTTGTAAAACATTTAATTAGAAAGATGCCTTTAGGATTGCAACAACATAAATGAAATATTCTTATCATATTTCCTGCCTTTTTACTGTGCGAAAAACCTGAATGTTCTTCTGCTTTCCAAAATGTTTAAAATAAAGTTTAGCCACAAGCAGCCCAGAAGACCTTCAGAGACACGGAACCTGCTGGGCTCTGCTTACCTGCAGCAAGGAGCAGGGGAAATCCCAGCAGCTGTGTCCTAGGGAGGGAGATGCAACAGGAAGGTCCCGTGCCTGAGGGATCCCCACGGGCTGTGCACACAGCAGGGCCCCTCCACTCTCTCACAGGGAATGCACCTGGCCTGGAATCTCCCCCTCACCCTGCTCCTCCTGCACCCCACACCCCTCAGCCAGGGAAGCAGCCATCTGCGCCTCACCAGAGAGGAGGAAATCCTGCTTTTATTCTCCAAAGCTGCATAACCTTTATATACAAAGAACTAGATCCTGCTTTCAGAACCACACACAAAAACATCCATGTATGCCAGTAAGTGGCCACTCAGGAGCAGAGAAGGGAAAACATAATTCTGTGGAATGAGGTAAGTGTAGAACAAGAACTTGTAATTGTCCTGTCTCGCCTGACTCCAACTCTTGGTGCTCTTTCCCAGACCAGCCACCAACATTTAGAAAAGACAGATCAATAAAAATGAGGGTCAAATGTTCATTATGACAATAATAATCAATAACCACATTATTGACCTGGAAATACAATTTTAAAAAATTAAATGCAAGAAACTCTCAGTGCATCACTCTTTTTAATTAAAGTGCTTACTGCTATGCTCCTCCAACACCATTTATCTGAACTGTCAGCTAGTTTTACAGAATTACAGAAAAAATATGACCCATCTGTAGCTTTATCTGGAGTTTAAAGACATCACTTCTGTTGGTAGCGAAGAAATAACTAAAATTCAAAAACCAAAAGCATCTACATGAAAGAGCTCTAATAACTCAATAGAGATATAGGTTTTGCGAAAGTTTACAATCAACCATTCTGCCTTGTCCTTTGTAAGTGGAGAAAACTCTAATAAAGAACAGATTAGACATGAAATAAAGGAAATTATCTGCAGCAAACTACGATGGCTAGCTTTGCATGATAGGTACCTTCTTATGGCTTTTTTCCTCTTCTACTCTAGCCTTATTTGCTAATTTTCTGCTAAATCCAGCAGTTTAAATATGCTTTATCACATCTCTCCAAGTAAGAATAAAAATCATTAAGAGTACTATGCCAATTCTGATAGGCTTGCCTTAATGTAGTATTTTAATCTAATGGAGAAGACTGATGCTAACACATCACAGACATGGAACAGTGTAGAGTTATCAAAACATGCCTGAAGAGAACCAGATGAGAGTTACAAAGTGAGAGAGTGAGAGCTATGAAGTGCAACAGCAAAACAACTCATCTGTGGAAGAGGCCTAAAGAAGCCACTATCTATTTAAGAGATAAAAGATGGAAGATGTTTACAATTATCTAGATTAGAAATTGTTTTCCTAAGAAACTCAGTCCAGAGAGAGTTCCTGAATAACAGCATGACCAGGTTACTACTACATGACTTTATATTCTAAGTGCACTGGCAGTTATTCAAATTAATTACTTAATTGTTTTTATGCTTCTGTCTTTGAATGCAGACAGCCAAGGTCTATTTAAGAAATATGAGGAGAAAAATCTGTTTTGAGATTGAAAACTAGCCTGTCCTGCAGACAACCATACCATTTTATTTTTCCTATTACCATGTCCTTTTCCAGCAAGGACAGGAAAATTACATCCTCCAGGTTTTTGGGCTGCAGTACTCTCTGGAGGATATCTGAAAATGGATAGTTATTTCCATTACACTCTATACACAGGATTTTACCCACCTTGCTGTTTTTCATGCCCTCATTATTCACTAACCCCATGAGCAGGACAGGGGCTCCAAGCCCTGCAGACTGTGCCAAGCTCCTGGAAACCAAGGAGTTCTGCCTGAACAGAAAGTGCCCTGGGAGAGCTGCACTCTCCCTTTTACCTTCACACAACCCTGCTCCTCTGTTCCCTGTGAGGGTGGATGCCTGGCATTCAGCAGGTTCTCAGCTTCCCTCCCTAAACTGGCTGCCTGTTTTCAGGGGCAACAGTCCCCTCTCTGCACCAGCATAAAATGTGTTTTCTTTAATAGTTCTTGCAGTGGCTGAACCAATTTGTCCCTAGGTAAACTTGGCTAATAAAGCAGTTTAGTAGTTCAGCAAGTTCAGCACATACTTAAACTAATCTGAATAGGAACACAAGTTCAGACTTTCCCCTTTCTCTCTCGGTAATCACAAAGACATTTATCCCTTTCTGACCAGACAACTAAGAATTTTTCCTCCTCACTAATACAGCTACTTTCTGGCATTTCCCTGAAATGGAAGACTTCTGATCAATTTATGTTAATCTGATAAATATAATCAAATAAATCAAGCATTAAAAAATAAATTAAAAAAAAAAAACAACCAAAATGCATCACTCTAAGTGCGAGGCCTTAAAAGCTCATTTAGTCTGGGCACTCTGCCCACCACTGAACTGCTGAAAGGGGAATCAATTCTGTGCACCTTACTGATGATCTTCTCTCTAAAAAAAGCCCTTCCTGTGAGATCAGATGTTGTGAAATAGTTGCAGCTCCGTTCCAAATGATGAAATTAGGTGCTATTTTTTCAAGGTCTGCATTATCTAGGTTTCCAGCTCACTCCTAACTCAAAACACTAACACAGATTCCCAGTGTTAAATATTATTATCACAGCAGTCTCAAAGATGTTCTAGCCAGAGTAAAGATGAAAAGGCTAAATGATTAATTGGAAACACCAGTGGTAGATAATGGGGTAGCAGTTCAGATTTCCTAATTACATCTATTGCCAGTATCTTCAGGATAAAGGAGATGGGCACTAACCATCTCAGACATGTTATCCACCCAGAGGTTTGGTGGTTTTATGATCATTGTGCTTGACCTTATGAGCTATTAATGAACTCCCATTCATTGGTGCATATCAGACTTTCACCCACACAGAAGGTCAATCACCACCAAGTCCAGGGGAGGAAACCCTGCTCCTGAAAGATCCAGATCCATTTATAACAGCAAGTCTCCTCCTGCCTACAGGAGGACTCCTGGAAGGAGATCAGCTGTGGGAGAGCTGCTCTCTGGTGTGTGCCACTGCTGGCACACGGAGGCAGAGAGATCCAGCCATCTCAGGAGGCACATGGCAGCATGTTACATCGACAGCAGCCCCTCTGGCCTAATCTTTGTGTAAACTGATTAAGTGAGGTCGTTCTTTCATCTCTTCTTGTGTCCTCTAGAAAAATCTGTAATGATGTCAGCTATTTTGGAAGCAGTAAACAAACGCCTTCATTTGCATCACAGTGCAGCTGGGGTTGGGAGCAGCTCCGATGTGAATTGATGGCAGAGTGCAGGGCACTGAAGGCACAGTGAACAATAAATCAGGGGCTGCAATGGCACACCTAGGGCTCAGGTCCCCGGCAGGAGCCAAGGGAACAGCCCGTGGTCCCCCTGGAGCTTGGGGCTTATGTAGGGAGATGATACCTGAGGGCTTAGCAGGGCAAGGAACAATAAGCAGCAATCAGGAAGGCACTGGCATTCCACTAAAGATTCACTGAGGACTCCCTAGGAGTTTGTCATATCAGTTCATGCCTTAAACCCAAAATTCTTGTTCCTTTTATGACTTTGAACAACAAGCTTTGAACAAGCTTTGAGGATGTCTCATGTCACATCAGTTTCCACATAATGGGACAATAACCTGAGAGCTCCGTGGTCTCAGGACACAACTGGACACAATTCCAGTTCTAACCTGAATAAACAGGGAAGATAAGGGGGCTGTTGAAATATCATCAACAGAGAATGTATGAAGGTTTGCTCTACTGCTATTGACTGCAGATTAAGTTAGCCAGGGTAGTGATATTTCATCTTAAAGAAAAAAAAAAAAATAGCTAAGTACCACAGGAAAAGCTGTGAGAAACACGCAACAATAAAACACTTACTTGTAATCCACTCAAATCTCAACAATGTCTTCTGAAAATACTAAACAGTTTGAGTTTCAGTATAAAACTGTACCATCTCCTTTCTACAATTTTACATGAAACTCAGGAAAGACATGAACGACTTTGGCTAGCCAAAATTATCCACCAGGAAGGAAGAAACCAATGTCCTGTGGGAAAACCTGATCTCAGGCTATAAAGATACAACCTAGAATAGGCACAAAGCTTTGATACAAAATTCTTTGAGGCAGAACTGAACAAGAGATGTCTTTGTTCTCTTTTTTTGCTGTCTAGTGTATCAATATGCTTCTAAGTGTTAAAAAATTCAAATAGCACTATATTAGTACCAGACTACTCGCATGCATTAATGAGTTTGTAGAGGTCCTGTAAATACCTTTAGCTGATCTGAAGGACGCTTGTTTTTTGAAATGAAATCATATGCTCAAAGATACAACTGAATAATCTAAATATGAGAAATAACATTCAGTATTAAGGAAGGATCAGCAAAATGGAACACTTAGCAGTGTCACCTCCTGCCTAAGTTTACTCAAGATTCTGTCCTTCCTTGAGAGGGTCAATTACAGAGACATTAAAAAAAGCAGCAGATGGGGAAAACCTCCACAGCTCCTGTTTAACGAAACTGACTGTTTTGGTTAGTCCCAAAGCAACAGGAGAGAGGACACTAACACAAACATAAATTAAATACAAATACAAACTCTTCTCTGTCAGAGCTGTGCCATCACTTTTGCCAGAGCAGCCTTGGGGAAATCAACTTTTTGTCAGTCAGTGCTGGACAGTTTGGGAACTCCATTTGATCATGGAGGAGCTGAAATGATCACCCTTTAAAGTGACAGAGAGGCTCAGTTAAACATCTGGTGACTCTACCGAGGGCTTAGGCCTTCACCAGCACTTACTCAAGATGTGCATTTAAAAAATAAATAGGAGATGAGCTGGATGGAAGGCACTGCAGAAAGAACCAGATTCATGCCTGGCTTTGCAGATCCTGCACAGGAAGAAAAAACTTGAATAAAATTGGAAGAGAAGCTTTCCTAGAAATGCCGTGCTGGTTCTGATTTCCACATGCTTACTCTGGAGACTTGTTATGTGAACAGCATTCCTTCACCATCTTCCAGAGTGACAAACTGGGTTCCCTCAGCTAAGCCTTCCATAGCAATAACAGACTGAACAAGCAGGTTGCAGGAATTCCTTCTTGTTTCACCTCCTCCGAGGTTTAAAACAGCTGCACCTACTGATCAAACTGTATTACAAACACTGGTTTGCTTCTTTTACAGAAAAAGTGTAAAGTATATATGCAGCTCCTTTACAGTTCTCACCCTAGGCTTTCACACCAAGTGTATGTCTCGTCTATTTTGAAATATTCAAAATTAACAAACCCACAATCCCTTTCCCAGCCTCATTATGTGTGGTAAACATTTGATAAAGGCCAGAGCAGTAACACTGATTCTGAATTCAGCTTGCAGAGATTCCAGGATCTTAGGACAATTCTCTATTCCCAATCTCTCCTATGCAAAACAAGGACAGAGGAACATTTTAAGAGTGCATTTGGGAAGATAAGTCTCAGCTACATTAATTCAAAGTTTGTTCAATTTTAATTACAACATTTGAAATGAGATAACACAACACCACAGAGAGGAACTCTAGCAATGTGCCAAATGTTTTTATAATTCACCACAATATCATTACATCCTGCTGTTCAGCTTACAGTGACTTTTCGTTTGCCAGCCAGTAATACCACTCTAATCACCTACTATATTTGAATTTTCCCCCTAAGAACTATAAATTTGGTATTATTAGCACTCCTGTATAGAACTGTAATAATAGTTCCATTTCTTTAATTTAATTTCCTAGCTAGGAAAAAGGTATTTGAATGTGCAAAATCTTACAATAAATTCTGAGAATTGGGAGTTCAGAATGAAAACCTCCGCTGCAGAGAATTATTTCTTCAGTCAGTGAATTATTTGCACATTTCTGTGGGGCCTGAAAGCCAGCAGGGCACCACCTGTGATTATCAGGTTGATCTACAAGACCATGAGACAAAAGGGTAAGAGAAAAACATGTACAAAAATGAGAAAAAAAATGCAAAAATAAAGCAAATGAAGTGCATGTTCCCTCTGAGGCTCCAAATTGCTCAGAGAAGAATTAGCAATCAGGACCTTGGAGATACTTCTGCCCAAATTCTGTTCTAGTTTCCAAGTTATTACAACTTCCCAGTATCACTTCTCATTTCAAGCCTGAGCAGTGCCTTTTGAATTTATAGAGCCTTAAAGAATGATGGGTCTTATCTTTTCACAAGTACTGCTGTGATGAGGAGGCACAAAAGCTGTGCTTAATCTGCAAAAATTTCACAACTGTTTCACTGATTTTAATGGGATTTTTTGAAATGTTGCACTGTAAAAAGGCTGTACTTACAAATGAAGTAAAGGAATGGAAATTTGCATAGTTCTTGGTCAAAAATAACATTTGACAAATTTGATGAGATATAAATCCGGGCAATAAATATAAACATATGGTATTTTTGTCTTTTCTTTAGTGTGGTCCCAGTATTGCCCACTTTACATTACAGTCTTCTAAGTCCTGCAGCACAAATCCAGATTTTATTACTTTACCACTTACAATTCAAGCTGCTGAATTCTCTTGCAGCTACAAAAGCTCTTTGGGCTGCTTTATCAGTTAGAATTCCTGCTTGGAAATATGATGTGACCTATGAGGCACTGCACATTGTTTCTGAAATATGCACCATCTCTTAGGTTCCTTGCAAGATTTTCTCTTTTTCTTAGTAGCTAAAGCAGTTTGCTTTAGATTTCTGAGATTACTGCCTCAGTCCAGAAACAGAAAATACTGGTCTTTGTGTGGCAGTGTTTCTCTAAACCTTCTAAACTCAGTGTAAAGACTCAACTTAAAAGGATGTTGTGTTAATTCCTGACACTGACTGAGCTCATTACTCTGATACATAAACTAGTGAAAAGCTTAGACCTTGCTATCTGCTGGTTTTTTCTTTATTAATTATTCTTGTTTATTACAGAGGTTTTCATGCAGCCTGAAGTGCAGCTGGGAGAGACACTCTACCTGGTTAAGCTTTGCTTATTATCCTCAGCCTTAAGTCATCTCCACTGATGTCAGTGTAAGACTCACTTAACTTCAAGCACTGGATTTGTTCCCTAATTATCAAAGGCCTTTAGTTCATTTGCATTATTTTACTTAAAAGGCTCTTCACTTTATATGTGCTGCCAAATCCAGCTGGCTCCAGTTCTTTAAAATAAAGGTTATTTGTCTGAAATGCACCTTCTCCAATTTTTACTACTCAAGGTGTTTGAGAACAGGTTAAATATTTACTTTTAACAGCAAGAATTCCCAGTCCTATTAAAATACTCTTGAGAAGTTATTCAAAGAGTCATTTTACCTAAAAAGAAAAACTGAAAATGTGTTTCTGCCATAATATAGTAAGGACACATTTTCAGATTATTCATACCTGAAGTACATTTAGCTACAACACCTGAAATTCATTAGGACACACACTGAACAGTATTTTCAGCTTCAACAAATAACTTATTGCATACACTCATATTTTTAAAATACTTGAGCAAGCTTATGTTACATAAATATAGCTCTCAGCTAGTTGTCTTCCTCAGGATGAAATGTAAATGTATTTCTCATTACACTAATGAAGGCAGTGCTTCAGTGCATTTGAAGGGTTGCCAAAATGCCAATAGAGGCGTTGAAACCAAATCATTTGTCAATAGCATGAGACAAGGGCACGGCTGTTATTAGTTATGATAAATGGGTAGAAAGTCCTTTAATTCTGTCCAAATCCTGATAAAGACTTACTCCAGAAACACCACATGGTTCTCTCCTTCAACTCCTACCAGGGGTTGTGGTGTTTGATTAATAACTTGGGGTTTATAAATAGGAATTTTTGGGCAAAGTCAACTGAGAATCACAGCCTAACTACTTCTACCTAAAATTTCACTGTGATTATTTGGCAACCTAAAGTTACTTCCTGGAAATATTCCAATGATTACTCCAAGCAAAGGTCAATAGTTAACAGGAGTTAGGACAATTTACTGATGCCAGATTCCATTTTCTACATGCAAAAGAGCAAATATCTCCTAAACTCAGAACTGCAGTGAAACACTGTGAGGTTCTTTAAATTGCAAAGAATTCTGTACTTTTGGGTTTGTCAAGGAGTGTTTTTAGGATTTTTAAGTGAGAAAAATTCCACAATATCTTAGGGTAAATATGGACTTTATTACTAATGATAATAAAAATGGGTACCACTAAATACCATTTATTACCATAAAATGCAAAATTCCATTTCATTTTCTGCTAGCACTGAACAACGCAGCCCTAACTATTTTTTTGTACACTGGGTGCAATTTCAACCCTGACAGAGTCTGAAGTCTTCCATTCTTCACTTACAAAATAAATATTCCCTATGGCAGATAAGCAGAGGATTGCTGGAAATACTTTTTTATTTTTCCCTTTTTATCTGCAACAATAAATAAACTTCTGAAAGAGGAGGAGGAGCAAGAAGAGAAGAGTTACCTAAAAGGGATTTGTCAACTAAGTAATTATGAGAGTGCTCAGGCACATCATTTGAGCCCCAAATACATCTACAAGGAAAATGAAAAACTATAACTAAAATTTTGTGTTTCTCTGTAACACTTGTGTTTGTTATTTAATATATGTATCTTGTAATAAATCAAAACACTGAGATATCACTTAGAAAGTTTACTGCAAAACAACAGTTCCTATTTGGACTGAATATCAGTTCTAGCTTCCACTGGAAATATTTCACCTAGGCTTAAAAGAAATTGAATAAAGTCTAAAAGGGTTCTATCTTTGAGAAGTAATTTAATAACAAATATCTGTGTCGCAGTAAAATTTCTGCTACTCTCACAATAAGTGGCCTCCCAGCTTTTGTACAAATACATGGTGCCACAAGAGAAACAAACCCCTTATCTGAAATAATTTAAATGCCAATTAATTTGTAACTTGAATATCCAGAGCTGGATAGAGACACTGGCCTCAAGAAAACTCCAAGATAATAATGGAAATGCACTGATTTACACATAGCATTACAAAACCATTCACCCGCTCTATAAAACATAGGCAGTGCAAACATTTCTTGTTTGGTAGGAGGCTGTTATTAAACTAGATTGGTATTGACAGCTCTCTCTGTGGAGAGTCATTAAAGGTGAATTACAGTGACAGTTTTTGTTGGGATTGACTGTCATTATAAAGTGTCTTTATTCAGTTGATTAAAACGCCCTGAATCTCCCACTCCATCACATTTTTCCCTATTGTTCTCGGTCTCAGCTTAAATATTTTGAAATAATTTAAGCAACTTATCCCCAAAAGAAAAAAAAATTATCTTTTCCCATTTTTTTAAAAGAGTCAGTATAAAATTGAAGTTTTGGGTTGCTTTTAACTTGTTTTTAAACAGAGAGACAGGGACACGACACCTTGTTCCCCAGGATTTTCTGCCACTTCATGCACATTTGTAAGGACCTGCAGAGACACACAGAATGATGTCACACAGAAAATGACAAAGGGGGCAACAAACTGGAAAACATCCTTGTCAGCCGTATTTACAAGTCCTACCAGTCTCCCTCAAAATCTGCATTAACACCTTGTCTGAAATGTAGCATTGAAAGTCTTTTAAAAGTCCAATTTTCATGCAAAAAACACCCTGTCTTCTTGCATTATTTACAGACATTAAAAGACGTCATTAGAAAAAAATAAAGAGTGGCAATTTCATTCATTTTTAAATTTGTTTACTATTATTTTTTCACTTCCTCCCGACTTCCCCAGACTTGGATCTACAATTCAGTGCAACCCCATAAAAATTCAGTAATTTCACGTGGAGGAATGCTTGTACAAAAATGTGCAGCTATAATTTCTTAAAAATATGCAGCCCAGAAGATGTGAATGAAGGACAAGTATAAGATATTATTAATGTTACAGAACATGTACCATACAGCCAGCAGTTCCTGAACCTCACTTGGGCCCAACTCAGGCTCTCATTAAGGTCTAAAAACCTTCCTCCATTTATAAAGAGAGTTTATGACTAGTGTTCCACATGTAGAAGCATATTATGAAATAGTAAACCGAGAAGTTTTAAATCGAATCATTTCTATGTGGTTTGCTTGAATAAGGAATAACTCCCCCACTCAAGATCTGCACTGGTGTCTTTCAGCAGACACTTCCTGAGGACTGCAGGTGATGGAAGTCGGAGCAGCCCTCCCTCCTCAGGAAAACGACCTGCAGCTCGATCTCCCCTGGCTACAGGCAGGAAACCATAAAACTTCGAATTAATTCGGAACCTACCAAGCACCCAGACCGTTTGCATTTGCCTTTTCTCCTTTTCAGCTCTCCCAGGAAAGACTTCACACTGAGCTGCAGAGGGTCACCCCTGAGCAAAGAGTGTTTCACACTCCCAGTAATCGGAAATTCAGATTAGTCAGTGGGATTTCAGTTCCCAGGTAGAAACCTGTCAATTGCCCTGCAGCTGTTTATGCAAATCCCTGGTTGTTCACACAAGTGGTACCCTGAAGTCAACGACTTCTTTTGCATGACAATGGGAGCAGGATTCAGCCTCTTTAGATACATTTTTTAAGTGGAAGGGAGCCCTCAATTCTCTCCCTACTGCACAGCTCCTCTGCAGATCAGCACAACAAATAATGATCTTTTGGGGGGATTCAGACGTTTTGATTAGTGACAAAAGTAGGCTGCACCACTCCAAGGACAATGATTGCATAATCATCTTCCATAAGGGAGATCCTGCAAAATGTACGTTGTTCGCAGAGTGATGGATAACGAGTTATGGATCTGGACACTGGTGTCCTGAAAATAGCTCATTTTAAAAACTCAACCACTAAAAAAACAGGCAAGAAAAGCCTCACATCAACAAACCCTGTATGTTCCTGCCATCAATAAAAGGAAGCATTCAGAGGTTAATTATTTAGAGCAGATACATAACAACTTTGGTGAAAATTGGCAATGGCTTCAGATAGGAATTTTTGGTAACATCCTCTGATATTCATTTGCCTCTAAGATATGTTTAAAATGATGACCTGTCTCACCTCATGCTGGCTTTCTCCCACCTCCTCTCATGGAAAAGTGGGAAATCTGTATTTTTCTTGTCAAGTTCATGAACCAGTCTAGTCACAGGGACCAGATAAATAGAGGGATGAGACGAGGCTATCAATAATTACTCTCCCACCAGCAGGTATCTGTACCTCCTGACTACTCAGAAATAAGGCCCTGCCCCTAAATTAGCAGCACTTTCAAGAAACCACATACTAAGCATTTACTGAGGATTCTGATATGCATGAATACTCCTGGCAATTCAGCTCTCCTGTGTGACACTCTACCTGAGTGAGAGGTTATAGGTGTAACATACACATATATTTTATATATATATATTAGATTGTTTATGTTAGGTAGAGCCTGCCCAGGCCCATGCCATGCCCTGTCCAAATATCTCCACAAACAGCAACTGAATGGAACAAATGAAAGCGTGTAGCATACATTGTCAGCATTTGATGGATGTCCACTGGCCTAAGTGGAATGGATTTGTGGTCTCAGGAAACTTCCAGCTGGCCAGAATCCAAGCTGTAAAAAGCCATGATCACAACAAGCACTAAGTAGCTTTTGCCAAGAGGCAAAGGCTAAGGAGGCTATGGCAGATCTCAGGGAGTCAGGAGAAGATGCTCCTTGCTGCTAAATGCACCATTTAATTATTCAAATAAACCCATGAAGCTTTATTTTCAGCATTCCAAACTTGACTTCCCCTTTGGTTTTCAGTGCTGCGCATTGCAGGTACTTCCCTTCCCATAAAGCTAACACTGGATTTTCAAGATTCCCCAGCAAAGCAGTCCTGCCAGAGTTGGTTTCCAAAACCTGTGAGGCTACAATGAACATCAGTTTGAAACCTCCCAAGGAGCTCAGTGCTCAAGAACAGGGATATCATAAGAGGGAAGTGAGGATAAGAGGGCAGATCTAACCCCGAGTTCAGAATCAGAGCTGAACGCTTTAACACACAGCATTACAAAATCCCTCTGACCCTAAGTGCCAGGAGCAGGAGGCTGATTCAACTACAAAGAGAATGATAAAACAAAAAGCAGAAAAAAGGCAAATGCAACGACTGACCGCTGTGCAGGAGATGGCTTTAGGGATCTGGAGCTGCTGTAGCTACTGTACAGGGAGTTTTGGAAATAGAGAAGTGAGACAGGTGTTTTGGTAAGTACAACAGAAAAGTTTGCAGTTTGATGCAGAACAGGTATTAATTCTAATCATTGCAGGTGCAGACAGAACACTGCAGCTCCCTATTCTAATTACTTAGCAGTTAAGACATGTTCATTTGAATACTTAATACATGCTTCTTATGAAAAAAAAAACCCTAACGTTACTCTTACTAATCCAAGTCCTTTCCATGATCAAAAGGCAGTTTGGTTCCAAGGCCCATTTGCTATTAGTAATTATATTTTTGTCATTAAATTAGCATTTCATTAGTAAAACGAGCAAACAATTCTAATTTGCAAACACAACTCTCTTGAACAGCACATAATCCTAGATCTAGATGGAGTGAAAATAAGATGCAACTGATGCATTACTTTGTCGCTAAGTATTCTTTTCTATGGTACTCAACACCGTGGTGATGAAAAGAAGCTTCTTCCATTCCCTTCTAATGACAGGGTACCCACAGCATAGCAACAAAGAAAGAGAGAGAAAAAAATTAAAAGGGCAAAAAAAGAGAAAAGATATGCTTGGTCTTGGTCACTCTGTCCCAAATTGAAAGCTTAATTAAGCAGCAGACTGATTATTCAATCCAGAAGGAAGTGCCCGGGTGTGGTGGCCAAGAGCTGCTTTTGGCAGTGTCTGGAGCCTGAAGTGCTCCACCCCTGGCGTCGGAAAGGGGCCCTGGAGGAGAGCTGTGGGCAACCAAGGCTGATAGCACTGCCTGCTAAGGAGCTAAGTGGCAAGGATGCCAATTTTTGGAAGCATTCTTTAACCATGACCTCCTGGAACAAACCAAGAGGTATTTTCCAGCCCACACATCGCAGCACACCTTATTCTCTCCCCCAACACAACAAGCTGCATTTGTTTTGCAGTGACAGCTGCCACTGAAACAGAGGCTTGAGAATGGATCCATCACCTTCTCCACCTTGGAAAGTTGATGGACAGCTACTTCAAATGGGTTCAATTTATCTGTAAGAACACAACATATACACATATATACACACACACATATATATAGAGTTGATATTATATAATTCTTGATATTAATTGTGACCTCAGCAGCTTGGCTGCTACTGATGTATTAAAGGAAAGAAGAGAGTTGGAGTAGCAATCAGAGGAAAACAAGAAGCAAAATTAAAATCTCTAAGATGCGAACACTAATGAAAAACCTTTTCATGTACATTTCTGAAAGTGATTGCTATGGAAATTTTCATAAAGATAATCCTATCTGCTGACATAAATCAAAGTGTAATATTCACCTATGTTCCTGAAGCACATATATATCTATATACCTCACACAGCAGGCTGAAAGCAGTTTCAATGCTATTTCTCAAAATATTCTACAGGTTTTTTTTGTTTTTATTTAAATTAATTAAATACCTCCAAGTTCTCTGACTTTATTACATATTAATATTCTGGGTATAAAGATGCAGAAATTAGGTTCCCATCCTTAGTCCCCATATGATAAAAGCACCCAGGTACATTTTTTAAAAAGTACTAACTCTCCAGCTCCATGTAATTTTTAGGAGTTTTGCTTTAGGCAACTCAAGGATTCTCAGACTTCAGACACACAAGCCCCAGCTTCCAATCCATTAGTATTTATGTTATATTTCAAACTGATTTTTATTAAGCGACTTGACAGGTAGCCCTGATATAATAACTTCCTAATATTCCACTATTCAGCACTTTTTTTCTTTCAAATACAGTTATTTTTATTTTAGATAGTGCCTGTCATCACAAGGGAAGTGATCCTGCCCATTGCAGCAGAAAACCCTCAGCGAGGGTCAGCAGCAGAGCTCAGCAGCTGGCCCTGAATTTCAAGTGGCATTTGCAGAGCTCCCAATCAGCGGCACTGATGGGGGGTGGAATCACGGGCAATTCCTGTCACTGTTCCAGGACATATGTCTCCAAGTGGCCAGTTGCCAATGGCACAGCACAGCTGAGGATGCTCTGCTCCCACTTATGCTATGGGACAATCAGCATTCCCTTGTAAAAAGGAATAGAAGTGGTTGGGCTGCCACACACACCTGGAAGCCCCCCGGAATCACCTGTTCGACTCCGAGGGTGTGCTTTTCCTGCCAGAGAGGACAGATGTTGTCTTGGATAAAGTGATTTACCCCTAATCACCATCAGGGTCTACATGGAAGATAGGCTGATGCAAGTTGTGAGTGCATGTGGAAATTGTCAATTAAAGCTGGGGAGCCTCAGTACAGAAAGGCAGCAGGATGCAAAACTCTGACAGGCACAGTCTCTTCCCTTTTCTGTCCCTTTGCTGCAAAATGTTCCTGTTAGGGTGAGATGACCTTGTCAAAGTGATATATTTATTACCAAAGAGCTCATCCACGAGAAGAGTACACAGATGAGACCCCATGATTAGTGGCAGCAAAGAAATAATGATTTGTTTCTGTTTTTCTACAAGCTGTGGTGGCAGGTAGAGCTGTTGCACGGCTCAAACCTCTCACCAGCCTACGTACACCTACTTCAAAAGAGCACCATTTTTCCTTTTTTTTTGTTTTTAGAAAAAAGAGAGAGAGTAGGCAAATTATTAGAATATTTAGCAGAAAATGTTGCTGACTCATTTACATGGAAGCAGAGAGGGAAAAGGGAGAGCTTTGGGGAGGACATAACGAGTATGGAGAGATAAAAGCATAAGGGAGGGAAAGAGGGCTAGACTATAAACCACCTCATGTGCATTGGAGGAGAGGAAAAAAAAGTCTTCATTTGGTGTTTGCCTGTCAGTGAAATCATAAAAACTCAGAGAGCTATATAATCTATAATAAGGTGGTTCATCTTTTCTTTTATGGCTTTGCTGACAGGTATAGCTGATTCAAATCTTTCCTTACAACAAACTGGGAGTAATTTTACAGCCATGCTCTCCTTTCTTCCTCCCTTTACCTTGACACCCTTTCTTCAGTTAGTGCTGCCACTGCCATTAAAAATGACTCCCTTGTCCAACCAGCATCTCTTCAGCCATGGAAGAGGAGAGGCCAGAATCCCTCTCCCTTTGGAATGCCAGTCCTACTGCATCACGCACGAGTCTCCCCTCTGCTGAGAAACCCCAAGCTTGAACCTTCCATCACCTTTTGCTACTGCATAGCAATATGTCTCTAATGCAGAAAAAAATTTCCTCTATGCTTTTCTTGCATGTCAAAATAATGTCAAATGGTCATGACCAAAAATAGCAGGATGGTGACCTATTATTTCATTTAGTACCTATATTCACATCCCTCCCCAGCATTCACTTAGCAATTTGTCAGAAATTATGGTGTAGTAAAGTGCCTGGATGCCAAAAGCTTCCTTGTACAGGCTGAGGTTTCTTTGTCCCCCTCTCTTTCAAGAACAAGGCAATCAGAACAAGGCAAGCCACATTCTGGACTAAACTAATCAAGTATCTGACTCCAGTCCATTCTTTAAGATTTCAGGCTTTGTTATGATGCTGACAAGAGAATTGCTTTTCACTTCTGAGGAGGGCTGCATTGCAGGGAGTGCAGGAATAAGAACTGCCACATATGTAAGCCACACCAGGACACACTTCTACCAAGACTTTCTAAGTTCAGCAGGACAGGGCAAAGGAGTGCTTTTAGGAAAGATGAGTACAGGGAACCTGATGTTGTAATAAGGAAAGATGGCGTTTACTCATAAAACTTCTTACCACTGCTAAACACACATCTTGTGAAAACACATAACCAGGAAAACATTTCATTAAGTGTTTTGGAAAACAGGGATTTAGATTTACTTTTTCTCAGGCTGTATCCCATGGCCATAACTGGCCAGCAGAAGAGACAAACTGTCTCAAATATTCCAATATTGTAAAACCAAACTGAGAACCATATTACAAACCAGATACACGGAGCATGAGTTTTCAAAATATTTAGTAGTATGTTCATTATATTTTGGTGTAAATCACTGAATCACTACACAAGAGGCAGTCAAGTAGAGGACAGTTTAACCATTGAAGAGAAAGGTAGAATATCATTTGTTACTTTTAAGTTCTCTCTTACTGTAATCTGTCAGAAACCCAAGGAAGGGAACAGAAAGATTTTTTTATCATAATTTTCATAAAATCCATTCTACACTGCTACTTCCTATGTTAGAGAGTGGCATGGACTTTATTATGGCTGATACATACAGGGATTACACATTTGTTCCTGACAAATATCAACTGGTGATGTAAATGATGGTGCAGCTAGTGAAAGCAGCTGGGAATGGTGACAGGCAAAGGGAGAGAAAGAAGAGGGCGGTGGAACACTTCCATCCAAATACTACTCAGATCAACTTTAACATGATTTAACAAGGTGTGTATAGCGTTGCTTAGGTGACCAACATCATGCCTTTTCTTTCCAAGAGAGTCAGGAGAGGTGATTTTGAAAAGGAGGATTAGAAAAACTTAGAAACAGTTAATTTATAAAAGTGTTTCAGGCAGGAGCAACACCACTGAAGGAAGCTGGAAAGGTACATATGATAATATAGGGTTAAAAGTTTCTAAAATCACAGGCTATCTGGGGGAGGGGGGGGAGGTCAGCCTCTAGCAGGCCCTGGGAATATTAGACTTGGTAGGTCAGGTGAAACCCACCTGCAGTGGAGTGATTATTGTTAACCACAGCTGTGTAACCATTTGTAACCATGATTTAGGAATTGTATATGATTACAGCCCATAGCAAAGAATCATGTTTTGGGGAATCATGAGAACCCATGATTGGGGCAAAATCAATGTATAACAATGAAACAATGTAGTTTAATAATTAAACTTTTAGTTATGTAATGGTGAGGGATAAAAAGCATCTTTTTTTCGAGATTCTCTTGGAGTTAGATTTGGGCTTCTAAGCCTCCTGACTCCCAGGGCCTCTAATAAAGCACCACATATAATCACCTGTGATTATGTGTTGTGTTTGTCAGTGCTAATACATATGGGACAAGCAGGCAGAGTGAATAGAAAAAAATGCTGGAATTTCAAGAGGGAACAGTCATTACATGTTGCTACAGGTGAAAACTCTCTAAATATTTTTATGTGGAAACCTTACATTACATTTCTTAGAAAACAATATCGAATATATAGAGCTGCAAGATTCCTAGTCAACTTTACTTTTCACTACATCAGTCATTATTCACTTTTTGATATTGTTTTAGACAAGCAAAGCCATTGTCAATAAATTCTAAAATGATAAAAGTGTCAGTTACTTAAAAAAGAAGTCTCTGTAACTGCATATGTAAAATTTAACAACTACAAACACAAGATAAGCAAGATGGAGCATGTATTAAAATGGGATCATTGGCAAAAATCAAAAGAGTTCTCACCACCTGCAGCAATAGTTTTTCCATTTGTTAGGTGGTATTATGTCCTTCATGCTGCTGTAAACTAGCTAGTACCTAATTACCATTCGTGCTCAATTCTGTTAGAATACAGACTGTGGAGAGCACTACTTGCAAAATTACTGTCACATGTCCAGAGCCCAGGCTGAAGAAATCCCTAATTAATTTAGCCATGGCTTTGAGAACAAGTGCAACAGTTGCAGAACAGTGATGAATGCATCAAAAAAAGCTACAGAAAACTCAAAGCATAACCTCTCCCTGCATAAGAGATTTAACGTAGAAGGCAGGTTGAATACACCTTTTCCTCTCCTTTTTATTTCTGGGAGATACACAATGGTAACATTTGGAAAGAGGACATAAATCCTGTGTCTTCAGGGAAATTGACAGGATGGGGATTAGATTTCTGTGGGACTCTGCTGTTTTGGGTGCTTTATCTATGATGGTAACTTCTAGCTTAAAGATCAATTACTTCCACACAACATAAATATGTTCTGCAAGTAACAGATTTCCAGGTATGGATGTGTGCTAATAAAGAAAATTAAAGGAGTACTTTTAGAAACATTTGAGACAGCCTGCAGCAAATGCACAAACTGACATAACCCCCCTCAGTGTAAGAGGGAAACAGTAATTGAAAGCAAAGAGCTCAGTCCAAGTGAGTGACTAAAAAATACACAGGACAGAACTGACCCAAGGAGCTACACATGGGCACAGTTTCCCTGTCAACCAGAACGTGGTGCTAAAAGGTGCAAAACTATTGCTGAGTGCAGCTTGGGCTCCATGAGCTAGCAATCCCATTGGCAAAGGGACTTCTGACTTCAGTTAAGGGTTCTTCAGACATGAACACAATCAGCAATTGAAAACATGTTTTAACACACCTAAATCAGGCACAAGCCACAGCAGGAGCAGTGTATTGCTATGACTGACACATGTCAAATGTTAGACATTTACCAGCACAATAGGTCAGGGCATTCACAGCTTTTTATGACATATGTTTGTTATCAGAGAAGCCCAACAACCAAATATGATTTTAACTCCTGTGTAAAATACAAGCAATGTTCCTACCTGACAAAGACATGTCATAAATAAAATATTAGCCTGTTCTAAGTGGCACACTTAGGAGCACAGACCTCATTGCAGGAAACATCAAGACCTTCACCCAGACAGCTGAAACAACAAAAGATGCCCCTTAGGAAAGCTGATGTCATCAGAGGTTGGTGGAGCTGCCATGTGAACCCCCCTGTACCACACCAGCACCTCTGCCTGCCTGCAGAGGCAGCCACCAGACACACCCACCAGTGAGGATGGGCACCCACAGGACAGCTAGAGAGGCCTCTTTACTCGACTTCTTCCCATCATGACAATTAGGAACGAGAACAACCTGCTAACAAACAGTGCTGCTGACAATTAAAAGCTTGGTACATTTATCTGGATCTGCTTGTAGTAATAACAGAAACCACTATGCCATTATTCAGCTCTAAACCAGACTTTATCACTATTGTGACATTTGCTGACAGCATTTCCCCATTTCCCTTCTGCGAGGGTTTACAGTGGTGCAACAGAAGCCATTTAATCCAACCAGAGAATTTCTGTTCTGTTATTCAAATGCTATGTTGTTACAAGTTGTTGCAATGCTAGTTCACCTAGCAATAACAACTATGTAAAAAACCAACCAGTGCAATTGAATTAAATCAATCACTGGAGGATTGCTTTGGGTTTTTTTATTGGTTTGAAAGACTGTGGGGGAAAAAAAAAAAGCCCAGATGCTAAACAAAATAACTCAGAGAAAGAAATTATAAAGGCCATTACACAGTGATGTAGACTGTGAATCTGACTTTAAATTTTAGAAGACTTATTCAATTATCAAACTGTTCAAAGTGAAGCTAAGAATAGCTGTAGAAAGATAATTACATTCTCATGGTTTAGTGCTGCCATTTGATTATTTGAAATGTCCTTTAGACTTTCAAAACTGATGCAATATAAGAACAAAAACACTTATCTCATGCTCAAGTCAAAAGTGCTTTTCAAATATTACATGCTGTATAGTTTAGAATTTATGTAACAGTTAAAGATCTTATTGAGCTGGAAAATAAAGAGACTTTTCTTTTCCAATTTGTTCTTCAGTTATTTTCCAGTCGAGTAACATAATCCTACTTTAAAACTTATAGTCAGTAAAAAGCAGTTGACTGTTCACAAGTTCTCAGCAGTACAAATTGACAGTTATATTTGATAAAATATGTGGACCTCTGAAAGAAAGTTGTTTTGAAAATTTTTTAAATGTAAATTACGTATCTTCATGCATTTTATTGTAGTATTTTCCTGTAACTGCCTTTTATGTCACAAACCAGTATGTTTATATATTTATATGTATCTGTGTACTAGAAAAAATGGTACTGATTTAAGTGGAGAAAGAAACAGCATGCACACAAAAATAAAAAAAGTCCACATGTGAAAATAATTACACACATAAAGGAAATTTGTGACTTAATTTTTATTTACTTAACTGTAAATAAGCACAAAGCCTGTACTGTGTATCACTGATGTAGTCAGCACCATCTGTGGTGAAACAATTAATATATCATCTATTGTTTTAAATTTTATGCATTGTATACATTATGGATAAACAGGCACAGCAAAACACATCTCCAAGCAGTGTAAGATCCATCTCTGCTGAAAGGTTTTGTTTCAAAAGCAAACGCCTCAGAAATGCATCAGTTTTGACAAAGCTTCAAACACGAAGCTGTCCAGGGTGAGCATTCCCTGGTTACTCCTCACTGAGAGACTCAAATTGAAAACTTGACCTTTCAGGTTGGTAATAGACATTTCAACAGTTTCATTTCACAAAAAAATAGAAATTCTTTTGTTTTATTCTCACCAAGAATGCTCACCAAAGACAGCTGATGCTCTCTAAACATCAGCACCAAGTCATTTTAACAAGGATCATGTCATATTCTTTACTTTTAACTTTTCAAAAAAGCTAACAGATGGTAGGATGATGTTATTTGGGTTTGGGTTTATTTTCTAGGGGGGAAGAGGGAGGTTGGTGTAGAGTTTTTCTGCTTGTTTGTTTTAATAAAAACAACTGTAAAATTCTGTACTTTTATCAGGTTCATTTTAAATAATTACGGTCCTTTACATTGTACAGACATGCAGTCCTATAAGTATAAACATCATCTCTCACCAGCTATCCAGGCAATTTAAAAGGTGGGAAAACATAAACAGAACTTAAAATTTGAGCTACTGTTCTCATTTTCAGTAAAAGTTTACCCTAATCACATCACCTTCCCAGAGACTCAAACGAAGATTGCTGGGATATGACAATTCATGACATGTGTGGCACCCTGGCACTAGGAAAACACTACTTAAAGTATTCTGGGCTTTTGGCTTCCCACCCAATTGCTCAGCCATTTTAAGCTGAAATGTGTATTGTAGATGAAGTTAATGCAATACATTTTGATGTCCTTTTGACTCCTGAGCCCACTCACACCCAGTTAGATCCATGTGATCAGGGGGGTGCTGCACCCCTCTACAGGCAGGGAACAGCTGGCAGATATTCTCCATGGCATTTCCACTACTGCAGCCAAAAAAGGCAAAGCCCTCACACCCACAACCAAAGCACAGCACAAGCCAGTCTTCCATGTCAGAAAAATAAAAACCTCTTTCCAACACCAGTAAGAAGCTTCTGGAACAGTAGGGGGCTATTAAGTAACCCAGACCTGAGCTGTGTTTGTAGCTTCCATGGAATAGCTACTCAAGAAAGATGAGCATGAACTTCGAAGCTGACAAAGCCTTCACCAGTTTTCAGAGGAGCTTCCAGGAAGAAGAAAACATTAATACAGTTTTTAAATACTAGAAAGATGAGGTGTATATGGTGTATCATCATAGGCAATCTAGAAATTCTAGTACAACTTCTTTTCTTCAGCTAAAAGGAAAATGTAATGTTGCAAAATCTCACAACACGGGATTCAAGCAACAAAGATGTGCAAATATTTATGGAGAAGAAGAGCAGGCTGCTAGGAGAGATGAACCAAACATTTACACAGAATGGCTAGAAGAGCTTGCAATTACTGTCATGTCACATTTTCTTTTTTTGTCATGTGCCTCCATTGTCTTGTTTTAGGTCAATCAAATTTCAGTAGGCTTCTGTTACCATACTTGAACTCAGTTTCAATTTGTTATATACATCCTTGCAGAAGTGCAAGATGAGACAGTTTTGAAAGAAAATATTTATTTGCAAATGGGATCCAAGCCACAGACCTCCCCCTAACCATGATACAAATATATAAATATATGTGTATATTTGTATATTACATATGTGCAAATGCACGTATTTGCATATATGCATAAAATATTTTTAATATATTATTATACATACACACCTGCATCTCTATTATTAAGTTCTAAGCAGAAAGATTTCACTGGATCAATAGCTAAAATAAATTACTATCACAAGAACTGAGAGGAGAGAGTGGAACCTAAGCAAACAGCATTAGCAGCCACTTCCTGAATAATTCCCACAATTCAAGGGACATTCTTTGAGAGCAAAGCCTGAGTGCCCTGCACCAAATTCATCTGAAATGAACACAAAGCAGTTCAGATCATCCCAAGGGAAAGCCTGAGGAGAGAGGTCACAGCTGATCAGGAACCCATCCCCAGGCTCTGCTGCTCTCGCTTACATGTCACTCTGTGAATGTGCCCAAACTTGTCAACAAGCCTGTTTTCCACCTCTATAAAACAATTAAATATGATACTATTAGCAGCATCAATTAAGGCAAATAAAGTAATAGTCTAATTGAATGCTTGAGGAGGCTAATGGCTTTGCTTTCACTGGATAATGGATTGCACTCCCTACTCGTGTGCTATAAAGCCAGACATGGGATCAATACCTCCTTCTGCTTGGAAAGCCTGCTTGCCTGGAGCATAATAGATATCTAATTTAAGATTCTTTGCTCAGGCTTTCTTCTCTTAATCAAGGAATAATATATCATTTTTTAAAAAGTACTTTTTTTAGAGGTGTAATTTCCCCATCACTGCATTTTAAGAAAGTTTTAACTAACTTCCTCAGATTTAATTCCATGGAAGCAAAAAGTCCATTTATCTTAGGACACATTGCAACACTCACTTGCTAAAGGAGCCTCTCCTGACCAGCTCAGCTGCAGCAACGTGCCCATATCTGGAGCCTCATTCTCCCAGAAGGGCTCTTGAGGGACTGCAGAATGCAGAATTTCCATGTTTACAATTAAATAAATTGTGGGGGAAAACCAATTTGGATCATTTCATTGTTTTTCTTGTTCAAGGAAGCATATGGGTTTTTTCTTCCTCAAGGAAGGCTAAAGTGAACAAATTTTGTAGCATTCCAACCCTGAATCAATGCAAAGGAGAGCTCACAGCCCCAAAATATATCAGGAGACTGAATGCATCCCAGAAAAATATAGCTACTTCAATTTAATTTAGAGCTAACATTTTCAAGGACAATAAATACATGTTTGCTGTTGATTGCTGGAGAAGTTTGTCATGAGCAACATGGAAAGACCTTTCAGGTTATTGTAGGAGCAGGACTTCTAAAAGAAATGAGTCGTGAAGAAAGAAATAGTGACCTTTGCCACATTTAACTGAAAAGATACTTGTATCAACAGAGAGTAACCAAACAGAATAAATAGTTGGAAATGAGGCTTCAAAATACGAAACAAATAATGGCGTAATAAGATTTGCATTTAGCAATGAAATCAGTGAGTAGCTTTAGCAAAGAACAGCTTTTTTTAAGCTGCTGATTCTGCAATTACCAGAAAAATCAAAGCAATCATGCTCAAAGGAGTCAAGGTATGAAATTTGTTAAGGATAAGACAAATCCAAGGGATTTTAGGACACCGTCCATTCCTCAGAGTGACAATATGACAGGTCTCTGGTGCCAGTGCCTTGTGGTGCCCAGCAGTGAGGAATCACATCCAGTGAGCTGGAAGCAGGAGGAGGGGCAGCAAAGAGCTGCTGCTGTTGCCAGGTGGGAGGTTCCAAGATGGGCTAAGGAGGGCTCTCAGGGAAGCCGGGGATAAAACAGGAATCCCAGAGCACACCCCTCTGAGCAGAGAGACAAGCAATACCTCCAAGGAACCACTGCCAAGGAGAGGGAGGCTGAGCTGCTTCGAGGACTGAAAGCAGTCACCACTTCAGGCAGTGGTTATAAATATTTTCAATGGGGTTACATAATGTCATTTAGCCACTGTCATCATGGTAAGTGGGACTGGAAAACTGTGCATTTGAGACTAACATTCTATGATCCAGAGACAGCTGGAACAAACACTGAATGAAGCAGATCAAGTACATGGTCCCAGAGTGATTCCTAAAGACTCTTCAACCATATGCCTTTTACAGGTATGCAATGCAATATACATTTCAAAATCATATTATTTAAAGCAGCCCCTTCAAATGACTCCCTTTGCTACTCTGAATTGATGAGTCTGCATTATCAATCATTTTCCTTAGGAATTCCCAAGCCCCTTCCACCACTGACTTGGGTCTGAAAAAGCTCCATCTTAGTGCTATCTATATTAAATCAAGAGATTTAGCTCACAACTTGAATTATAAGAAATGCATATAAATAACTTCTAACATAGTAAGAAGTAAATCAATCCAGAAACTTCACTGTGAAGACTCCCATATATAAAAATTCTGCTTTTATTGCATTACCTAGACAAATTTCTTAAGTAAAGATTGGTTAAGAAAAAGGTTTTAAGTGTCAATACGGATCAGGTTGGCAACACTTTTCCAAATACAAATTAGTATTTCTCTATCTTTCTAATACAAATATAGTAATCCCAAGAAAGGCACACTGCTTGTACTGCTGCTTTTTACTTAAGGACATCCAAGGAACTCCTTTAAAACTCCTCTTAAACTGGAAAACAATGTGCCTGTTATTGGAAGGAAAATGTAGACAAAGAAGCCAGATATCAAACCTGGCCTCATGAGCTCAGACATCGTATTTCTGGTCTGCACATCCTGAGAATGGACACTTGCAACACTACATTCCATTTTTAAGAGTACAAATGCTCTCATGTCAGCGCAGAGACCTCCCCAGAATTAGAATGAGAGAAAAGAGGTATAAGCAGAACTATTTTATTGCCATTTAGCTCTTCCCATAGGTGCCCAAGTTCAAAAATTAGACCTTCAAAGCTTGTCTCTCCCCAGCCAGCTTCTTGAAGCTCTTCAGCACATAAGAGTTTTTCAGTAAGCTCCCAAGGTTTACTGAGACTTCTCTGATTTCTGCAGTCATGCTCTAAATCCAGGATTATTTTGCTTTCATAGTCCCTCTCTGCTTGTCCATGGCCTCCAGACACCTTGTTTTAAGCTATTATAAATCAAAAGTGAAGGAGGTTTTGCTTTTCCTCTGCCATCATCCCCCATTACTCTCTGCACCCAGTCCAACAGCACACGGGCAAAACCATCCATCATATCAAAGTGTGCATTTGTATTGCTCCTCCTTGAGGGAATTTCAGTTCCCTGCTCACTCTCAGCAGACACAGCATGAAAGGAGGTGGGGCTTGCTTCTGCACTCGGGCTACCCTTTTAAACTGGAACCACTTAGATACAGACGGCCAGATACTGGAGTAAAGAACTCAGGACTGCCCAGGTGAGAAGGCAGGAGGCTCACTGGGAAGGAGGTAGAGACAAATTCCTGCCCAAGTTAGGTGTCTAAGTGACAAACTGAGGTAAAATGAGAACCAATACAACTATCAGAACTTACTCCATTAATATTTCTTGATAAAGACATATTGCAGGAAGCCTGGCTAAATACATCCTTTGCCTACCTTGAACTTAGCATTCTCAAGACACCAGCTGCATGTCATCTATGAAGCATCTTGTAATTCTAAAATTTAATTTGATAATCATTTCTGTCTCCTCTATTAACTCTAATGAAGCAGGCTCATTAATTTTCCAACAGGTACTGCTTATTTCATCAAGCTTATTTCATCAAAGCACAGCAGTGTGAGGAGGGTATTCCCTCCTCCTCCAGGTCTGAAGGAATTTGCTCTGAAAGGCAATGTGCACACACTGGGTTAAGCCCAGGGTCCAAGAACACTGGCAGACTTTGTAAAATCTTGTGGAGTTATTACTGCTGGAAGTGGAGACAACAGCACCTCCTCTGACACATGCAAGGACATGAAGGCAGGGCTGCTATTCCTCCTATCCCTGACAGATGCATGAGTACCCAACAGAAAAAATTAAGTCGCTTCAGATGTCTTAGCACAAGACATATTGAAATGCTCAGGAGAAGACACCAGCTAGCTCTTCATCTCTTACATGTCTGAACTGTCTCCTGGTAGTTAAAAACACATACCTAAACTCTGTCATTTCATCTCAGGTAATAAAACTGCCACCCACTAATCACCCAAATCACAGCAATGGGGAACAGTGGCAAAAAGCTGAAGTGCACCAAAATCTCATCTAGTGGCAACACCACTGACAGGAGAGGCTGAATTTCCAGGAAAGAGCAGAAAATGGAGTGTGGCTGCATGCTGAAACAATAGAAATGTGTAAACCCCTGTAAATCAGAAGCTGCCAACAGCTTCAGAGGCTTTTATAGCAAAAAAAAAAAAAACCTGCTAACTGGAGTTTTAAGCATATAAAATGAAGACTGAGAGAGCAGCATTCTGGAACTGGAAAGGCAAAAAAATCATCATGCTTCCTATAACTAGTTATGATTTCTCATTATACAAATGTGCCTTGAAGAGTCACATTACCACAGGGTTATTACACCCAGTAACTGCTGACCCCTGGGTCACAAATTAAAATCAACCAGATCTACAACTCTATTTAAATTATAATACATCTCTCATTTCATGGAGGAATCTCATCATGAAGATCATAATTGCAAATTGCCCACCACACACATTAGGCAGAAGTTGGATTTATTTTAAATTAAAAAGTAGCATTTCTTATACCCCACCAGCATACTATAAGGGTCATTAAAACGTTTTGGAAAGCTCTAGTTTTAGTTTGCCTTCAATCTTCCTGTGGTAGAAAAATAAGTTACTTATTTGAATTAACATTCTTGATACATTATGTTAACTATTCTCTGGCTTGTCTCTTCTTGGGTAATCAGAAACAGTTAAATTTATCCTTCTACCATAGAATATCAGAAGAAATTTAAGAACCTACTGTTAAACAAGGATTTGGAAAAAAAATATTTTTATCAAGTTAGGCTTCATTAAAGTTTATGCTGCAAGAAAAGGATCATATGCATCCACACAGGTCATAAAAAAGATATTAATGGTGCTGACCAAATGTAAACTGTTTGATAAACTGAAGTGTGTCAAGACAGGTAGAACTTCTCCACAAGACTTGCCAATAATGCAAAACATTTCAGAGAAGAAAATATTTCAGTTGGAAGGGACCCAAAACTATCATCTAGTCCAACTGCAATATCTATCACCTGGAATTTTTATCCCAGAAGAGCTTAAAACGTTTGTCAGACTTCATGCATGAGAATCACTTCATCCACTGAAATACTGCAACTAAATTAATTACGGCTAGAATTGAAGAATAGCGATAAAAATGTGAGAGAACGTTGTCATTGTTTAGAGTCTATAACATTTGTTAAAGGACACAAAACTAACTATGGAAGAGCACCTAAAAAAAAACAAACAGGAAAATAAGCACCAAAAATGACATATGAAACTGAAGCAATATACTCTGGAATTCAGTTTCAAAGCACTGAAAGTGAATCAATGTCTAACATCTTCTGTGGATTACCTGCCTAATTTTTAGCAATCCAATGAGACATTTTTCCAAGAATGCACATAAAAAGAGCAGAGCAAAAACATTTTTAACATTTAAATTTCCAGGAAATTTTTTTCCATCTGCCAGAACTGAAAAACATTTATGTGACACAGCAGTTTGACCCCTCAGAGTGTGCAGGGTGTGATCAATTTGTCTAAGGCCATGTTAACAATTTTTATTTTCCATCAGTGCTAGAAGTGTCAAGGAAACATCATATCCCTGTCTAAGTTCTCATGGTGTAAAATGAGATGGAGTACAAAAAACTTCAACATAAATCATAAATACTGAAACATCAGCCAAGTTCAACAATACAGGTGAAATTCTGTTTTCAAAGTACCAAATAATTCTGAACAAATGCTAATGGAAAATGAACCACCACAAACTGTTAGCTCAATCCCTTTGTGGGCAGGAATTTTTTTGTGAATTGCCCCTGTGCTGCCTTGGACAAAGGTAGAGAACAGATTTCTCAGCTTGAGCAGTCAGCCTTTAAAGTGAAGGGCTACCAGCAGGAACAAACCAAACCCCTCTGCACACAGCAAACAGCACTGTCCAGAATTTCACTGCAGCAGCCCTTTTGCCAGCAAAGAACAGACTCACTGCAGAACAGCCATTAGGGAAAAGCAGAACCAGGCAGAGCTGAGTAACAGGGACAAACTGGAGTGGCACTGGAAAATAAAGAGGGATCATGATGATGGACAGCTGACATGTACGCAGGAGAGCCACTGTCAGGATTAGTACAGTTCAAAAAAGGTGTTGGAGAGGATAAAGTACAGATGTTTCTAGAATCTTTGTCACATATAATGTGGGGTCAAGATGCTGAAAAAGCACACAGAAGTGTATTTGAGGAAAATGGACTTAGGCAGAATCCAACCTATGGGTAAATGACAGTGCAAAAAGCAGGAAGGGAAGCAAGGTCCTCTGAAGGTCGAGTTAAAACGTTTGACGCAAAAGAAAATTGGGAGCCTGCGCAGGAATAAAACGCAAAGTTAAAAATGATCAGAACCACCAGCAGTACTCAATCTTTTGGCAGTATTCTCAAATCATACACGAATTTGTTACAAAAATTGGGATGTTAAGCTTTGAAGGTCTGTTCAGGGAGCAATAGAGCAAAGCAAGATCTTAGAAATGCTTCGGAGAAAGAATCTGTAATGGTTAGAGGCACCTGAAAAGACTAAGCTGAAGCAACCCAAGAAAAGCTGATAATGGAATCACAGAGCACAAGAGAAGGAAACCAGTGCCAGCGTCCCTCAGAGAAAAGGGCAGAGACACAGTAACCTGTCCTGCTCATTCCGAGCTGGTTTTAATGGCAAAGGGATGAGCAGTGGGGTAGACAGATTGAGATATTAGCTCAGAGAAAACAGTTCTGAAAGACAGGTGTATCTAAGGGGTGTTCACAAGAAGGAAATTATGTGCCCATGTTCACAGCAAGGTTTTCCCAGAGCTCTGATTCCAGCTCTGCTCATAAGCAGCAACACCTGCCTACCAAAGATCTTACTTTGAGACACTGAAATGATCTGAGTTCTGTGTTTCCTTTCCAGATGGCCCATACACCTCATCTACCTCTGCCTACAACAGCGCCAAGGAAGGAAGTACATGGACATCTAATTTCTAGGCTCTCTGCATAAAATACACTCCCTAGAGCTGCAGCCCACAATGGCACCAGGTCTCTTTTCTTGTTCAAATTCGGTAAATACCAAGCACTCTGCAGACTGCAGTAGTGTCACCTGAAAGATGAAATTTTGCACAAGTTTTGAAAGGTTTCTGTTGACCTCAGAACCTGTGTTTTCACATGGATGTCAAACCAGCACAAATACCTTCACTCAGCAAGTTCAACATTCTCAAGGATGCACTTACAAGAGCTCAAACCATCCTGATAACCACAGTGTTGATTATGGTGATCTGTTTTCTTGTTTAATTTCCTGTACTCTGAAACCACTGCACAAACCTTGCTTGTAAATCTGAACTTTCTTGGGTTTTAACCATGAAGATCTGTGATGATTTTAGGCAAAGCTTGAACCAACAGAATGCCCTGCTCAAGCCTATTTCCAAATATATAAAAGACACTTATATCACTACTTTACAGAAGCACCAGAAAACCATACACCCTCCTTCTACCAAGGCACGACACCTCACATGCACAAACTACCCCAAGTCACAGGAATAAAATTCCCTTTGAGTATTTCCCGGTGTCAGAGTTTAAAAAACACAAAGCAAATCACAACATTTAGCCTGTTTTGTCCCTAAGAACACTCATAAATTCTCTCTCACCAGATTTTGTTCCCATCTCAGCTGGAGGCATCCTTTTCACTTTCTATTTTCCTCCAGTTTTATCACAGGATGACAACAGGATTACAGAAGGCTCTGATCTCTGCTAAAGTACCAGGCAGACAAGTACTCAAAGCCTACAGGTGAAACACAATTCTTACAATGCTTGGCGTTGGGTTGATGGTTGTTTTTTTTTTTCCCTTTGAGGGGTTGCTGGCTTTGGCATGGGCTTTTTTAATTGTTTCATTTTTGCTTTTCTTTCTAAGTCCAGTTCTTCAGATTCACATGTCCGAGGTAGTGATTTCTAAGAAATTTCAGTGAGCTGTCTGAATTTTTCCGAAGTTACTTAGTTAGGTAAGCAAGCACTCAAAAGCAGGCTCCAGCAAGGTAAATGCTTTAGCTGAACACAGAGACAAGATTTCCTAAGCAGGTGTCCTGTGCAAATACTCAACATAAGGAAGCCAACACAGCCTGGTTTCTCTGCCAGGCTTTATCCATACTGAATGACTGAACTGTGGATAACTAAGATGGATCTTCAAGAGTACAAGATAATACCCAGAATTATTCTATTTTGCTGCATATTTGCTTTTCATAATTTCCAGTGTTGAACCAGCTAGACTGCTGACCTAGAGACAGGTTGTTTGGCTGGATATACCCAAATATTTGGGTTTCAGTTTTTGTTTTCCAGCTTATAACCAACATAGCAGGCAGTTGACTGGAGAGGCTCAATTAGTACAAATGCTATGGCCAAAGATTATCAATAAAGCCAATGCTTCAGAGTTCTGCAGATTTCTGTTATTTGTATTGATATTCACTGTGCAACACAAAGTTCACACTGAGAACAACTAAGAAAACTCAGATATTAGATATTTTGCTGTTTACAACCTAGTCTAATGATTTAAATGGAATTTTAACTGTTTTCATGATGAAATGTCTTGTCAGTAACAACCAGGGCATCAAATTCAGTTTTATTTTCTCTAGAGGAGTGGCAGTGAGCTGTTTCAATTATAGTGAAATTGTTTTGTCAGCACACCATTTAAAAGAGCAATAGGGCTGTGCTGTACAAAAATACAGATGCTGCTTACTGTGACTTACTAAAAAAGAGAAATTGCATAACCTACTAATCTCTTCAGAGTGTAAAGCACTATAAATATGTCACAACTTCTGAAATCTCCATATTAAAGTATTTCAGAAGGTAGAATGTGAGTTGAAGACATTCACTCGGATCAAATTACCATGAAGAGCCTTTGGAGCTACTTTTTACAATGTCATTCAATGAAAAGCTAATAGAGATTTTTATCTTTCCATGATTACTAGATCATTACATTTAATAAATGTAATGGTGTTTAACCCTAATGTAAATGAAATGTACTCTTCCAACGGCCTGAGTCATCCTTTCCCTTCAGCCTCCTCTTCAAAACACCACTTGCTTTGAACTGACCATTAAGTTGTGATTTCATCTATAAATAATTGAGAGGAAAAAAGCTCTGTTCCCAGTCAAAAAAATAAGCAAGTTTTTTACACTGACAAAAAAGCAAACCTATCCTGTAATGCTCCCTAATCTATAAATAATTAGATCTCAAGTGCTTTCTAAAGGTCAGTGATATTATCTTCTCCCTCCTGAGAAGCAAACCAAGGATGTAGCAGAGCAATGTGGCTTCTCCAGATCCACACAGTCAGTGGCAGACAAAAACAAAATGAAGTCTCCAGAGGCCTGCAGGGCTGCTCCACTTGCAATCTTTTTCATACACCAGATGTACCTCAGGTATGTCTGTGGCTTTAGAGATTAAAGGAGTCAGCTCTGACTCATGTAACTTTCAGATTAAATGGAGCATGTGAATTAAATGGAATACCTAAAACATTCTGAACATGTAATATGAAGCAGTGATTTTAACCTCTTAGAGATGGAAAAATGGCAAGTGAATTTTTGCGCTCACAGTTAGGCATAGACTTAGCTGAAGAAATTAAGTTTGTAATTGAACAAGGCACAATGATGCATACTCTTAAACATCCCTTGAAAACATTTGATTTCATTTAAATCAACACTCTTAATTCCTCCTGGTTTTTGCTTGTTTTGATTATGCAGAATCACACCACCTTTCCAGTTCCCTGCTCTTACCTTGACCCTCTCAAATCTGACTAGAAATGTCACTTGAAGCACAAGCAGGCCAGGTCTCAGAGCATGCAGTTTTCACTTGCTGCTTGAATTTAAGACCATCTTTCTCATTTGCAAATTTTTAATTAGATTAGCCTTTTTTTTTTTCCCCTTTACACACAGAACTCTAAATGAATTAGCTTGGTTACAGCCTCCTCTATAAATTTAACAATTACATCAGGGTGGTCGCAACTGGATGATCTTTAAGGGTCCAACATTCATCAAGTCCATTTCCTATCATGTTGTACTTTCTGTCCCCAACTTGCCACCTGAAGTGACACAAGGGGATCTAAA
The DNA here is from genome assembly GCA_013400175.1 of Phainopepla nitens. NCBI lineage: Eukaryota > Metazoa > Chordata > Aves > Passeriformes > Bombycillidae > Phainopepla > Phainopepla nitens. The sequence goes on from VXBQ01010981.1 coordinate 179,007, forward strand.
ACACATTTACCTAAGGCTTGGAGACCTTTGAACTCCTGAGACAGTTCACAAGAAGCAAGCCTCAGAGCAAATACGGATCATCAAAGGAAAATAAGGTCTGAAATTATCTGTCAAACAATATGACAGAATTCCAGCACAAATCTGAGTATTTCAAGTAATTCATACAGTTGTAAAAAAAAAAAAAAAAAAAATTCCCAGCAGGCCATCTGCAGAAAATGTTGTTATATTAGTACCAGAATGTGCTGATTGAAACAAATTCTTTAAAAAAAAAAAATAGGAAAATTTAAAATGCAGAACTCAGATTGTTTTTATCTCATCTTAAGCTTTCCTTTTTCTCATTTCAAATTCCCTTGTTCCATTTATCTTTAATCCTCTGGTATGCATTGATATGAACTACTCAACTGCAGTGAAAAATTATGTTTTCCAGAGTTCATTTGATTATTTCAGCCTTTCCTTGAAATATTTTGAGACTTTGATTTTTCACTGTATTTCAGAGTGAAAACCACCAAATTGCCTGAAAACTTCCCTGTTATTTTTCCAGCTCATGAAATAAGAAAATTTTTACTGGGGAAAAAGCAAGAATATTCCCTTAACCTTCTAAAAATCAAAGAAACAATTTCAAAATAAAACCTAGATGGTTTTCCAGCATGATGAAAACACCAGACTAGGAAGGTATGGCCCTCCTATGAGGTCATGTTTCCTGAAGCTAAAATAAAAGCCAATAAGGTTTTGCTTTCATGTGTGATCTTCAATACCTAATAGCCCCTCACGCTGTGTCAGGTCAGGAGCTTCACCCAAGAAGCATTGCTTGATAAAATACTGTGAGGAACTCTACTGTAGAGGCTGACCTCACATAGCTTAAGGGCAGATGCCAGTGAAGTACTGTCACCACCTGAGGTGAAAATTCACCTCATTTCCTTAACAAACCAACCTGATTTACATCCTGTTTTGTTGTTTTTATTCCTGAGGCTGTGTAAGAATGTGTTAGGACCTGACCTACTCTGAACCTGCTCTCTGAGGGACAGAGTGCCATTTTTTCTTACTGCAACTTTCATCTCTGAGATGAGGAAACAACCACTAGGGATGTCAGTTTTATGGCATGTCCTGGAATGATTTGAGACAGGAAGCTCCTTTTCTGAGATGAAAAGGCAGTTTTCTACTGAGTGTCCGAGGCCAGCTACAGGAAAAGGGTTATTAGTACAATAAAAATCATGAATGGTTCACAATCATATTCTAAAGCGGGCAACAGCATCCGAATTTATAAGCTAAAAATGTTCTTGGTGCCAAAAGAAACACATCATCTTTTGGCTATCACTCTACCTTTTCTTCTGGGAAAATGTGTAATAGAAATAAAATGCATAAATGGGTATGGAAAGGCTGGAGTCACCCTTTCTTTTCATGTAGGGTTTGCAGCTGGGTATCTACATCATAGCCAAGAGTCATCTGCAATTATTATTATGAGCCAGTACAAGTGCCACCATATTCTGGCAATTTCACACATCCCAAAGTCCATCCGTTCACCCCAAGAGAAGTTCTTGACACAAACACCCAGCTTATGCTAAGAAAAGTGGCATTTGCAGGCTCACTTCTCTGGAAGTTTAGCTCAAGCTGATTTAGGATACCCTGTCAGATCCCTCGCTGATGAGAACTGCCAGATTAAGCTCTTTCCTTCAATTGTCACGAGTGCCTTACTTCATCTGCAGCCTTGATTGCCCCCTTAAAGTACACCAGGGAAGTACTTGCTGTGCACATCAAGCAGGAAGATGGAAGAGTGCAAAACACAGATCTAGGGTGATTATCCAAAAATCAGATTGCTGAGAAATGAAGCATAAGATCAGTTAAAGTGTCACTAAAACAGAGTTATGAGGATAGTCAGGTAAACTACTTGATAATTGCTTATAATTTTCAGTGTTTGGAAAACAATTTCCTGGCCAGATGTTTTCACATTGTATTAGATGTTTCACTCCCTGTCAAGGGTTGTACATTTTCCCTAGTTTATGATTCAAGGTGTTAATCATATTCAGTCTTTCAAGATGATTACCTGGTAGCATTAACATACAAATGTACAGTGATTATCTCTGCTTTTCAGAATTCTTTGCATTTTGCACAAGGAAAACAAATAATAAAAGAAATAAATCAGTCTCCTTCAACTTGCATGACGCCTATTACAAAATGAAATTACCATGAATTCAGAATCTATGAAAATTAGGTATTAATCAACTTCAAAGTACAGAAAACTTTCACTCGAGCTTGAAAGTAGCAATGCAGAGTTAGAGTCTTTCAATAGGCTGGAGTTGGCAGGCATTACTGTCTCATAAAACAAACACATTCCTTACCTCCAGCAATCATACAGTGCTTTCATATCCTCTTGATCAGACTTACCAAGAGCTGGGTATCTGCAGCCATTTCTGAGGAATACACACCAATTTACAGTATACAATCATACAAAATTAGGACACTATTTCAGAGTGTAGAGGAAAACACTATTGAATCTCCAGGCTTCTATTGTGAAGCACTAAAAATTATGTAATTAAATTGGGTCATGTTCAACACCATTTAAATCTAAAAAAAATGGAGGTTATTTACAAAGAAATTTGATAAAGGTAGTATGATGGGACTACATCTCCAATTTCCACTGATTTCACATGAAATATCTAAATTTGCTCCTAGTGGATTAATACAGTCATTTTTCTATGTCTGAATTCATTATGTTCTCCTGCTTAAAGGAAACAGGGACCACCACATCAACAGCTCTGTGCAGAGTCATTGCTAGACACCTTCATGCAAGATTTGCATTTTGAACCCTTGTCCTGTTAGATTTCTTAGTGAGTTCATAAAATAAACCTTAATGTCCATAGCATATTGTCCTGTAACCATGAGATATCCAAATGGCTCGTGACAGGTATTCAGAGGGACAGAGCACAAGTCTCCTCCACTCCCAGCAGGAATCTGTGGTGAATCCAAGGGACACGGCCCAGGCAGGAACATCAGATCCAGATTTACACACACCCCCCACTAACGTGGCCTAATGCCTTGGCTAATTCCTGGTGCTGTGCTCTGCCCATTGCTCCTGCTTCTGTTTTCTGTTGGGCCTTTCATGTAACAGCATCAGGGCTGAGTGATTTAAAATGAAATAAATCTGATTAATCTTTCAATCACTTCAGTTCATTTTCACTGCTTTATCCTTTGCTCTCATAGTTGATATTCCCCTAGTCCTTTTGACCCCTCCACAGTTCACAGTTCTGGTACTGAAAGACATTATTTTCAAAGAACATGGGAGAAAAACCCAGAGGGAAACATCAATGCATCCATATTACCCTTTGTTTTTCTTCCCTAAACTCATATATATTGGTGCTGCAGACTAACAAACAGCTTCTCTTATCAGCCAGGAGCCAGGATCACCTACTTCAGAGTTTTTCCACTATTATCAAAACACCTGGACTCAAAACCAGAACTGATAAATCATCAAAAGCAGCAAATGAAGGGAAATGTTTCTCTAGGTTCATAAGAAAAAATCTAAATTGGAAAGTTTGTATCAAATCCATTACAAACTAGTTGCAGCATTTTGCCAATAATTTATTAGTCCTGATTTCACTATGATGACAGTGCATCTGCTCCTGCTCATTTCTAGTGCTATTACACAGCTTGCCTCTTCACACTGCATGGTGTCTTTCTTTGCAAGCAATGCCAACTTGACTGCCAAGCCAGACTTCAAGCTCCAATGGCACTGATGACTTCAGGATTTTTGGGGTGAGGTGCCACCAGTGTAATTTACAAGTTCCAGAAAACCAAACCTGCGCCTAAATCACTCCTCTATTCTTGTGTTCCAGGCTGGTTCTCAGAAGCTGAGGTAAATTCCTGGTACTTTTGGCCATTTGCTAGTAATTTGCATGAAAACAGGACATCACTTTAAATTTTGCACCTCAGCGCCTCATTAAACATAGAATATGTTACTGAAAGAAATGCCATAAAGACAGTAAGAGCCAAAAGAATGAATCCTGCATTTTATTCAAGCCACAGGCAAAAGGATTACAAACTTCATGATGTGAAATGATGTCTGCACAGAGTAGGAATGACAATTGAGAGTTGGGCAAGGGATTTATATCCAACAGGCACAGTGATGACTGTCTAATGTCTTCAAACCTACATTCTTAATGCATTTCTGCATTTAATATTAACTTTACATTTCTCCATATCAATTCCATAATTTATCTATACACATTTGATTTTATTTTTCCTCCATTTTTTCAAGTCTAGATAAAAAATAAAACCTATGCAGAAATTGCACCAAGCTTTGCCCCTGGTGACTCACCAAAATCCTTCAACCATTTAAGAAAACCTGCTCAAAAGCTTATCAGTCCACAGCATGTTCTTTCCTTGACATATGGGCTTTTAAACTTTTTCTGGTGCACACCAGTGTGGTCTACTAAGTTATTACCCTAAAAGCTGTATTTTCATTGAAGGAGACTAACTTTTGCTTGGCTATAAGGCTTGTTGATTGACAAGGGGAAAAAAAACCCACACAGTGCTTTAAGGGCACATGTCCTCATCACTGCCTTTCCTAAACCTCCTCTGTGAGTTCCTAGAGGTAAATTAGCATCCAAGGAAAAGTTTGAAAGGATAATTTATAAAGGCACCTCAAAAGCCACTGCCCAGCAGGTATTCTTCATTCTCTACCTCATGTTCTGAATTATGCATCTTTTATTCCACCTGACTTTTCTTTAGTTCTAAGAGCAGTATCATGTCATAAAATTGGAGGCAAACAACCTTTCTTTAACTGGCTCCATTTTAAACATCAATTATTTCAGCACAGATTTTGACTTCAAATTTCAAGTACATTAATCTATATTTACACATGCTGCTATTCAAAATATTTTTCTGTTAAAACTTTACTGATTATTTAGAAACAACGAAGCAAAGTGAATGTTATTTCTGGAAAATTAGCCATCTTTCAACACTAGCTAAGAGAAAGTCCCAACAAATGCAACTGTTTGAGGAGTAATTAATGCACTTGATGTCTATTTTTATTGCAGGACTACATGATTAATGAGCTGTCATATTCTTAAGGCATTCCCTGGCATGTTTCTGTAAGCTTGTTCAGATAATAAGCCTTAAGAGATGAATGAAGCATGTCCTGCCAGATCTGCTGGGATGATTTCCTTGTACAATAACCAGGGGACACGAAGTATCTCAGCTATTCCCAAAAATACCCCTGTTTGCTCATTAATCAAATCCTGTCTCACACTGTGTGAGTGCCCTGACAAAGAAGAGAAGCACATGACAATAATGCACACACAGGATCAAACAATCTGGACTCTGCAGTTGTGTGGGCTTCCCCAAGTGAAGGAAAGGTGTATACAAGATGTTCTGAGCCCTGAGAGATTTGGACCACACAGGGCGCAGTGTGCAATGACCATCACACCACAGATAACCTCAGAGAAAGCCAACAAAACTCACCTTAGCACAACCAACCATTTTCCAGGATCTTTGGGAGCAGGACTTCTGCCAGGACAGAACACAGACCTCCCATCAATGTCCTCTCCTGGGGGCTTACCTCAGAAAGAGCAGGTGCACACAGGACACTGTGGCATCACTGCTCAAGGACTTCCTAATGAGTAAGTTTTGCTCTGTCAAGCAGGATCACGGTGGTCAGCTAGGTACTCTTGGCAGGTTTTTTTCTGTAGAGACAAAGTCAAGAGTTTATTAGAAAGTATTTTCAAAATAGAGGTATTCTACAGCAAACACAGCATACTTTTAAAGTCTGTCTAATTTGTGGGTGGTGGTGTGGTGTTTTGGCTGGTTTTTCTGTTTGTCTTTCTTCAAAATAAAATCTGAACTATGACTTCCTTGACTCAGATATTGCACGTAAAGCCACATAGACAGAAGGCACTGCCCAATGGCCTTTGCTGTCTTAAGTCATTTGGCAAGTTCCTAAAATGCACCTGCTGATACTAGCAAATTGTTTCAATGGCTTCAAACAAGTATAGAGCTAGACACAGCAAGAGCTAAGAGCATACCCTGATGGTCCCTCTGTATCTACTGACTGAAGGAGAAAGAGTGCAGCAGAGAAGCCATCCCAGCATCTATAATAATAGCTCTGGGCTATTCATCACTAACACTAGCAACAAATGCAAAATTAGCAATTAGAAGTGAAGCCTTATCACCTCCTGGGTTTCTTTTCCGTGCTGTCATAAGCAGAGCTTTAGACTGTCTGAACAAAAAGGATAGCTTGTGATACAAGCTGTAAAATTTCACATCACTGTCATAGCGAATGAATTTAGAGAGAAGCATCTCCAGACTGCAGTGTATTGCCAGAAAGTTGCCAGGAAACAAAGTATTCCTCCTTTTTTCTCTTATGTTTCCCTAACCTGGTTTTCCTTTCCCTGCTCCTATTCATCAGATGCAATGGCTTGTCCATCTTATTTTGTACTGTAATATCTTGACAGACAACAGGCTTTTGATAGTCAGATGGTAACTAGGTTTACTAGTTTTCAATTGCAAAAGAAAATAAATCCCAGAACAGCCATCATTTCTTATAACTTGCCTCTTTTTGTTCTATTTCTTTTATTTGCCAAGCATAAAACAGACAGAAACTAGATTAAGATAATTTTCACAATTTATCCCAGCAGAGCAACAGCAAGTTATGATGCTTTCTCTCAGTTCCTAAATACCTAGAAGACAGGATCTGGTTTCTATGATTTGTTGTTGTTGCTTAGGGTTGTTTTTTTTTTAAACAAGAATTAAAACCTGAAGGATTCTTTTGAGCAAAGCGGTTTTCAAAACAGAAACAGTTATTGTAAGGTTAGCTGCAGAGAATCCTGATACAGGTCAGGGAAACTGGATGCTATGATTACAGCTCATCTCTTTACTGAAATCTAGGCCAGAAACAGAAAAATGGAATCTTCAAATCAAACTGCTACTTTTGAAACAAATCCATCCTATGTTGGTGCTTTATTAAACAGTGAAGTCTGTCCAAACAACTTGATGAAATAGATTTCTAATACCTGAGGAAATAAATAGGGGACAGGGAAAATATCTTCCTATTCATTTTTCAGCTAATTGGGGGGATAAGCTTTACTAGAAACATTTTTGCAGTAACAGGTATGGCTTAGTACATGATTTATTATGATGCAAGGGAATGCACATCTAAGTTTACAGCAAGAATTAAGTCCAATATTATCGGATAATTAATGTGACATTGACAAAGCAGCTCGCTGTATGCATACATTACTTGGCAAGCCTGAAATACATTTGTCCTTTCTCAATAAACAGCTGTGCAATAAATCACAGAAGCATTTTCTTATAATTCTGCAAACTACAACTTCAGGACTGACAGCATTAAATCAGGTAATTTCAAGCTCCCAGGATCCATGCAGTTTTCCTAAACTGGGCACAGCCCCTGTTGAACTTTAACCATGGTAGGCACTCAGACCTAAACACAGCAAAACATGGCACCATACAGGCTATCAAAAAGAAAATTCCCTCAACCCAGCCCAAACCAGTACAACCCCACACACACACGATGGCAAACACCCATCAAACAAGGTTGTTTCAGTTCTGAAACCTGAATAGCTAACACCTCCCAGAACAAGAGAGACAGGCTCAAGAAAACCAACCTCTCTGTAGTCTGAAAAAGAAAACATGAAAACAAATACATGGAAACATTGCTCTCTTTTTGGAATTTACAGATGACTTCTCTATAGGCTGCCTTTCAGCATCAAATTCTTTGTTAGACTGAAAAAGTAGTGAAGTGCTGGAGTCTTAGGAAGTTTTTAAGAAAATAAAACCGACAAACTAAACCAAAACATTTGCTAGAAAATAAAACAAGCTGCACCATTTTAAGAAGGTAAAACAAGGCAAATCTGTATGGGGTGGACACTATGAGGACACTGTTTCTGTCACTCCTTAGAGCAGGGTTAATCAGGACTTGCCACCAGGATCACTTCTCAATCAGTACTGATGTGCTACATGCAACTCGACCATTATGAGGAGAATAAACAAATGCTGGAGAGTATCAGAGAGCTCCTGTGTCAAGCTGCCTGGAAGGCTCATGTCTGGTTTTGCTTTGAGCAAGATGGCAAAGTCTGCTCCTAAGAAAGCAGAAGTTTGAGTCCGCTTGCGGTCGCTGGGCTCCGCTCAGGTTCAGCCCTGCCCCACACAGCCACACGCTGTGCAGGAGGCAGAACTGAGTTTATCACTCCTTGTGCCTCCTTGAACTACCCCAGAAAAACCACTGCCACCACAGGTGTTGTTTCTGGTGCCATGTGCCCGAGCACAGGAAGCCCAAGGCTGGGGCCAAGCAGGAAGCAGTGCCCTGCAGCAGGCTCGGAGCACGGGTAATTAAGGAGCCGGCAGTAATTGAAAATAGCCCCGCTTCTCCCGCGGTAAGTACCCGGCATTTCTGCCTGATGGATTGTACCTACCGACAGCTGACAGGATAATTTGTCTTTTATTCAACCCCAGCGCTGAATTATTGCAAGCTGGAGTTGTCTGTGGCCTAGAGGGAGACATTGTGCCGGAGTTTCATTTGCTGTTATTGAAGGCAAGAGGTTTATAAAAGTTAATGAAATATACAGCCAGCAGAGAGAGTGCAGAGGGTCTCAGTCTCAGCGGCAGCAGCACACAGATGCCTCCTGCTATTACACAGGGCAGGAAAAAGGCACCAGTCTTTCCCAAGCTATGATGCCATAGAAAATATTTAACATTTTCACTGGACCTGCTGTCTTTCTATCATCTGACTAACTGCTAGAGCTGTTAGTTTTCCTGTCATTTTTTAATATTTTAAGTCACGCACAGCGAGCTCATAGAACAGACACTGAAATGAAGACAACAGCCCAATGCTATTAAACATTTTCATGCCTTATGATATTGTCTCAATCAGTCAACGACTACAATTAGCACACTTCCAAATCTGCAATAAAGTTGTGTCCTGCATCAGCCTGTTGTTAGGGAGATGATCTTTACCTAATGAACAAGTCACATATAGACTCTGACTACAAAAAGTGCAAATAATTTCCAAAAAACTTTCTGACAGTTAAAAATTTAATCCTATATGAGGCACAGAAAGTCATATAATCCTAGCGTAAGATGAAAAGCACTTTGACAGAAAAAAAAATTAACATTACTTTAGAGCCATCACCAAAGGACTTAACACCTGTTTACAAGGCTTGGCTGTGTGGGTTTAAAATAAATCTCACTAATACTTTGGGAAAAAATCATGATGCTATTTGCTTTCTGGGACATAAAAAGAGATTAAAATGTCAGGAAAAGCATCAAGTTTTCTAAGATGCACTATTTACTGATAATGGCTAAATAACTTTCTCTCATTACAAAGGAAAATGACTCTATAGCAAAATACCCATGGATATCCAGACTGATGAACTCTATCTTTAAAGCAGCAATGCTTTTCCACTAGAATAACTTGAGGAAAAGAAGTGCTCACACTTTTCTCTTTTAAATAAACAAGGCAAAAAGATTGACCCTGAATGTCCCTTTTATTACAGCAGCTCCTTCGACTCTGTCGTAAAGCTCTGAGGTTACTGGTGCTCTGGGACCCAGTTACACTGCACATCACCACCAGCACTGCTCCAGCACTGCTGAGCCAGTTCCTGAGCTGGGCAGGGAAACATCAGGCAGGCTCCACAAGAGTCTCTAGGGGCTTTGCCCATAAAAACTCGAGGCCTGTCTCTGTGGTATCAAAGCTGCTGCCTGTCTCAGGGAAGATCGTCTCCTAAACTGCACAACACTGAACTACTTTCTCTTCACCTGAACTCTCTCTCCATAAATCTTCACACTCTGCCCTTCTACAAGTATCCCTTCCATCCCTTGCAGCTGATTTTCTAGGGAAGCTGAATGTTGCAGTAATGCTTGTTCTGCTTTTGATCATCTCAGTCAGAAAGGCAAGCAAATAAACAGAAAAAACCAAGTGAAAATACAGGGACAGGTGTACAGGAGGCCAAAGGGGACCAGAGAAGAGTAACTGCTTGAAAGAACTAAGAGAGGGGAGAGGAAGGGAGAGGGAGAGTGTGGGAGGGAGGGGAAGGAAGTGGCTGAGCAGCACCTCAGGTAAAGCTTTCCTGTTGTTTTTGATTTCTGCTATGAGCAAAGCTTCTCTCCAGCTAGAAAAATGAGCTTTTTCAAACTACTACAGAATAAAGCCATACCCACATAACCCCCTGAACTTCTCATTCATCCTTGGGTGAGCTCTTAATTCTACTGCAGCCAAGTACAGCCAAGCTGTACAGCACCCTCCAGTCATAACCCCCTTATTCATATAAATATATACAAGTAGAGAAACAGTCCCATACTTCCAAGTTTATTTACAGGTCCCTTCAGTTCTCCTTCACCATTAAGATCAGTGAGATATCAAGCATTATGGGTTTTAACTTGAAGGCTTCTTGAGGTATGTTTGAGTAGGCACAGTCTTACCTTTAAAAAATTGGAGGCTGTTCCTCACCTGATAACACTAGGCCTTGAGCCAGGACAAAAGTTTCCTTTGCAATGAAGTTCCAAGGCAAACAAGCTTTATATAACTTACAAGACTTGCACAGGGTTAACACTGTATTCAGAGCAAAAAGAAGTGAAAATTTTTCTACTGAAAACTGATGTAGGAACAAATAAAACTTCAAGAACAACTTCAATGTTCTATGAATTATTTTCTTTCATCATTATGCTGTGTTGCAGATTAATTTAATACATACCAGCTACCCTTTGCTCTGTGGAAATGTAATCCTATTCCCTCAAAGTGAAACAGATTTTTTTTCCCCCAGGGATAAGCAGGACTGCACCCTTGCAATTACATCCCCAAAAGTTACCAGTGTACATTAAGCACTCTTGTTAGAAGTAGTTTTATCAGTATGTCATTTCATAAAAGAATAAATGCTATATAAATCCCCGGAAATTATTGTGTTAAGCATTTTGATACTCCATTTTCACTGCACTGAAGAATGCTGCATGCATATTTGCCCACAGTGTTCTGCCTGAAGACACTCACTAGTTCTGTACTGGTAGAGAATCATGCTCAGGTTTTTGGAAAAAAGATTTCCCTCTAAAGTTTAAAGCATTTTCTTCTTCATTCTTGCTCATTCTTTGATATACCAACTCTATAAACTACCTGCTTTTATGCTGCTCTCTAATCTTGTTCAAGCACTTGAACAAGTTGATTTGGGGGGAAGCTTAGGGTTTGGTTTTTTTTTTGTTTCTTTCTTTCATCAGCTTGTTCTATATTTCCAGAAAATTTGCTTAGTTGGTTTGGGGGTTTTTTGGTGTGTTTTTCTTTGTTTATTTGATTCTCCTTCTACTGTCTCAGATTTACATTATTTGTTCCAAATTATCTATATTCTCTTTTCTCACATTTCCCCCTTTTTTGCCATCCATGGAACCAAATGTGTCCTCATGTTTTCCAAATGCCACAACAGAAGCTATGAAATCATATGAGACTCCCGTGGAAGCTTTTGTACAATTGTACAGAATTGTGTTTGCCCTGAAGAATACTTTGTTAAAAATTCTGAAGGTTAGAATGTGCTCAAAGCTGATGTGATGTTCAATTTTTTTTTCTGCTAAGCCAAGCACAAAAACATTGAAATGCTTTTCAGATTATTGAGAAAATTGATAGTCTTCAACAAGCAAGACTCACCTCTCAGAACCTCACCGTGAAAAAAAGCTCTACAGGATTCCTACCCATTTAACTTTTTTTTCAAAAGCAGGAAAAACAAGTTTCTATAGCAGAAACACAGAACACAGCTTTTCTGTCCTTCTACAAATGACATAGGAAAACATGATATGCATGCAAATCTGAATACATGTCATCAACCAGAAACTGAACCAGCCATGCACAAGGGATAAGGTTAATCCTATATTCCTCATTTAATCTCATTCCAAACACCAAGCTGATGTCTAACTGTGGACGTCAATAGGAAAACCAAAAGAAACCTCACAGGAAAGACAGCAACATAGTAATAACAAAACCAAAAATAATAATTAAAAAATGTTTTTATTTCATGACCCCAGCTTTTAGGACTGCCGAGCATTTTGTCCATTTCCACCTCTGCCCTGTGCCTGAAGGAGCTGTTTAAGGGGAATGTTTGGTGTGCCATCCCTGCACACGAGGATGGGAGTGCAAGGTTTCAGCTGGAGCACTCACTGCTCCCTGTGGCTAATGCTGACTGACACTTCTCAGTGTTTGCTGCTGCTGATAGTTTTGCAGAATCTAAACTGGTTGGAGTGTAATAGCCCATGCTCGACAAGCGCCTCGGGCCAGTATTTCAGCTGAAAGTTCCTGCTAGAACAGCCTGTCATTTTCAAGAAACATTATATTTTTCTCTTCACCTTCTTTGCCTCTCTCCCCACCCTGTAAGACTTTGTTTCATCCATACTGAAATACAGCTATTTTTATTCAGCTATCATCAGATTTCCATACACATGCTCAAGGCACTGGAGTTTGATGGTGTAGGCTAAAGGTCATCCAGCTACACATTCAACTCATTTTTATGTTTATAAGCATTCACCTATATACAGAAAAGCCAAGTGGGTTTGATTAGAAGTTTTAAGTCTACTGTCACTGATTTCCCAAAGCACTAAGCTTTTTAAAAAAATTCACATGCACTGGACATACAACACCTTGAGGTTAACCAACATTATTTGCATTTGATTCTCCTAGGAAATGAGGGAGAGTCTTACAGAAAAAACTTCTGCATGATCAACAGAATCAAGCAGAGCTGCATTTACACTGCACAGGTAACATCTGAGTTCATAGCTCCCACCTAGATACGTGTCAATGTTTCTGTTCAACATCTGTGTGACTTGATGAGTCCTGGAAAAACTCAGCTGTGGCTGCAGCCTGTGTAATGCTGCAGAGCAATGGGTGCTCACAGCTCTGTTTCTCTTTTCCCTCATTTCTTTCTTCTCTCTTCCTTCCCCTGCCCCCACACCTCTGTTCATTCTACCCTCCCACACTGTATCCAAGTCCAGGAACAGACACACCTGATAATTCTGTACCAGGAACATGGTGACTCCATACAGCCTTGATGTCTCTCTGCCCACTGTTGCAAGGTGGAGGAACTTCAGGATCCCTGAAGGTAAAGAAGTTGAGAGCTAAGTCAGAAATCAAACAGCCAGCAACACTGTTTTCTCGATGGACTGCTGCTCAGCCTGTGTAGAAGTTCCCTCACTGCACTGGGTTTTTTATTCTTCCACACCTACTGTGTGAAGCAGACACTGCCCTTGTGAAAGAAGGCTTTTCTGCAGTCCACACATGCATTTCGGATTTTCAGATCACAGGATTTCAGATTTTTATTGTTTTCTCAGAGCAACTGAATGAAAAGTACCTGAAGAATTTCATTACAACATTGCCACGAGGGAAAAAGACAACTGACATTTCACATTCCACCAAAAAATGTGCTAGATTTCCCTTGTGTGGCATGCACAGAGAAATCACAGAACGGTTTGGGCTGGAAGGGACCTTAAAGACCATCTAATCTACCCCTCCATCCAGCCTGGCCTCAAACACATCCTGGTTTGTGGCAGCCACAGCTTCTCAGCACAAAAAACTGGGGAACACCAACAGAACTGCAAAGTAGTCCAGAGACATTTGCAGACAACTAAGAAAACTCTCCCCCTTTAAACTTTCCATTAAGTGCTACACCTGGTTTAATTGAAAGCGAGTCTTCCACACTGTAATGGACATTAAATTTTCAGCTACTGTAGCTTTTAAGACTCCTTGTCACAGGAGGGAACTCTCAGGACAGTCATTCTGTGGGGCATTGTGTGCATTTATTTTTTACATTCAGCCATTGACAAACACCAGTGTAAGAGTTTCTGAAGCACATGTCCCTGCACAATAGAAACCACCGTCATTTTGGCAACTGAGAAAAGCGTTTAGTTTCAGCTTTGTTAAAGATGGGAAATACTCAAAATTACATGACATGCCTTCCTCTGGTATGGGTATTGTTTAGGGAATGTGGCCAAAGAGCTGTCAGCTCCCATCAGAGGAGGATTTCTGCTGCAGTCTGCTTGGACCATCTCCTTTCACCAGGAGAGAGAAAGGAAAGGGCCAGAAGCAGACACAAGTTTCTTTTAGCAGCTTTCCCAGGCAGGGATTTGGAGCATTTTATCACCACCCATGACTGCTTGGCTTCAGTCAATACTTTGTACTCGGGCTCTCAAAACTGTATCCAAAAGGGAGAAATGTGCTCTCCTTAGATAAAGATTCATTTTGCCGTGTCAAACCTGAGGCCTTGTCCCCGCTGTGCACAGATCTGAGACTCAGCACAAAGTGGGGCTTGTAACACGATCTGACCACGGGGAAGCCAAGCTGCTTTCAGAGAGACCCTCAGATACGGGAGGCTGTGAGCCCAAGCAGCCAAAATCTTTAAGGGTCCTCCCCAACATCTTTTGAACTGATTTACAAGTCTGACTTTTAAAGTCCCCAACATGCATTTACAAAGCCAGTAATAAGCCTTTATGGGACATGAAATGGTGTTACAAAACCCAGGGCCCAACCATTTCAAGGCCCCAAGACAGAGGGTGGCTGGCATAAAAAGAAAATTTCTTGTACAAAAAGCTTTAAAGGCTTTCAAAGTTTGAAGTAAATTTTTGCATTCATCCTTTCCCCCACACCTTATACACTCCAGTAGCTCAGCCCCCTGCAGTTACCCTGTACTTTAACTACTGTATCAACAGCTTGTTTCATAAAGAAAAACAGTTTCACAGCCATCACAGAAAATACTGTCTTCCTGCTACCAATACCAAAGTTTTGTCTGTGCTTACACCTCTCATTCCTTTCTCTCCTCATTTTTTCTAGTTACAGCATCAGACCTAATCCTTATCCCTTTTGCTTAAGGCAACACTAAAATTAAGGTATTTCTAAGCAGATGCTTGCCAGTTTACAGAAGACTCAGAACCTCCCAAAGAACTTAAAAGTATTTGCTTCCATTAGACAGTAGTTCTGTACCTAAGCGTAAGAACTAGACAAAAATGTAACTCAGTTAAGATACCTGCATTTGTGCTGAAAAAACAAACATGGATTTTATACAGAGTAACCTCGAAGTCAGCTGAAAAACGAACAGCCCAAAGTTGCTTCAGAATTACCCAAAGAGTGATAAGAGCTTAAAAGCAATATAGCTAAAATGTCATAATTTATTTTACATAGTAAGCATCTGTCAAGAACATTTTAGTTTTTACTTTATGAACTAAAGGCTCTCTGAAAAAAGATGTCGATACAACTGTGCAAGTTTACCTGATAAGAACTGAGACGGTGGTAATAAAGAAGCCAGGATAAAGGAATTCCTAATTAGCCCTGTGCCCTTAGAGCTGGAAAGGGCAGCCTGAGTGAACACATGGGCCTGCTCTTATCTTAGGTTCACCTGAAACACCTGGTTGGCACTCAGAGGCATTTCCTCTCTTGCCTTCACAGAAGCCCAAGCATTTCAGTATTGAAGCTGAAGATGCTAAACTTGGACATATATACAAGAATTTACATATTACTGCAGACTTGAAATAAATCAGGACATAAACAGTGCTAACCACACCTGTTTTCAAATGTACTTAACACATACAGTGACACATAACACATACACTTCAGGGAACACAGATATTTTGGAAGAGAGATGTCAGGCTGCCCCATGGCTAGAAGACATGCCAGTGCCTGTGTTAACTGGGAAGTGGAAGGAGAACCAAGCAGGCTGCTCAAACATGTGAATCAGTGGCAACCTCGCAATATATTTTACATCTCATACACACATAGCCACATTTCTGACATAGCTATTCTGCCGTTAGGACATGCAAAGTGGGAAAGAGGGAACCAAAATTTCGCTGCGAAGCCAAAAAACTCACTGGGAAGGAGACAGAAACCACACCAGCCCAGCCAGCCTCAAGAGACCCTGAGGTCCTGTCCCCACCTCCCTGGCAGCCCTGAGAGCCCCTGCACGGTGGTTACACCAGGCTATAGCCACCAGAGCCCAAAAGAGAGGCTCCAGAGCCATCACGGCCTCCCTGAGGTCCTGTCCCCACCTCCCTGGCAGCCCTGAGAGCCCCTGCACGGTGGTTACACCAGGCTATAGCCACCAGAGCCCAAAAGAGAGGCTCCAGAGCCATCACGGCCTCCCTGAGGTCCTGTCCCCACCTCCCTGGCAGCCCTGAGAGCCCCTGCACGGTGGTTACACCAGGCTATAGCCACCAGAGCCCAAAAGAGAGGCTACAGAGCCATCATGGCCTCCCCACGGCAACAACCCTCCTTCCCTGAACACCGACAAAACTCATCTACCAGGCTCATCAGACACACGTAGCTTCAGCACTGCAAACAAAATCCGTCCATGCTTGTCTCCCCCTGATCAGCTCCCCTTCCCCGGTCCGGGAGACCCTCGTGTCTCGAGGGGCTCCGCCTCAGCGCTCGGTCCCGCCGCTTTCGCACGTCGTCCCGCCCTCAGCCTCACTCAGGCCGCCTGATTGAAAGGCCAGGGTTCGCTAAGATCCGGCGAAACTGATTGGGGTATTTTAATATTTGCCTGCCCCCAGCCGCCTTGTGTCCATCTCTTACCTTGGAGGTTCTTACAAGCAATAATACGAATTTACACGGCGCCTCCCGCTCGCCCCGCGCCCCAGCCCTCAGGCTCCCTCACGCGCGACCCGCCATTTTCCGCCCTCAGGCGTCCCGGGCCAGGCTCTCCCCCTCAGCCGCTCCCGGCCCGGCGATCCCGGCTCTCCTCCCCTCAAGTGTACAAGCAGGCAGATCAGTGAGAGGGCGGTGGAAAGGAGAGCGATTAAAGAGCAGAGGCAACAGGGGTGATCGGAGATGGAGCTGGGGGAGCTGCGTCCCTGAGCCCTTGCTGTCGGCTGTAGCCGAACTGTTCCTGCACAGGCTGTACCCGGCGTGGAGCTGCACAACCCTGGCCAGCTGCTTGTTCAGGTTATTTCCCAAGACTGCCATCTCTCTACTTACCTGGTTTGGTGGGCAGGCTGCCACTAGATCTTTGAGGTCCTAATTTGTAGATCACAGGCAATATCACTAAATTGTTTTATTAAATCCCAGCTAGATATTTAAAATCTTATTTCCTAGACAGTTATACCGTGTGGTCATTAGTAATAACAATATTCTCAATCTTACTGCTGGTAAACTCACCCGTATAACCTGGAAGTATGAGCAATCTCTAATTAAAGTCTGGTGATTGGTGTCTGATTGGAAAAGAATTGATAACCCACTCAAAAATCCAAAAAGTCTTCATGCAGCAAAAGGGCTCGTAGCTTTAGCAGATAAAGTTGGGGAATTTAGAAGGGTTTAGCACCGGTGCTAAACCTGGTATATTTTGTACTCTGTATTTTGCAGTGCTTTGCACATTCCAAAAGTTCCATCTTGGAAATCAGTAGTGGAAAAGCTAACCAGGATTACATAGGCCAAAATAAAACTGAGGGAAACGTGTTATGAGAGGATTAGAAAAATTAGGCCCAGTTTTGAAGGAAAGCTTTACCAAACCTTCAATCGATGCTTTTCATGGCAATTACCAGCATTGTTTTTGTGAACATCTTGAAGATTAGCTTCCTTCAAAAGGCCCATCCCATTTCTTAGGCGATAAAGCTGATGGGATTAAGAATAAATCCATTACTGTGAATAATGCATCATATGACGAGTTATATTGGTTGAGTCTGAGTAACCTCTCTGTCAGAGGTAAATTTAGCGCAGGAAACACTGCCTACCCACTTAGCAGAATCCAGTTCAGTCACACTGAGCTTAATGTGCTACAGCAGAAGATACCAGGCGTGGCTTTCCCAGCAAAACACCATACAGGAGGACTGCAGGTTATGAATGTTTCACAGAAGTCAAGTTAATTGTAGCATTAAGAACCAGCTTTTTGTTGGTACCATGTACCACAGTCGGACTTCAGCCTGTGCTGCCCTGGGTGTTGAGATGTGCAAGGAAACATTCCAATAGTCCGCTCCCAGTAGGCCTCTGCCTTATCCTCCTGTTAAAGAATTTTTAACAGCCTGTTTCTAAGCACAGCTTTCTCCCAGCCTTCAGAGCAATCCAAATTTGCAAGCAAAGCAGGAGTTCAGGGGTTAACAATAATTGGAAGGGAAAGTTCACCCACTGTAGTTGTTAAATGTGGATTTGTTTCACTTTAGTCACCCATTAGTGTTGAAACATTATTAGTGTGCCTCTATATAACTTATAATATATAGCTCTATACTTAATGCCTGTATTTAAAAGTGTGTAAAGTATATGCATTTATAATTAATAATATATAATGATATAATCAAGTTTTAGCTGCTGAAACGAACAGTTCATTTACATTTTTACCAGGAACCTAAGAGAAATTTGGGAATACTTTAGATTTGCCTGATCTACTTTGACTCAGCTTATTTGTGGAATTAGTAGATGGCAGTGTGTATCCCCTGTGATGTGAACTGCAAGGAAGGATCTAGCACACCTGAAAGGGATTTTGTTTAATTCATGCAAGTCCATGGGTCTCAGGAATTGGTTTAAGGCTTTCTTCATCTAATTTTATGTAGCTTCTTCCCGCTGTATTGTGTTACTGTGCTCAAGGGGCCACAGCTCAGAGAAAAGTGGTTCTGCTCTGTTCATGGCATTTCAGGCTTAAGGCCAAATGCAGCTGCACAGGTGTAAATAAATAGCAGATTCAGTTCCCAACATCCCCTGTGCATGACTTGAAGCCTACCTCATAAGAGAAAGGAAAAAGTGAGTTCCTGCCTTCTTTAATTCCCCTAGTAACTACTCCGTTCTTTAATTACATTTATCTAATTGCAGAACCCAGGAAAACAGTGACTGGAGTTTGTGCTTTTAAATTTAGATCATGGGCTCGTTAAATACGTCCTGTAGTTGTAAGGCCAGGAACTGATTTAGTGTTAATCTGTTTGACATGGTAATTATTCCTGTCACTGAGTTTACAGCTTCTCCTTTGAACAGGGCACTTGAGAACAATCCCTGCTCCGAGACCTTTGTGCCGGACAGGGCTGTAGTTTGGAAGGTCTGCAGTGTTGCTGATATATGAACTAGCAATTACGGCCTGGTAATACATGTGCTGGAAGCCATTGGCTCATCTTTAGCAGCACAAGTATAGCAGGGTGTTAGTCGGTGCTAACCACACACGATGATCCTAATCCAGGAAACAGGCACAGCAGCAAATGTCCGCTTATTTTTCCCAAATGGAAAAAAGGATATCAGGAGAAACAGGCTTTTTTAGGTTTTGCCAACTACGTTTGACTTTTCAGTTTCAGAGAACTGATCCTGTTTTTACTGAGGAACGGAAGTTTAAGAGCAATCATTCTACGCCTCCGTGCAACTTATCCTTGTGCCAGGTTTTGGTTCCACTAAAGAAGGGAAATGTTCTTGTATTTCAGAATTTGCTCATTAACCAGAATTATGAGATAGCAGACTCTGAACTTGAGCTGTAGAGGAAGCAGAAATGGCTTTGACAACACCCACTGCAGCAATTTTGCTCTGTGGGTATTAATTAGACAACATGAAAAAAAATGCTTGAAAGTTCAGGGCTGAACTTTTCATGCCCAAAGAAGTGATTTAACTGTGACAGCAATTCATCACATTTTCAAACCTGGCTCCTGGTCGGTAGAGTGGAAAAACACCATCAATGTGTTCTTCAGCCAAAGGATGTAGTCTGATTTTCTGCATGTAAGCTCCTCCAGTCTCTGTTGAGCAGGTGCTGGACTGCCTGGCATGAGAGCACACGAACTGGTTGTAATGCAAGATATCTTCATCCTCATGCAAACTGTTAATATTTAATTTAGGCATGCCCAGCGAGCAAATACATAAGTGTATTAATTCCTTTGCAGTCTCCTGATGTATACAGGAGCTCTGTGATTTGATTTGAATTGATTTTGCTGCTAACTCTGGCGACCTCCAATAAAAAATTGTTGCATTCGCCACAAAGTGATTTATGATGGCAGAACTCTCTATTATATAAATACTTTCCAATGCATTAGTCAGAAATCCACTATCTTACTTCATTAAACCAACAAATACAATCAATTCTTATCTGATTTACAGTTTTTATGCATGGAAAAATGATTTTACCTTTATGCCAAATGGAGTTGAAATGTAGATCACATAATAAGAAATGTCTCTGCCTCAATATGTGAGTGCCACTAATCAAAATCAGAGCCCGCAGTTCAGCATTTAAGCTCTGATCACTCTGGCTCGCACATTACAGGAATGAAATGCATATGCATGTTTTGATAAACAGTGCCGAGCATTAGCACCGTGCCTCTTTGTAGCTAAACACCCACCCACCTAGTTTTAATCACAATGGGAAATGAAAGGCATGGCTTGAATACCGGCATGGAACAAATGACATTAGGAGACAAAGTGTTTACCAGCAATACATTAGTTAGGTGCTTCTCCTCACAAAACATCCCCCAGTGCTTTAACAGCTGTCTTGTGTGTGCTGCTCTGTGCATCTTAAAAATACTATACACAGGAATCACTTCAGTCCGACTCGAAATGCAGATCCAGGACCTGCTTCCTATACTTATGTACGCAGAATAGCACATCTTCAGAAGTAGTGCATCTCCTAATTTAAAAGGATGGATGTACTACTGAATCTATGGCTCCTTATTACAACACTGAGTCAATGAAAAAAGCTCTCGTCCAACTGCTCTGCAGTCCATCGATAATTCTGCCAGAACCACTAAACACTACACTGTCCATAGAATCCCTCTGTCCCAGTTATTTGCATCACAATTTTGAAGTAAAACAAATTGGGGCAGGGTATTTTCCTACCTCATAAGAGAAAGGAAAAAGTGAGTTCCTGCCTTCTTTAATTCCCCTAGTAACTACTCCGTTCTTTAATTACATTTATCTAATTGCAGAGCCCAGGAAAATACTTAAATTTAGTCCATGTGACTGGAGTTTGTGGTGTCATTTTTCCCACACTGACCCTAGCCCGTTGTGTTTAGAGTGTGGGGAACAAGGAAGGTTTCAAAAACCTAAAGCAGAGAATGAAAATAGAACATTTACTGTGCGTGAGCGATTCAGTTCCTGAGACACTGCAAAGAGATGAGCAGCAGCAGGAGAGTTCTGCGACGTGTCCTCTTGCTTTGGCAGATGTGCTTTGCCAAGAGCTGGGTGAAACCACCTCAGCCCTCTGGAGATGACCTCCAGGCTAGGCGGCACTTTCTAGAGGAGTGGCTTCAACGCAGCTGAGCTCACCATCTCCTGCGCTTCTGACCGCCCCCGGGGAGCATGCCCTGGCCAGCCTGATTTCAGGGGGCTTCTCTCCCGCGCTGGCCGTGCTGAATTCCTGCAGCAGTCAGGCAAAGGCAGCGCTTGGCTCCTCTCGCAGCGCCGTGAGGCGCAGCGCGGGCGCGGCCCTGCCGTGATCTTGCAGTGTCTAGAAACCCGAGACAGCCTGCATGGGCTCTGAATGCTAATGCCAGGGCCCGCTGCCCAAACATGAGGCACGCTGGAGCCTAAGCCCTTTTTAGGATTCTATGCAAAGATGAATGATTAATAGCAAATCCAAGTCGTGCTGGAGGTTCTGCTGATGCACAGCCCTCCCACTCTCCCATACTGATGGAGGAAAGAGCCCTGCCCCTGGCTGCTGCTGCTGCTGCTGCTGCTGCGAGGGCTCTGCATTTCTGTAAAATCAGCGGCACCTCTGCAAAGACGCATTTCAACAGCGTGTGGAAACGTGGCTAAGTCCGGGAGAGTGAGCAGCTGCTGCCTGCACACACACCTGCTCCAGGCTCAGCAGGAATCACCTGTGTGACTTTCAGCAACAATAAACTGTTCAGCCCCCACCATCAGGACTGCAGGAACAGCTCACACACTGATCCATTGCTAGCATTCTTGTTCTTTGTGGGCACAGGTTAGACACCAGTGGGGAACTGTTATCAACACACTCAGCATTGTGTCATTTGCTACACAAGTTATTTTTTAGGTTCTGAGACCCAACACTCCAGTTCCACGGTAGGCTTTTTGCTGTTAGGAATGGCAGGACCCTGTATGGATGCCTGGAATGTCATGGGACACACGCAGAGGAATGAATCTGTCTCTCTTTTGAGTCCCTCAAGCAAGAGCAGTAATTCTGCTAGCTATCAGGAAATAACAGCCCCCTCTCTTTCTCTGAAGCAAAACATCTGATCTTGATCACAAAGTCTGTGCCCTACAACATTAATAGAAAAATGAAAAAAAAAAAAATCCAGGAAACACTTGCTAGCTGGGAAGGAACAGAACCACAACTCTTTGTGGCATCCAAGAATAGTTTCTGTTCTTTCTGTGATGCAAGAACAAGAGGGAAAGGATAAAAACCACTGGTATCAAAGGATTTTTCTTGTCAGAAAGGGTGCATTATTGTCCTTACTAAAGGAATTCAACGTGGGTTTGATTCATCTAGACAGTTCAATGATATCTATACCTGTCACATCTATGGACCTTTTCCAGCTAATACATTTTTTTACCAGCAGGTAAAATGATGGTATGTCTTCCAGGAGTTCCTAAACACTAAGCTGCTGCTTTTAGAATCAGGGATTCTTTTATATGTGGATATAAGAGGTTGGATTTCCACTAGTTATAAGAAACCTGCACAATTACACTGCAATATATTATGAAACCATTTTTGTAAAGATGGAATTAAGAAAGAAATCAGATGAATACATAGACAAAGCCTGACTTCCAAAACCAAAGTCCATTTAAGAAGATATTTCTCCTAGGCAAGGAGATTCCTCAGTCTGATGCACTGTCAGAGCATTTTCCTGTAAGACTGCATTATTTTTATGTTAACTTCATGCACAACCGAGTGCATAACTCATAGGTCAAAACTATTTGACCTGTGAATTATTATTACATTCATATTTTCTTATGTGCTCTTTTTTCCCTTTGCCCCCTGTTAGAGCATGGCACCACAGATTCTGCATGCTGCAATGTCACATGGTGTGTGCTGGGGTGGGACAGAGACCAGTGACACACTCTTGATTACAAGGTACCTGAGGAGTGGGCCAGGTATAACTGCAGCTTTTCAAGAGCTGACATTTGGAGAAAGGTCAAAACAGAAACTTACTTCTAATTTGGCATCCCCAATTTTGCAATTGAGTCCTCTTGCTGAATGGTAAGAATGAAAAGCAGGGATATAAATAGCCCCCAAGGCTCTTTAGGCTAAGGCTGTCCAGCTGTTTCAAACACAGCTGCTCCCAGGCAGAGGGTAATGAAGAAAAGGAGAGTTTTATAGCTGCCACAAAAAAGCCTTAATGGTTGTTCATCTGGCTTTACTTTTCACTGGTGGAAACGTGTGCTTGGGAATAACAAGGAGTGCCTGAGCTGAGAGCCTGACACTGGCTGCCTGTGTAATGGCACTGATGGAGGAGAATCATCCAGACTGGGGTAATAAATCCCCTTTGGACAGAGTGCTCCTCTGGCTGTGCACGTGCTCCCAAATGGAACTTGGAATAAATAAATGTTTGGAAGATCTTCTTGGTTAACAGAAAAATAAGAGTTTGCATGTGTTTTCAATAAGATGAAGGCTTATTTCTTGCCCATCAATGAGAGCCCAGTTGTAGGGATGTCTGCCCCTGCCTAGTCTTTCCAGAGTGGAAAAACCACTTTGCTTGTATATTAAAACACCATAGCAAAATATTACCAAAAAAAAAGAGGTATGAAATATGTTTGAGGTGAGTTGCAAAACCCCAAGTATTCATTCTGTGTCTAAGTGAGAAGCTTACATTAGCAGGTACAGTGCTCTTAGAGAGAAGAATGGTTTTTTGAAATTACAACCCACGTGCTTTCTTCAAAGCAAATGACTAAGGGCACAAAGAAGACACCTCCATGAATAATGAGCCTCCTGTCAGTGCAGTGTGCCTTGTGTTTAGATGTTTGGCTCAAGGGGTGAAAAAACCATCTCCTTTGGTGGAGCTTTCTTAGCAGAGTGCCAAAAAAGTCAGACAGAAGGAACTTCTTGGTGGCCTGATAGTAGGCAGACCTTGCTTAAACGATATTTTGCTATGTGAAATGTATGTTTTTTGGTATTACCTGTAGATATTTCTTTCAAATGTGTTTTCTCTAGAAACCATTTTGTCCTCAGAATGATGTGAGACCATTTATGTATGAGTTTCAGGCCTATCACATGAAATTAAGCACCAGAATACTCAGTAATTAGAGACCTCACCCTGGAAAATGGATAATGACAGAGTCCTTGAAATCAATGAAGGTTAAAGCTGCCTGTTTATAACAACACTATTATAAACCCAAGATAAGATGTTGATTAGGATATTATATCAGCCACATAACAATTATATTTAATGCTGTAGGGAGAGTTTATTTTGAGCACTGCATGACCTCACAGATTGATCCAGCAAATAACCCTCCTACTTTGCAAAGACAACAAATATTGTGCTTTGTTCAAACTTGTCCTATGTCCATACACTTCTCACAGATAATCATTTAGGGATGTAAAGTACACGTGAGGGGTTCCTGAAAATAAATATCTGCAGAAAATCAACAAGACCAATTTTTTTTTCCCCAACAGGAGTGTGTAAATGAGCCATATGTCAGCCAAAGCTCAGACAAAAGTTTCCAATAAAATAGCTGCAAATTGTATTTAGGTCAGTTTGGGATCTACTGATGGTTAGAACAAATAGATGTGTTCTCCTCTTGTCCTGTTTGCCTGAGAGGCTGCCTAGCAGGTGGCAGATGTCCCAGCCCTGGAAACATGCAAGGCTGGGCAGAGCTCTGAGCACCCTGATCTAGCTGCAGATGTCCCTGTTCAGTGCAGGGGACCTGCATGAGGGGGTCTTTATTGGTCCCTTCCAACCCAAACCATTCTGTGATTAAGGGACTTACATGGATAAACAGAAACTATTCTTGACCTTTTTCTCGTGAATTCTCATTGTTAAGTAATTACAGCTTTTGGAACTATATTAGTTTAAGTTCTGCTTTTAACAGAAGTTTTATAAATGTTTTATGATTTTGCGTTCATATAAGAATTTTATTCTCACAGGCAATAAGGTTCTCCAAAATTATCTGTACAACCTCATTTTACCCCTGAGCAAGAATTTTCACACAGGCAGTACCTAATGCAAGGTAAGCCCACACTCTGATTTCTCTGTTTGTACTCCTGCAGTTAAACCTTAAATGTGCCCTTAAAATGTTAAGAAAGATCAAACTTCCTTAAAATTTGATGCATGCAATTCATAATGACTTCAAGATTTCAGGGGGGGTGGAGTTGTTTTAGTACTCTTCAGGACTTAGAAGCATTTGGATGTTTGCAACAAGATATGTTTTGTTTTCCTGGTCAAGAACTGAAAAATAAAATTATGAGGGAGTAGAAAAAAAAATAATCTGACTTTCTCTAAACACTGCAATTTTTGTCACCTGAAATCAGATCTACCTTCCATTACATCCACACAGCACTGTCAGCATGTACATGACCAGAAAGATTAGCTGTAAATCCTTCTGAAAACCTTAAGTCCATGGGTTTGCAATAGATCTTCCTTTGTGCTCTTTTGTCTTTAAATTTGCTCTCATGAAGAATCCATGAACTATAGAATTTGATACATTATTTCTCACTTCTGGCTGCATTCAGCTTTTCAAGTCAAGGCCCTGATCTAATTTTAGTGGTTGTGAATCGTTTCTTTAACTGAAAAGAAAACAATCAGAGAATTTTATTGTATTTTCCTATCTCCTAATGAACAAAGATAGTGCTGCTCTAAAAAGTTCCAGATTTCAAAGGACCAAGGTTTTGAGTTTATATAGTCCATATTGGCCAGTCAAAGACTTCTTTCTGGCAGTGTCAATAATCTTAAAAGCTACAGATCTCTAAATTATGGGACCTGTTGGATGAGAACTCACTATAGACCAGTGGTTATGAAAAGTACTAGATGATAATGCTTTCCAGCACAGCATACCTCTGTTATTATGCCTTGTTAATGTTTTTAAAGCCAAGACTCATCTGGGATTCTAAAGTGAATGAAACTCAACACTTGCAGCTAGACAAGAGGGGAAAACTTTCTACACTTTGCCTTGTTTCTATGCCAGAGACTAAATAACCAAGCATTTCTTTTTCAAACATGCCATGTGGAAAGTTACATTGTTTAAATAAGAGCTTTAGACCTAGACAGATAAAGTAAGACACATCTGTTATTTTTTCCTCTTTGCCTTAGTATCTGGGTAATAATAAGATTCATTCTTTCAGCTGAGTCAAAACAGCAGGCTCGTTTCTTGTGATTTTTCTGCTTTTTCTGGAAGGTAAGTTAGCAGCATCAATTGTATTACTGTTTCTGTCAACACCCACATTAAATATGTTTCTTTATGAGAGACATCACATTGCAGCCTACTCTGGACATCTAAATATATATCTTTCATCACATCCATATTGAAATCCAGCTACCACCTGGATTCCTGTAGGGTTTACTTAGTGAAATATTCAGAGTATTTCTGTTCCAAATATCAAATTAAAAATTAACTGAAGTTTATATTTAGGCAGGACAGCCAGTAAACCACAGACACTTTCTCTTTTGCCACTATCTTTCTGCTTTTTTGTAGTGTCACAGCAAATTCCCATAATCCAAATCAGAATTTGGTACATGCAGTGCTTTTTTGGTATTACTTTAAGCTGCATTTATTTTCCTTTATTTTACACATTTAGAATGGCACTGCAGCCCTTTGCACTCTTTTTCATGTCCTGTGAAATTTAGAAATGGATATGTGAATTTTACCAGGGTTTTCTGGGATTTTCCAGTTGTATTGACTGGAGAGCTTAGGACAACTATTTCAGCTGAGGACTGAATTCCCTGATGTCCGTGCAGTCTCTGGTCTGCTTTACAGCCTTACTGCAAGGAAAAACACACTGGTTTTAGGAGCTTCTAGATAAGACTGAACTCTATACCCACACTTCCAGAAACGCAGATTTTTTTTCTCTCCAAGTTATTCACATGCTTCAGAGTGATTCTTGTTTCTCAGTTTACTCAGAAGATCTCACAGGTTGCATTTTTCTCATCTTCCATTATTACAACTAGAACACAAACATCACATCACTTATTTCAAGGGGCATTTTCATATGGGCAGGGCACTTCCTTCTGGCAAACAGTCACAATTTCTACTGAAACAACCTCATCTAATCACTGAAAAATACTCTGTGCCTTCCTTTAGAGTACAGTCCTGTGAGTGGATCTACAAGCACAGGAACCATTATAACAAAATTACATTAACCCCTGCACAGCATGTTAATTTGGCAATGAGATCAATTGTTTCAGTCATGTGCCCCTTGGCAAAAATAATCAGACACATGAACCAGTGAGGGAATTACTTTATCATTCTCCAAGTGAGAAAAATATATATATATATATAACTTGGAGTCTTAAAAGTATATTTGCATATGAGCTCCAGATTTTAGCCACAGTTCTTGCTTTGGCTTTGTGTCATTTTTTAAAGAACACTGTGGGATTGGATTTCTTCTTTTCCTACAGGTACCCAGTTATGTTCAGACCCTGCTCTTTGGACTTTAGGGAGCAAATATGTACCACAGACCCCCCTACAGCCATCTGGGGTCTGTTCTTTGCATTTCACAATAGGCTGTTAGTACTTCTGTTCTGTTTCATTGCAGGTGCTCTTTATTCTTCAGCTCCAGCCAAGTTATCTCATTCATATGATATAGCCACAATTGTTAACCACAACTATATACAGAGTCCAAAACCAGCTCCAAAAGGAAAATATTGCTGCATATAGTTTTGTTTGCTGATTTCTTCTAGTTTTTTTGTAAGACAAGATGCTCTCTGATTCAGGCCAAGGAAAGCCACCACAGGATTGAAACTAAGGTATAAATTCTATAAGCCTATTAAAATCCTAGCTGAATGCAAAATTTAGCAAATGCTTAGCTTTAAACATTTAAGTAGTGTTGTTTCGCTGAACTGAGGTCTAAAGCTCCCTACTTATAATGGACAACATAATTTAACTTTTAACACAGGATCCCTGTGAATGAGCTAATGCAGAAATCAATGGTAAAACCTAATGGAAAGTGAGAAGATTTGAAGTTTCACTTTTTCTTTTCTTTCCTTTGAATAGAACTGTGCCCTTTTAGTGCTGTTGTTCCCTCAGTCCTCCCCACCTACAATGGCATACCTGTAAATGCACATTTAAGAACGCTAATTAAGAACGTACTCAAAGCAAGAACAGCAGAAGGGTGGACACAGAAAAGGGTTCAAGCACTAAAGAGCAAATTAATACCCATAAAAAAAGAAACAAAAACAGGAGAGAGAAAATAAAAAAGAGAAAAAAGAAGATAGTTTGCTCTGTGCCAGTAAATAAGCTGAAAATTACATTCCCAGATGGATACCAAGAGCCTTTTCTGTCAGCAGTACACCAGTATTACTGCCACATGATTGAACATTATATATATTTCTTGAAGTTTTCAGGACTTTATGTAAGCATCTAGCAAAATAATTAAGGAGCCGCTCCGAGCTTCACCCATAAAAGTGCTGTGGTATCTGGTTTTGCAGAATAATAGGGTATTAAAGCATCCATGGAAACACCTATTTACCTGCTAAATGGATGTGTACAGCCCTAAGTGTGGATACAAATTCTCCAGGAGCAGCTTTTCAGCTGTCATTTCAGGTGATGTTTGATAACAGCACAGGGTGGCTGGGCAGAAGCCCAATTGCCTGAGAAGGCTGAACAGATGTGGGACATGGACTACAATTTTCCTTTTGTTAAGGTCAAGGACCAAAATTTCTAGTGTAGAAAAAATTATTGCAGGTAGCCAAAACATCTTAGTCATTGTAAACAACACAGCTACTGCTCAGAAATTGTAATGGAAAAAAAGTAGTCTTTCAATTGTCTTTGAACACTTGCTCTGAAGTTTTGTTCATGTACACAGGTATTTGTATACCTGCTGGATCATGTGGTTATTAGCATTTGGTAAATGGAAATACAAAAATGTGATGGGAAGAAAGCACAACCCCATTTGATCCTATTTGATTTTAACTCTTCTTTGAACAAGCCTGTTCAAAACTATTACATGCCATATCTTAGCTACCCATGTAATCCAAGGGATTTCATCCTAGTCTTTGTTTCACGTGAGATTTGGAGGTGGCAAGTGGCATTTTGTTATGAGTGCCCAGCAAAATACCTACAAGCAAAGAATAATATATAATGAATGTAGAAAGAGTGACTCCTTGTTCACGCTCACCAAAGTCAGTAACAGGCACTTAAAAAACATTTTTGTTTTAATGAAATGCTTTTGTAGTCTCCAAAACAATTTCATAGTGACCATCAAAAATTTATTGGCTATAACAAGATGAAATGGAAGGTCAAAAATTAGTGGATTATCTGTAACAGATTATGAGTATGACCAAGGTAATTTTTATGCACTTTTAAGGACCCATTCAGAAGAGACTAATTATGAGGCACTGCCACCAGAAAACACATGAGCAAAAGAACAGGATGCTGTAGAAGGTTTTAAAATGTGTCCAAGCAAACACTCAAGGTTTGGATTAGCATTTGTGTAATTGCTAGAGCTGTGAGCTGTCAGGAGCCCCTTCCACCTAGCTCTCTGCCTAAAGTTGCTTTAAAATACTGGTCAAGCCAAAATAATAGCATTAGCTGAGTTGAAGCTGTGTCCTCAGCTGGAATTAAAGCTGGATGTCCTCTTACACTGAAGTTTTACTTTAGTCCCAGTTTCTCTGGGAAAAATGGATGAGTAAACTGCCTTTAGGGCAAGGACATCTATAGGCTGAGCAGAGTAACAGACTTCATTGCATCTTGTGGCAGCTAACTGATCCAGGAATAAGCTTCCTAAGAAAGGCCAAGGCAAATGAAAGAGACCCTGACCATGAAAGTACAGCTCTCCTTACTGACACTTGCATTTTCCCCACTGCTGAGATACGTTCTAGCCCATTTTATAGGAGCTGATGCTGTCTGCAGCAAGTGATGGCTTTGAGTCCCAGAAGTACTGATGTTGTGGAAGCCTTTCCCAAGTGGTGAGCGTTCATTTCTTGAAAACCAGCTACTTTGGAAATGCTCCACGTTAAGGAGCCAAAACCAAAACTGTCTTAAAACTTCAGGTTTGTCATGGTGAATGCCAAACACAAACATTTTCCAATCTTTGCAAGGATTTTTTTTCCCCTGTTATATTGTATGCTAAGCCTGGCTTTGGAAAAGCTGTAGAACATAGAAACTAGCTAAAAATCAAACCCTGATTTATTCCATGTATAAGCTGTGCTAAGTCACACACTGAGAAAACACAGCATCTCTAGTATTTCCTAGACTCCTTGCAGGAGATACCAAGCAGCTCAGTTTAAAGTTAGATATTTAATATTCTGTCTTATTTGTTGGGTAAAACATTTAATTTCTTGGCTTCAGATTATTCATGAGCAACCAACATTTGACATGAAGAACATTTTGATGGAACATTTGGTGCTCTCAATGTAGGTTGCTTCTTGATTGTATGCAAGTTCTTAGAAAATCAGAGCCATGATGCTTGCATTCACAATTCCAAATTTAATTGCTGTAACTGTTCTGCAGTTGCTGCTTTAAAGGCTCCGGTTTGACTAATGCTCATAATCCCACAAGATGAACTAACACAGTTCAAATACAAAAGAACTTGGCAATGGAGGATGAGGGACAAAAAGCTCTCTCCATCAATTTTCATGACAGGTTTCTACAACAGAAGTCCAAGGGTCACATGCAGCAGGGCTGGCACAGGAAATCACATCCCACAGCTCCAAGGAAAATCTCATGTCACCTGCAGTGTACTCCCTGCACTTCCCCCGTACCTCTGTTTCCCACTTGGGAGCACCTTTTGCTCAGACAGGGACAGTACCCAACTGATCTGTCCTTTTGCACTGGAAGCTGCACTGTCTCATGTCTGGGACAGCAGCAGCTTTTCTGCTTAACAGTTTTTCAACACTGTTTCCACCATTTCTCCATCTGCCTTTCCTCCAGTTTGAGATTTCCAGTATGATCAGGACTCCTGTTAGCTAGTGCAAAAGTGAAATATTGTCAAGTAGTTTTGCTGGATGGTGATCAACCACACTTCTCTCACCCATCACTCTTCAAACATGCAAGTAAAGCAGAATAATTTGGAATAGAGATCCTTTATTTTTATTTTCTTTCCCCCCTCTCTTCATTGTGCTTTTTTCATAGGTGAAAGACTAATTTAGTCTCAAGAGTGTTCTGTGTCCACCCCAACTATTTCATTCCAATAAATAACCTTGCTGTGAACACATTTTAATTAGTGATTTCATACTTGGAATTGTGAAATTGTAATACAGTAGGCAAGAGGACCTATTGAAATAGTATAAAAAAAGGCATAATTATTTTCAAAAGCTCCGTTGGAATTAAGGCAGGTAAAAAACTCCCCTGCTGGCATCTGTTTTCTGTGTCCAATGTATCATTAGCACTTCACATTCTCTCTGTATTTATGAAAGGATAGACTACAGGTTGTGCAGGATGCTCCCACAGTGCTGGAGATTTTTCATTCTTTGTTTGCTGTTCCTTGCTGAGATCATTATAATGAAGACAAGATTTTTACTTCATTTGACAATTTCGGTCTAACTGACTGAAAGATACTACAAAGAAAAATGGGAACAAACCCCAGAGATTCAGAAGGATTTTCCTGACTCTATGGGCCTGGCCTGAGATTCTTTCACACCATGTAGAAAAAGTAAAGTAGGGCCTAAGAATAAAAAATCAAAACCTTGTGCTATGTGTTACTGCTGAAGGCAGGCTGACAAAGAGGGGCTTTGAGGAGGGAGCAGAAGAAAAATCTTGAAAGAAACATAAGCTCATTTCTGATCTGAATTCGAACTTGCAAACAAGTTGCTGGGCTAGAGGAACTTGGTATAAAATTAAGGGTTGTGACAATGTCTAGGATGGATTAAACCAGGCACTGGTTACCTTTACTAGGATGCAGCTCAGTTAATTTGGCCATTGCTCTCAGGACACACACTGTGGCACAGAAGAAAAAGAGTGATAAAGGCCAACTGGATTCTTAAAACAGGCTGCATTTGATTTACATGCTCCCTTGAAGGCCCTTTTTGTCTTTTATGCAAAATTATCATGTTTAAGAAAACTGACAAAACTTCAATGGCATGTCAGCAAAAACAAGAAAGTTGTTCTTAAAATGGAGGCAATTTACACCTACTTGGAATGACTATAGTTAAGGAACACGTTCGTATAAGCTGTCATATCTGCTCCCTTCAACTCCCTCATCATGTCGCTGTGGACATTTTGGCAGGATTCCTGACCTGCACAGTCTGAGGGAGTGGGCTCCCTTCAGCTGTCATGTGTGCTGGCATCTGAGCCAGTTCTGCCAGCCCTGGCAAGAGCAGCACAGCAGCAGGGGCTCAGCAGCACTCAGGCCCTCTGCAAAGGAGGGAGCAAAGTGCTGTTCCCAGGCTGCTCCTCCTTTCTGGGAAAACTACAGTGCTGGTTATTCCCACCCTACCTCTGTGTTCCCATCTCCCTTTGGTTTTTTACTTTCAATCTCAGAATAAAGAGAGGAAGTAGCTGCAAAACTTGGATACAGTCTATGTCTAAGCTCAGCCCTGTCTCCGACACAGACACCGAAGGCTCGATGGGCTCTGGAGCATGATGGCATTTCCAAGAGGGAAATTTGCTGCCCGTGCAGCCACATTTCCCTCTGCAGAGGGAGCGTGGCTGTCCTTAGCTCTGCTTTCCCATGGGCCTGGAAGTGGCAGCTGCCACTTAATGGAGTGTGATAGCATCATGTAAAATGCAGCTGACTCTGCTCATGTTTTAGCCGGTGGCGTGGCTGCTTTGTCAGAGATTTTGTGTTCACAGCTCTGCTGAAGCACCTAACAATAGTTAATAGGGAGAGAAAAGCTGATGGTCTCAAAACTAAATTCATAGCAGAAGCGGTGAAATGGGAGTGTTGATACTCCATTTGAAACTTCATTAATTCAGAAAACAAGACTTCTAAAATCTTGTAAAATTAACAGAATACAAAAGCAATTCACTGAGCCTGCCATGCCTTTGAATGTGTATCTCACTGAAAAGGCTGACAGTGTCCACTTTTCCTCTTGCAATGCAGACCTGGCCTCTGCATTATTCATCTCTGATTTGTGTTCAGTTGTTTCACAATTTCTCCTGACTAGCTCTTAATTTTCTCAAATCTTAAACATCAAATGAGAGGAGCAGGACTGACAGAGAAGGAGCTTGCTTGTGTGTGGCCTCCTCAGCACAGCACAGCAGCATCCCTTGCTGTGGCAGCAGACTGCTGCTAATTAATTACCTGTACATGACTCTAGGCAGGAAGGTGCTGTCATCAAGAGCACCAAACAAATAGGAGTGCTGTTTCCAGAGAAACCTCAGGGTAAATTATGTAGAGGTGCCATGAGATCGCCTGCCTGAATTCATCAATATTAAGGACTTTAGAAGAGGAGGAGGAGGTTGAAAGATGGGGCCTGGGAGGCCAGAAAGCAGTCAGGTCACCTGAAATGCAGCAGCCCTAAAACCTGGGGTCAAAAACAGGGGAAAAGCCAAAAATTAAAAAAGAGCCCCAAGTATGAATGTTTAGTCAGTGATGGAAGAAATTAAAACTGAGGTGTATTTGCCTGTGGTTTTCTAGAGAATGCTTGGGAAGAAGTCTGAGCAACCTTCATAAACGTGAAAGGAACACGTAGTAAAGCAACTCAACAGTAGAGAGTTTAAAAACTAGAGAGGGGTGTTTGAGGAGTTAAGATATAAAGGTCACTGTGCAAGGACCTTGCCAACTCTGTATTGTGTGCTTTTTTGACTATCTGAGTTTTAAAAGGGAAGAGAAGCACAGTGAAGTTGCAAAGTGGCATAGACTCCAGTCTGTTTGTACAGATAAAGCTCCCAAAATGTTGTGTTTCACTGAGGCAATCAAAGCACGAAACAAAGTTCTTCTGGGAAAAATAAAGACTGAAATCAAGAAATAAACAGGAAAAAAAAAAAACCCACCACATTTATCCCCACCTGCTGCCTTGCAGTTGGTGGAAATTGAACATCTTGGATGCATCTGTTTGCACTGGACAAATAATTACTGTTTACCATCCTAGGGGAAAGCCAGGAAAGCATCGGGAGATCATAATCCCCAGAGCATACTCCTCCTTTTCATAAAGTGTACTCAGCAAAGCTGTGATCACTTAAAACACTTGATGAGATGCCTCCCCTAGTGACCAAAGCTCAGCTTTTCCCAAGTATGGCAGTCTTAAAAAGAGCAAGGAAATTGTCCACTCCATTTATATTGCTGAAATCTGAGTTGGAACAGGTACTTCAAGCTGTTCAGGAAAAGGCAGAGGGATTATGCACTGTGTGTTTTCCACCTCCCTCTCTGCTGCATTGGGCTCGCTGTCCATATTAGTAGGAAGAGAGGCTGAGTTCTGTTTCTTCCTGGTGTTTCAGTGTTCCACAGAGGAGCAAGTACCCAAAGCTGAACGCCAGTCTTACAGAGATTGCACTATGGTCCTATAGAACAACTATCTCTTCTCCTTGTACTTCATGAATGGAAGAATTAGATGTTGGCACTGTGTGGTTGAACAGAGGGAAAACAGACTGCTGAGACACTCAATATTAGCACTACACTTTTTGGGTCTCCAAATTAGGATGCAAAAGAAGAATGCAGTCTCTGCCTTAGCCAAACGTAAAGGGAACATTTTTACATATTTTTGATATGTGATCTTATCAGCAGACAGCTTTTTCTTTTCAGTAAAATAAATCCTTGTAATTCCACAGTACAGAAATCTGACAGTACAGAAAGTAATCTTTATGATGGCTAAACGTCTTTGCACAGCACATATTGCAGCTTACAATAATTATTTATTACTGGTGTTACCATTACTGAGCCTTTAATGCACTTGTGGCCAGTGGGCAGAAAATGAGCAATCCCTGGTGACAACAGCAAGAATGCACTTCTTCTCATGGCAAGTAACTTTTTAAAGTTCCTGTCAGGCTGTAATATTTTTCACCTCCATGCAAGGGTATTAAAATAAAAACTTTGGATATATAAATCAGAGTAGGGTAAGTTCACTCCTGTGCCAAGAGGGAGCCGAATGAATCCTGTGGATGTTGAGCTGAGAGGGGCCTCCTAGATCATCTTGTTGTGCCTCCCTTGCCCTGGCGATTAACAGCTGCTGCTGTCACTGGAGCAGAATCCCAGACAGCACAAGGATGGGCAAGGAATGCTGGGCTCTCCCCTCCGGCTGCTCATTAGGGCATTAACATTTTCTACAGGCTATTGACTACAACCATTTACTATTTGCTGTTTATTTTTCTATACCTCTCTGTTTTCTCATGTACCTTATCAACTACTCGCATCATCGCCTCTACAGTCACTGCGAACCTTCTCTACCACAGTTACTGTAAGACTGACCATCCCTCAAGAAGGCCTTTTTCTCCTAAAGCATAAAGAACTTTCTTTGTTCTGGTTTCCATCCATGACATCTTTTAAATATTCAGTAATTCCTTAGCATCTTTATAGTCACTACAGTTAAGATATTTATAGACAAGCACATCCCTCCCTTTCTGCTTCAGTATGGAGGCACAGAAGTGACAGCCATATGATAAACAGCCAAGCTGAGGAACCACGCGGGAGCCTTTCAGAACCATAAAGAGGAATTATCAATCCCAAGTGCAAGCATGTGTGTACACACACAGGTGTGCAAAGGCAGAAGCAAAGAGAGCAGGGAT
Organism: Phainopepla nitens; assembly: GCA_013400175.1. Lineage (NCBI taxonomy): Eukaryota > Metazoa > Chordata > Aves > Passeriformes > Bombycillidae > Phainopepla > Phainopepla nitens. The sequence goes on from VXBQ01010981.1 coordinate 214,633, forward strand.
TTGCTGTATGACTAATATTCCTCCTCCAGGAATGGTTCTGCAAGGTGCTTTCAGAGCAGTGAGCTGGATCTCTTGGTATGCAATTTTATATATTTCCACTTCACAGAAACAATCACTCTGGAGGTGAAATAAGTCATGTGAGGTGATCCCATCCATCTGTCATTAGGCACTGCAGTATAATGCCTCATGTTTTCAGCATTTAGCTGCCCAAGCCTTAAACAATAGGCTCTCCTTGCTTGCCTGCACTAGGACCTGAGGTTTAGCTATGCCACGCTTCCTTACCTGGTTGAGCCAGGACCAGAGACCTGCTAGTGGTCAGTAGGAGCTTCATCCCCTCTCCCTCCAGGTCTTCTCCAGCTGCAGCCAAGTTATCTACCACCATTTTCCCTTACGTGGAATTCATCATCAACAAGTGACCCTCCTTCCTTCTGGTTTAATGGTACCTGTATTTTCCCTAAAAGGGCTATTGCAGATGTGATCTTGAAAGAAATCTATCACCACAATTTTAAGCTCACAGCTGACTGCATTTTCTGGTTTTCCAAAGGGTGCTCTCTCTTTGCCGTATTTCTTCTCTCACCAGTATGCTTATTAAGCTTTTGAATATCTTTAGATCATTTACCTGGTATTACCTTTCTGCCTCCTGAACACCAGGGTACTTGCCTAGTGACTCTAGTGATGGATCATCTGAATGCAGGCTAGTTTTTCCCATTATGCAAGGATTTTTTTACTGAGAGTCTGATCCATTTCCATGTATATTAAAGAGTATAACAGCTATTGCTGTTATCAGTAGCTGCATATATAACTTGCCTATATACTGAAAATAGTGTTAATGCCAGTAGTATAAGCTTAATAAAAGATAAAACTTAGTAAAGAGTGTTGGAAAAACAAAAACAGTCCAGGTTTGGAAGAAAAGTCTAGCTGAATCCTCAGAGTAACCATATGAAATATTGCTAAATATAAAGTTTTATTCACTATAAAAACTTTACAGGATGGTCTCACATTGGATTTCAGTTTAGTTCAGGCCTGTCATTTTCAAAAAGACTTCTTTTGCTATAGTTCAAAGCTCCATAAAGTAGGTGCAGAGATGGTAGCATAGCAACCACAAGAAAGTGAGTTTAAACACTGAGAAAATGAGCTTTTAGCTTTCTAATAGCAGAGCTTTCATATTCATATCTTTTTGTTGGGTTTGAAGCACCTGTTTCTATTTCAGCTGACTTTGCTTCATTCTATCAGTACAGAGAGCTGCATGGCATTACTGAATTACAATTAAATGAACCTTTTTTATGTGAATATTCATTGGTCATGGACAAACAGAAAACTGAATTGTGAATGGTGAGGAATTAATTTAGTTTTTAAATTAAATTAGCATTTCCTTGAAATAGAAGAAGGGTGTTTTTTTGTAAGAAGCAGAATTGGTTCCCATAGTGGGCACAAGAATAAACCTACTTTTTCCTGCTGACTTAGGAAAATCAAATAAATCCAACATTCACCACTGTGATTTTAAAAATCAGTTTTGAGGTTATATATGCCCTGTCTGAACAGTAATGTGAACTCTGTCAGAACAGTTTAGGGACTGTCCTGGGTTAAAAGAGAGATATCTGCTAGGGAGACCAGGAGCCTCCCTTGGAAACCCCTCCCTCCAAATTTTTATAATTTTTAAATTAAAAAGCTCTCAGGCGAAGATATGGGTGTAGGAATAACAGGTCTTTATTAGTATGTATAACAAGGTAACCAAAACAGTAATAACAACAGCATTAATAACAAACAGAATCAGGGACCCCGTGGCAGAGACGGGAAGGGATGGAGGAGAGGCTTTGCTCCACCAACCCCCGTGGGGAGTCGATCTCGATACTCGGGCAGGACTCTGAGGAAAACAACGAGCTGGAGCAGCAGGAGTGAGCAGAGATCCTGGGCAGTGGATGGACGGGATGTGGCAGCAGCTCCGCGGCGCTGGCTGCACTGCAGCACATCCCGGCAGGGCAGGGGGCGCGGAGGGACCCACGGAGGAGGGAGAAGCAGCAGCAGCCGACGAAGCCCCGTCCGGGTTAAGGCGAGCTCCTTTACCCTCAGCAACCACAGCTCCGAGTGTGTCCTCCTCTGCAGCTGAAGAGCGAGATGATTTCGCAGCTGCCCCCCCTTCTCCTGGGGCCCAAACTCTTTGTCTTCTCAAGCACCCAGTAAGTACCAGCAGTTAGGTTTCCCCGCAACTAACGGGAAAATTCTATAGGAAAAGGAAGGACACCTAACCCTCAACAGGGACCAAGAGTTCAGTGTTTTGGCACCTTGGTGACTTTTCCTGTTTACCTGAACTGAGTTTAAAACTGTGACTGCTCTTGGATTTGCTTCTTTGTTTGAAAAGATCTTGGTGCCTGGAGAAGTGGATGCTGATTTAAATAGTATCTCCAGCTGGTAACATCTGCGTGCCCATATAGGCAACTAGCAAGAAAAGCAGTGGATAATAATCAATGAACACTTTTCAACTCTAATTTTGAATCTTTGTTAGTCTTGAAGCCTTTTGCCTTCTCCATTATATTTTTAATGAGGGTGATTTTTCCTGCTGATATATTGACTGCAACGGGCACAGAAGACCTCATGGGATGTACATCACACCAGACACACTCTCCGGCTTTGATTTATCCTGAAAGGAAATTATTTCTACCCCACTGGAATCCCACTATCCCCTCGCTGCAGTTAATGACAAGGGATCTTTGGTCCGTGTATTTTCACTTGTTCTCCCTCCTGAGCAGCCAGCCTCACAGCCACACGCTAGAAGACACCAAAGCCTCTAACAGACCAAGTTAATTCCCAATACGCCACTGCAGATTCTGCAGCTGTGTGTGATCCTTGGTAACGGGGGAACATAAGAGGCAGAAGAGACACGTCCAGGGAATCTGGGTCCCTGTGAGTCTACTGCGGTGCTACGAAAGGCAGGGGCTGGGATGAAAGGGCAGGAAATGACTGAGCAGACCTGGCTGTTAATGTGATGGCTCTGCTTGTGAATGACCTGGAGGGCTTCCAGCCCCGGTGCCGTGCGAGAGGCTGAAGGGCCGACAGCTTGCTGCACTCAGCCCCGCAATTTCCCCACCGCCTGCGGGGCCCCAGCTGGGGCCAGGGGTGCTCAGGGCCTCCCGGGGCACTCACACACCCACAGCCCTTCTGCCAGCAGAGCCCCAGGACAGGTGGCTTTCTTGTGGCAGGGCTATGAGGCAGGATGGAGAGCTTCTGGAGTGCCCTCAAACGAGCTTCCACCTCCCAGGCTTGTGCAGAATGAAAATAATTCCCTACTCTTACACCCTACATGCAGATATTAACTTCCTCTCCCACTTGTTCCATACCCAGTTTTCCAGAAAAAGTCAGAATGAGAAGTTCTTGAAGAGAACCCCACCACTGAGAAGTAGCAAGCTGCTACCACTTAGACATAAAACCTCAAAACTTGTAACTTCAGTCCATCTTTTGCATGACCAAACTTCTAGGATGTACTTTACTATGCAGTTCTCCATATCTAACCCAAATGTTTAGTTTTCCTCTTCCAACAGTAATTTTGTTGGCAGCATTTCAAGCGTTATAGAAGTGGTGTTACAATTCTTCTCACTAACATGTGCAAAGCCTCTCAAATTATGGAGCTTTACAACGAACCTAAAATTCTTACATTGAGGTTACAGGGAGATTATCCAAACCCCAGAGGTTATGCAAATTGGCTGTGGTTATGCAGAGCAGAGCTCTGAAGAACATACTAATGTCCTTACTCCACACCTCATTCCTGTTTGATGGAAGACAGATCCACTGCCATAATCAGTACTCCTATTTATGACGTACATCAGTTTTCAATATATGCCACTGACTCATCTGACTCGTCTCAATTTTCCATAAACATTTTCCATTGGAATGTCATTGCCAATGACTTATTAGCAGCAAAATAACAGCAATACAAAGAACAGCTGTGTTGGATAGTTATTGATTATTGAAAAATGTGTTATTTAAAATGTCAAGTGTTCATGTCATTCTAAAAAGCCTCAAATAAATTTACCAGAGCTCCTTTCTAACTGTTATTTCAGGTCTAATGTATTCTTGCATTTACCAGTATAGAGGTGTGTTGGGAAGTGTTTGTTTTCCCTACTGTGTTTATAGAAACTGGAAATGTTTAATTATTTAACCAGTGTTAAGCAATATATCTGTTGAGAACACACAAATATTGAAATCTAAGAAATGGTTGTGGTGGAGAAGCACTCCACTGTGTGCTCCATATTAAATAAGGATCATATAGATTGATGGATACAAATGGAGTGAGGTGTCATTAACTCACTTTTAAATAACCACTGAACGTGCAAATTAATGAGACGCGAACTCCACAGAAGTGCAGAAGAACCCACTCTGCCAAATATCACATTAGTTAGGAGCTGAAAATTGTCATTTACAGAGCACAGACCCTTACATTACTTGTGAGTTTCCTGTAATTCTTCTCTTTCACTGCATCTACCTATTTTGGGACCCTGAATAGTACAGCCAGCCACAACCTGCTCTTTCCCATTCTTTCCAGATTCCTGAAGTAGCAGAAAATGAGACATATGGCTCCAGAGAGAAGGCACTGGCTGCCAGCACAGACTTCCACATCAGCAACAGGAGAGTCCCTAGGGATGCATCTGGACTCCCAGGAGGGGACCTGGCTTCAGGTACAAGACCTGGATGGAAAATTTCATTCAGAGTTAAAAAAAAAAACAAACCCAAACCCACTCTTACACCAAAATAATTGATAGCCCATATTCAAGTCCTGGACAACGGTGTTGCTTTTTTCCTACTCCTTTTTGTATCTCTGGTTTCTGTTCCTGTTGGTTACTCTTCTTCCCTATTCTGTGAAGAATTTTAATATGTCAGCAACAAGAAACTGCTGTTAGGATCCCTGGATCACTTCTGTTGGGAAACAGTCAGTGAAACAAGTGGTGCCGTGGATTTAAGCCTTGCTGACTGAGCTCCAGGGTTGAGTACATGTAAGTGGGGCTTGTCATTAGTGTCACTACTGGAATGGAGATTTAATAGAAATAATTTAACCATCTCTGTACTTCCAGAACTTGGGCAGGATAACGTAGGAGAGATCTCAGGCAGTAAATAAGTGTAGGAGAGAAATTCAGGATATGAACTTGTTCTAAAGGGGCATGAATCTTTCAGTGTTCCAACTACCACGGGGGTTGAGACAGATGGAAGTCAGACCCTTGTGCTGACAACACAACAAAACCAGAAAAGCCCAGAAGTAAAGGAAAGCATTATGATAACTTTGCCCATGTGTCCCACAGGAAAGAAACATGGGATACAATCAGAAATGCAGAGGATTTAATACACCCCAGACATATTTCTCTACAAACCCTGTTTCCAGGAAAGACAACACAAACTTGGGTCCTTTTTCTTACGGGTTTTTCCAAGTACCTGTATTAAAGGAGGGCACATTTGCTGTGACTCGGTTACTGAACACTGTTAGCTAAAATGGGACTTTATCCCCCCACAACCTGCAACCAGGTAATCTACAAAATTAATTTCCTTCACGTTTAACGAGGCTCTGTGATGTGGTTTGGCGTGCATTATTGTGTGTATTAGTCACAGCCTGACTGAAGGGAAATGCACCATCAAATTTACTGTAACAGCAATTTTCCTTAAGGTATATCAACACAGATGAATTGGCAGACCCCTAAAACATGGCTTAAAACTATCTTTTATACAATATTGCCCTCTATGGGAGCCCAGTATGTAACAGATTTACAACAAATACGCACACTGCTGCTCTTTGGTCCTATTAAATTTTTTTAGCATAGTATCTACTTTGCTTGAACAATTCTCTTTAACATAAAAGCTTTATGCCACCAAGGGAAATCAACCTACTACCCTCTCATCATTTAATTTATTTCTTTCAAGCCTACACTTCAAATTGTAGCAAATATCTCTATTACTGGTATTTAGCTTTTATGTGATAATTTCAGTTCACAGAAGCCCTGCTCCAAGTGTGTCAGCATTTCTGTCATGCCTAAAAACAACAAATAAACAAAATTTAAACCAAAGTGCACAAAACACAGTAGCCACATCACTGGTACGAACAGGCAAACAACATTTGGAATATTATTTCTAAAGTGCCCCAAAGTCTTCAGAAAGCAAAGATGCAACTTGAAAATATCATTAAGGATATTTTCAAATGTAACCTGCTGAACATTAGTGCCATGAGTACAGTAGGAATGAGCATGATAAAGAAGTACAATGGTTAAGCATCAAGCTCTTATTCACTTGGAGTGCTTTTTGGATTATTCCATCTATGTTTTACTTTGCTCATTTTAATTGTCACCTTTGCTTTCCATGAGTAATATATATTTTAAAAAGAAACTTCAGTTGAAAGGTGATTGGGAAGCAGTGATCACTGGGCATTGTTCACATTGAACTGTACTGCATATTCAAAACAAAAAAGCCAACCATTCCTTCTGCTACCATCCTGATATTTAAGGTTAGTACTGAAAGTCTGTAAGCAATTCCTCAAGAAAAGGGAATCAATAGCAGTTAGACATTAAAAGCATTTCTTTAGCTTATTAACTCAGTTCTAGCAGATGTTGCAGAGGGATTTCACATCTCTAAAGAAGGCCAGTTCAAAGTAAATATAACATAATGATCTTGATTTCCCTTGTCAGACTACAGCATTTTCAAGTCTTCAGCCTCCCTTTTGCTGAACCCAGGTCTGTGTGAGTTTTTTTTTAATTTTATTTTGAAGCACAGCCTAGTCACATCAGTCTAAAAATAGACCTTAGAGCATACTTCCACTTCCCATTTCAGGATTTCCCACCCTACTGAAGCATTAGCATGAGGCCTCCTCCTATAGCACCAGATAAAGTGGAAAACAAATTATAATAGGATGATGTAAAATTCTTTCAAAAATTGCTAGGAGATGAAACAAAGCACTGTGCAACAGGATCCATTTATTACAGTCATTCTAGAATACCAGTTTGGGAGTGCATTAGTAACAGATTTTTCACTTTGAGGGCTTTTAAGTTTTAAATTATGGTATATAAAAAGCTCTGCTTGTGCAAGCTAACCTAGAAAAAAGTCATCCTTAGAATGCAGTGAAAGCTTGAGATCTAGATTGCAAGGACAGAAGAGCAGAAAGAGAAAGATAAATGTTCTTTGTAGTTCCTCCTTTGAAACTACCATTCCTGGTTTCACCCTTTATTCAGAAGTGGATTAGAGTATGAAAAATCTTTGTAGACATGTTAAAGGGGACTCCCACTGGAGCTCTGGTCTAATTAAGCTACTTTATGAATCATTTCAGTTTGACTAACTCAAAATCTCTTAAAAAAAAATTCACTTAATGTATCAAACCGAGAGTTCAAGCCCCTTTGTTTTTAATAATCAAAGAAGAAATGCTTGGGTTTGAGATTTGTTAGCTATCACTTCATTTAATGGATGATACTCTTTATGATAATTGCTTTGCCAGCAGCTGGCCTGCACTGCTCTTTATTAGAAACCCCCTTTCCCCTGCCCATCTTAGCAGCCCTGCTGCAGCTCAGACACGCAGCTGACATGACAGCAGAATGCTGGTGTTACACAGAGATAATTGTTCCAGTTCATGGAAACCATCAGTCAGCATTCCGGTGGTGGCTTGGCTGGAGATCATCAAGAGCTGGTGAATGCCCCTGCTGAAGCTCATACAGGGAATAGCAGAGCACTGCCCAGCCCTGCAAGGAGCCCCTTGCAGGTGCTGTACAAAATGTGTTACCATTCAAATCAGTCCCTCGCCCAGCCTGAACTCGGGCTGGGAGCAGACGGTCAACAGGGTGACACTACTTCTGTCTGCAGTACTGGGGACCAGAGAAACCCTGGGATGGTCTCTGATGAAGCACAACCTTTGTGCAATGATTCTCTGTGCTTTCACAGAAAGGGGAAACAGGGGCACAACCCAAGTTCCTAGATTTGTGATAATTTGCAATGGAGGGGGTGCAGCAGCCAGCTTTTCTGGGTGAGGTGGTCAGATGAATGGGACCTGCACCTGCTTTTTGTCTTGTTTTTGCAAGGATTTACAAAACTCGACTGAGTTGCTTATCAGCAGGGAGGTCACAAGAAGAGTCATCATGAAAACAGACCAAAGGGGACACAGCTTTTACACAGTGTCACATGTTACAGGTGCAGACGACAAATCACAAGGGGGCTGAGCAGAGCTTAAACCTGCTCACTGCTTTAGTCTCTCCTGCTACACTGAAGTGTGGCCTGGGAAAAAGCTCTTCTCTCTCTAAACCCAGTCCTACCCCCTTTTTCTTCCCAGGAGCTGTCTGCTACTTCAGGCCAAAGCAGAGCCTGGGAAGGATTCTGTTAGGAAAATTGTGGGACAGAGCCCAGAAGGTTTTATGGATACACAAAGACATCCGTCTCTCTCACACGTTATGAACTCTTGTCTCGGTGTCACGTGGGAACGATCAGGCTGTGGATTAAGCACAAACTCATTTTTTTACTTTGATGGTATCTCAATAAGAGCACTTAAAACACTGCAGTTTATATTTTCATAGTTGAGTAAGCACTTAAGACATAAAACAGTAATGTAATTAGAAATATGTGGAGCAGCTCTAATGTTCGATGTAAATGAATGTATGTTAGTTTAACAGATATTTCCACATTAGTTTCTATCAGCACACTCTCTGAAACTAATACATCCAAAGCCATACAGGAACAAAGCCACACTAGGATATCAAACTTATCTTACAGAGGAATAGAAGTATGAGATAAAGGTCATTACAGAACTGGTATGCACTGATTTGCCTTTATCATCTGTACAAGTGTGTCCAGACATAAAGAGGGGATAATAGAAGCTGGAAAAGAGATTGTATAGCTGGAGAAAGTCAGCAGTTAGGGCATCTAGCTATTTTTCACATTTTGTCATTTTACTTCAGGACTGAGCAGCCCTTTTGCCGTTGATGTTGTTGCAAATCAGCACTTCATGCTGAAGTGGACCACTACCAGCATGTTCTCCCCTGGCATCTGGGAAATAAGAATAACCCACAACAAGGCAGGCACTGCCAGCAGAAGACATGAATGCTTTAACTGAGTTCTAATGCATGAAACTCAGTTCCAAGTGTATCCATATTTCATCCCTTCTCTTCTGATTCTGTAAAACCTCTAACATGAGCCAAAGCCAAAATATTGAGATGAAAAACTAACAACTTATTGAGACACCAAGACAACAAAATAAACTTTTCTTAATGAAATATATGAATACACAAAGAAACTCAAACCACATTCTGGTATGCCTTTATGTTTCTTGCACTTTTGATGTGAGTATAATTAAGTTCTGCATATCTCAAGTTGCTGCTGGAGAATTAAGGCTAATCTGTAACTCTCCTAAGTTGTCATAGTTCTTCTGAAATCAATGGATGTTTTGACAATTTACACCATCTGAGGAACTGCTCTGTGTGTCTAATAAGCCAAACTGCTGTTTAATTACAGGGCAGTTCAGAAGAAGTCTCCACAGCTCAAGAAAAAGCTGATTCTTCCAGTAATTTTTTAGTTCTCTTAAACTCATTATGGACTTCAGTGTCAAAAGGCATCTTTCTTTCAGTAAAGACTATAAACGTGTCTTGAGCTGAAAGAAAAGGTTCTATGTATTGCAGTCCATTTTGAAGCGTGTGGGTTATGCCCTCCCTTGGAGGGGGTTTTTGAGAGGAGAAGTAGGGAGTGCCTATTCCATTGTCTTCAGAGCACTGAAATAACAGGTGAGGAGACTGGGAGCAGCCAGAGAACAGAAACTCAAGATAGGAGCAACAGAACATCGATCCAGATATTCCAGTGAAAGTTTTCAGGTAGTCTGGAAGAGTGAACCAGGGAGATACTATATGTTTACACACTAATTTCTGAGATGATTTGCTTGCTCTCCATCATATTTAGGAACATGATTTAGTGGTAGGCTTGGCAGTGCTGGGTTAATAGCTGGACTCCATATTCTTAAAAGGTCAGTTCCAACCTAAATGGTTCTAGGTTTCTATGTTTCTAACCAAAAAACTGCAGGAATTCCTCAAAGCAGAGTTTTCCACATCTGGCGATGTAAAGATGAATACTTTAAAAATGTGTACAGACATTGTAGTGATGGGTGTGTAAGCTGCAAGATTTGGACAGAACACAGCAACACTTACTTTCACCAAACCAACAAAGGACAACAACAAACAACCACCTAAAAAAACCCCACCAAAACCCGAGAAACCCAACCACCATCAAGCCCACAGTTCCAAAACCAGAAAGTCACGTTTTTCAGAAAGTTTTGGGCAAAGTACTGGTAGGTTTCATAGGTTTTGTGCTACCAAAATAAGTAGAATAAGCTGTTGCGATTGCCTGTCTATACAGGGAGGAAATAAACCACATGAGGATTAACAGGTACAGAAAAACGTACACCACCTAATGCAAAATCTGTGCTGCAGGTTAAGAGCCAAATCATATATCCTGTGGCAAAGATCTCAGCCAAAATGTGCTGCCTCAATAACACAGTATTTTATTACTAAAATTTATCTTATTTTCTTGTTTCTTCATCCACACCTAATTTCTGTTTCTTGATGTCCTGTTTTCTTTCTTGCCTATTTTTCTCTCAAGCAGAGCTTGAGAATTTTATCATGATCTGAAGGACATCCTAGGTAACTCGAGTGCATTTGTGACCGAGCTGGAAGAGTTCAATTCTCTCTATTACCCAAAGGAGAGGGAAGTGAAAATTCAAACTGTACTCTTTTCTCCCAAGGGTTGGTGTGCTCTGTTACACAGAGTTGGAGCAATTCTGCCAACAGATTCCCACACGTTTCTCGTGAGGGCAGACCCCAGCGCAGTCATTCTCCTGATCCTGCACTTAAAATGAATCACCAGCAGAGCAAACAGCTCTGGAGGCAGCGTGAATCCACAGCCCTTCTCCTTCATGTTGAATTCACCCAGCACGGCAGGGCTTAAGCCAAGGATTTCAGTTCAAAGAGCGACTTTAGCATCTGAATTAAAACACTCTCAACAGTTTGTGCAACCACTTGGCCGCCGGCCCGCCCAGGAACATCTGCGGAGGTGGCTTCCAAGGGGCAGAGCTCTGCTCCCACCACATCTGGAGCAGCACAGCTGTCCCGCAGCCAAACCCTCCCCCTCACAGGAGCCTCTCCAGTGCTCCAAGTGCAGCCAGGAGCCGAGGATAGCAGTACAAAGAGTAACAAACAATTGGACCTTTTCTTTTCATACCATCAGATTAGCAATAGGAAGTCCTTGGCAGTTTTTGGACAAAGTGCACCAGCAAATTTCCTTGTGTTGGGAAGAGACTCTCTAACTCAATTTGGCTGTTTTAGTTTACGGCCTGATTGAAGCTCTGATGTTCCCACAGGATGCAAGGAGGCACCTGCTCACCACCCAGGTGCAGTGGGATCCCCGCATCCAGCATTCACAACAGTCTTTGGAAAACAAATCCCAAATCCAGAGCCGGGACATAGGTGCGAGGCATTTTAAAAAGATCTCCCAGCAAGTGCTTTGTAATTAGAAATTGCAGGAAATTACTCCAACATGGAATTTTAATTGAATTTTAATTTTCCCTCAGTTTACCATCTTTGAAACTTAGATATTCACAAAGAACAAACAGCTCTTCATGTAGAAGGTCTCAGCTGAAGGATGTAAATGGTGAACTGCATGGAACACCATTTATTTAGGCTGTTTTGGAAACACGAAAGGTTGAGCTGACCCTCCTGTGATTCAAATCTGAGTTTACAGCGTCATTCATCATCTCAGAATGGGTTTGTTCCAGTCTCCTTGAACAAAACTATTTTCTCCTCACATTTGCTGCACAGAATTGGCTGAATTTCAATTCCAAGGTGTATTGTACAAAGAACAGTTTTGGAGTGAAAGATGTCAAGCTGGCAAAAATTGAAAATTGGATTGGAATAAAATCTAATTCTTTTAATATAGAAAGTGTTTAGTTTTGCCTCTAATATAATTTGAAGTCACATAGCAATCATGTTTCTTGGCTGTGGAGGTAGGTTTCATCTCTAGCTGGATGAAATAAAGGATTTTAATAAGAAATTATGCAACAAATAGGTGGAACTTGTGTCACATTACAGCAAGAAAATACTTTTCACCTCCGAGCACCGAATATTTGCTGGTGCCAGGGAGATCACTTGTAACGAACTTGCTGGGTCACCCCTGCTTGATTTTGGTCATGCACTAAAACCCACCTTTTATTGTACCAGGTGATTTTATCAGTGACCTAACAAGAGTAGGAGCCAACAAGTCTTCAGTGCTGGGATTTTCTTAAGCCTCTTTTAGCATCTGGAGGTGGTGAGGGGTGATGGGGGGGCACTGAGGGCACAAACACCCTCCTGTCAGAAAAATTATTCTTTCAACTTTTCCTTTCTTCTAGGCTTTCCGCTGCAGAGTCCAGGTGTGAAATCGGGAGCTGGAAGCGGCACTTCCCTCCCGCATTTTGGGCGGGCAGGAGGGGAGGTGGTCCAGCCGCACAATGACAGATTATGCAAATCCTCGCGGAGCACGGAATCTAGCGGGGCGGTGGGAGAGGAATGCAGCTCGTCTCCGAACCGGCGTCCTCGCCAAGCATCCCCTCCTCAGCCGGAATGACATCAGAGCGGCTCCGAGTCCTTGAAAGTCTGCGGGTTGATTAGCGGCAGGGATCGGCCGCTCCTGCCAATCACCGCCCTGCGAAGCCGCCTCGCTACTCCGGGAGATCCGCGGGAGACGGAGCCTGACTCCGGCACACGGGAGCGCGGCGCGGCGCCGGCGGCAGGACCGCGAGCAGCTGCTCCTGCCGTGATTCAAGAGTTCTCGCAGTCTTCCTGCTGGAGCCTGGCGGCTCCCCGGCGTGATCCCCGTGTCCAGGAAGGAAGCTGCGTTTTGAACGGTGTGCTGAGCAGAGGTTTGAATCGTTCCAGCTAGCTGCTCGCTCTGAAAAGGACAGGCTGGGTATAAATGAGATGTGACTGTGCCGGTAGAGTTCAGTGACTGGGGCTGGAGCAAGAGAAGCCTTCCTGGGATGCCGCTCAGACAGCTGCTGGCAACTGAAAACTCTCCCTAGTTTACACCTGGAGCCCTGTGACGAGCTTTGAATAGCAGATGTCTCTCTGCTGCACGCTAGGAAGAGAAATCCTTCTCTAGGTAAGCTATTGTTCAGCTTCTCAACCTCTACTTGTGGGTATATCTTCATACAACCACATAGACAGTGCCTATACTCGGAGCAGGTATAAATATCCAGAGGGTGTCAAATGATCTGCCTGGAACCTATGCTTCTGAAAGCTGCCTAGAGCCTGGCATTCCAAGGATTATTTCAAAGTTTGAAATAGTCTTTGCCACGTTTGCATGCAAGTGACCCTGATGTAAAGGGATGTTGCTTTTGAGGGAAACAGCTGTCTGCCTAAATATATGAAAGACCACAGAAGGGAGAGCATGGGAAGTTATGCGAGGGCGAAAGGAGGATACAGTTGCTTCTTTAAGTCTACTCTACATCCTTTGCTTTTATTTGGTACCATCTAGCAAAGTTCAGCAGAACTACTCTACTAAAATGGCAATGGTAGAAGCTTTCCATGGAGATATATTAAATATGCACCAAAGTAAGAGTAATTGTACTGTGAGGAAGCCAAAACCTACAGATCTGCTCTCTTCCAGCAGTCTGACAGCAAACAACATCTGTCAGCAACATTCTTTTTTTTTTTTAACAGTACGATCATTTATAGAGTGGAAGCAAGGATTGTTAGAGGTAGTAAGAGGTAAACTGGAGAAATCATTGTGGGCTCTTCAGATCCTACAGAGCCCGAGTCCAGCAGCAGCCAAGCATTTGTATCCTACAGCTGGCACACAGGCTCCAAGTCACTGCTGCTGGGAATGAACACTCAGGCAAAAGTGCTTAGAGGTGAAGAAGTCTCTTCCTACAAGCACTGAACTGCTGTAACCACACAGACCTATGAAACCCCACACTCATGAAGTTCTCTTTTCCCCAGGGAATTTACCAGGTCATTTTTTACTAATTCTTGCAGCTCTCATTCACAATGCTTGAAGCCCCCCTCCCTCTCTCTTTCTATATGTGAATAAATGCTGCACAATCTGGCCTACCCCCTGTAACAGGTTACTCTACCTGTTATTCGAAGCTATTCCTAGCTATGAATGCTCTCAGAGAACAAGATAAAAAGAGAAGTAACTCATTTTCACCCCATTTCTTCAGTAGCTTCAGTCATGATCCTTCCTGCCATAAATGTTCAGCCTGTGGAAGGACAGCAGGATCTCCTTGCTCATAAAGTTTCAACAGTTGGCAACGTTTCCAGGTGCTCCCTGTCTTGCCCCAGTCTGTACACTTTCCCCATGCACCTTTTCGCCTCCACCAAGCTGCACTGTCTGCCTTGCTTTTGGAAATGCTGCTCTAAAGGAGGGGCTGGGGGTGGGGTGTGAACTGCCAAGTCGCATTTAACTAAGAAAATTCTTGGCTTCAAGTTTTCTCCTGAATTGCATCAGTCAGATACTATGATCTGCTCAATTGGGTTAGATGTTCCTAATGACATTGCTCTGTGCAGAAGTTTAAGACTGTCTATTAGGTTTTGTGCCATTTGCCCAGAACATGGCCCTTTTTTTTTGATTCATAATAGATGTCTAATGTCTGAAAGCATCAGAATTGAAAGCAGGAGTATCTTAATGTCTTGTTGACACCACTCTCTTCTGCAAGGCTGGGAAAATGCTCCTCTAACTTGAACTTTATCAGAGTAAATCAAATTCAAAAGGTTATATTTAAGCAGAGAGGAGGATGTTTCAGTGACTGGCCACTTGCACACACACATACCCCCACAGAGAAATCCTTTTTAGCCTGAAGATCCTGTTAACTCACACTATCAAGTTCTGGAAGTCCTATTAAAACTTTATGGGTGTTTAGAGGTCGTGATATCTGCTGTATCATTCTTTGTAATGGCCGTGATCAGACTTAACACCATGCAGGAATCATGAGCTACTCTAGAGTTCAACTATCATATTCACTATGAGCAGGATAAAAATATGCTAATAGTAAAGATTTTTTTTTTTAAGGTTGCAGTACAGGAATTATCCCAGCAGTATAATGAGATACTTTAAGGAAAATGTGGCCATATATTGCAAACCCATGGCAATACTGAGCACAGAAAATGCTGATGAGTTACTATTAGTTCTGACTTTGAGTTTTCAGTTAGATAAACAAAAAATTGGATTTCACTCTATGTCCCCATTTTTCTACAAGCAGTAAAGGAAACCATATAATGAACTATGAACTTGTACCAAAAAAAGAAGTATAATTTCTGTCCCAAATCATTCTGATTTAGCCCACAAACAATTTTGCTTTGACTGTCTATGACCATAGGGCTGGCTGAGCTTCAGCTGCATGTATATACACTGCTGTTTGCTTCCATCAAGTGTTTGCCTTGCAAAGCTTCTATACTCACAGAATCTAGGAATGGGTTGGCTTGGGAGGGACCTTATCTAATTCCAGCCCTCTTTCTGTGGCTTCATAGGTGCATCCAAGAAACTGCTTTCCATACCCACAAAACTGGCTTTTCTGAACAAAGCAACCCCTGGGCTAAGAGCAGCAAGGCATTGCAAGCTCAGGCCTGTAGGGCTGAAGAAAAGGTTAACTTGGAATTGTGCAGAAAGCTGCCCTTTGCCTGGCCTGGGGAGTCATTTCAGGAGCAGGGCATTGAGCTCAGGGTGAGCCAAGGGCTCTCCACACTTTCCAAGGTGAGGGGAGCCTGGGTTGAAACCATTTGCAAGTGTTAGGGAGTACAGTGTAAGGTGGCAGTTTATCAGATCCTTTGTTCTCCAGCCTGGGATGCAGTTGAGGACCATTAGAGCAGGTGGAAGGGCTGGATTCCTAGGGAGAGGGAGGGTCTCTAGTGGAAATTGGTGTAATGTCAAAGAGTCCCGGCTCCCATTCTGAGATCGGCTGAAGAATGCACATCTCACAACAACAAGTCTCTCTCTCCTATGGAGATGTTAAAGCAATGCCTCTCTCGAAGGTAAGCCACCCAGAAAAGTGCCAGATAGAAATTCAGAATCAATTCTCCATCTATGTCAACATTTAAATTAGAAAAATTCAGCTATTAAAAGCATCGAGTGCTGGAAGAAAATGAAAATCATGCACATCAATCCCAATTTATTACTACTGTCAGGAATAATTACAACAGAATCAGAAATTCTACTGAAATTAACAGTTGCTATAGAAAAATAATAATATTATTACCTAAACAGCAATGCCACCAGAATTACATGGCAACAGCACACCAGAGTAGAAACCATGTCAGTATTTGATGAGGAAAACACATTGGCCCCAGAAGTCATGGATGGCCATTTAAACTCAATTCTGCAAGAAACAGAGAAGTATTTAAACCTATTTCCTTCCCTCTGGCTACAGAAGGGGTCACAACTGCTCTCCCCAAGTGGAGGCAAAGGGAGCAAATTAATCCTTCCTCCTCTGCTGCAAGGATGGGTTTTACAGAGCCAGAGCAAATACAGAAGTAGAAGCCAGGGCAGCCTGGGCTTCCTTCAAGAGGAAGGAAGCAAAAAGGAAGGGATTCCCTCTTCTTCCTTGGATGCTGGTGACATAAGTGGTGTCCTTGGCTTACTTAGCCTGGCCAAGGGAGATCCAGCTGACTCCCCCCCAGCTACAGACTCTTACTAATGGCTGGGTTTTCATCTCCCATACATAAATATCATCACCAGGCACAAACAGCAGAGAGAATAATGTGGACAGGCTCTTCCCTGAGCAGAGCTCTGCACGAAATCTCCCCTCCTGAAGGACTATCCACAGCTACTTATTCCAGCCTGCACTCTGCCAGGCTCCACTGAAAGGATTGCATTTAGCTTTTAGTGTATAAATAAGTGTTCTGATAAATAATTAATAGTAGCTGCTGGCCGTAAAAGAGGCGGCTGTTTGGAAAGTTAAAACAGCCTGTCATGAAATATGCACCCACCTCCTCTGTGTTCTACTTTCAGGGGCTGTTTTAGCCAACATCTTGGTCCTTTTCCATCGGACCATATTTTGCAAGGAGGAGGCCAGAGCTCAAGTTCCAGACCCTCAGGGTATTCTTGAATTTTTTCTCTCTCTTAGGGGGATATAGATCACCCCCCTAAACCACCAGACGGGAGGGCAGGTGGTCAGTGATTCACTGAGAAATTTTTGGAAATGAGAGTAAAGTGCATTGTTCTAGGCTTCTGGTAAGATACAGAAATTAGACTTATTGATCACATTTGATTTTAAAGCCCTCATAGCTTCTTGGAGTTTCATAATTTAAACAAAAAAAAAAAAAGAGAAAAAAAGCAGGACCCTCTGCCTTGATATTTTGCCAGACTACCTGCACTCTACCCACCTAAATAGCTGGTATGACTGTAGACCATTTTTATTCATTACTACCCTGTAAACTGTATTTGGGCTGCAGTTTTAAATGGCTTCACTATTCTACCCCCATACAGTCCTGCTGTTTAGGGTGGAACTGTGCATCAGAATCCTGGTGAATTAATCACCTGCAGAAGGGCATGGTACTATTATTTGTACCTCAAAAATTACAGTTAAAGATAAAGAGAATTCTGTGACATGCCATGTCCACATGGCAAGCAGAGTGAGCCATGCATGCCTGGAAACATCTGACAGGCTCCCATCAGAATAACTCCCCATCAGTCTTGGTGCAAGCTCCATGTGCCTGCATCAATCACAGGCAATCATTCTGCATACTCAGATTTTTATCTGAGGGACCTCCTAAAAGACTTTCTCCTCCATGGAAAAAAATACTTGTGTTCAGGCAGAAGATAAAGTCTCTATGTGTATGTTACCTAAATTAAGCTTTATGGATTACAAGATACTGTGTCAAATGATGAGACATGATTTTGTACACCCCTTCCATAACCCAGAAAAATAGGCTGGATTTGCTTGTCCACAACATGCCTTGGAGATTCTTATTGAAAACCAAGTGGAGTCATGCACTCAGCCCCGAGGAGAGCACAAGAATGCAAAGCAAATTCCAGCCTGATTCAGGAGCAGTATGTTCAGAAAGACTGACAACCATTTGGATTTTTTTTTTTATTCCACACTCTCCTCCTTCAAAAATAAGTTAATGCCTCAGTAGTTCAATAAACAGAGATTTTTCACGAAAGCAAGAGGTTAATCAAAGCCTCTCTATTCCATCACAGAGCTCTAATGGTATTAGTTCTAGTTCCAGTCTCTGAGTTCAGCATGACTCAACAGAAAAATCCCTTGAATTCCCAAGAAGGACCCTTATCCTACTAGTGGCATTTCCAATTTGAACTTTATCTAGACAAAACAAAGGATAGATCTTTCGAAAGGAAACATTTGTTTATATTTTAAACCAAGAGCAAAACAGTATCTATAGGTCACAGATGACACACCAGAAAGCTCTAAAGAGATCTTTCATTTGGATGACAAAGTGGCTTCTCTCAGAGAAACCCCATAAAGCAGTGGCAGGAATAAACACAAATGAAATTTAACCAGGGTATAAAGAAAAAGAAAGAGGAAGCAAGCACAGCAAACACATTTGGCTGCATATGAAAGTATGAATTTTGCACTGGCTTTCCTACACTTTGCCATATCCATGCTATACACATCTGAACCAAACGTGAATCACCTTAGAGCATTTTACAGCTAATGCCCATGCAAAGGTAGAAAAGACTAGTAGTCCCTCAACAAAGACAGGAAAAAAGAAATAATGAAAAAAAATCAGTGGCCTCCAGAGGGCAAAACATGATGGTGGCAGAGACAGAAATCAAAGGTTCTACTCTCTACCTTATCTTTTCACCATAAAGCATTTTTCCTCTTGATAGGCAACCAGTATCCCTCCAGTCATTTCAAGGTAAGAAATTTGCATTTGTGTTAATAATCTTTCATAAAACTTCCTCTGTCTTGTCTGCAATACTTAAGTATATTAAAGGGAAAGTCTCTTGGATAGTGTAGTATTTTTGCTACATGACCAAATTCCTCTGTCTAAATTAGTTTTACTGACAACGTGTGTCATATGTGCAGCCCTAAGTGGTCCCCACAAAAAGCTCATCTTGCCTGTAAAGAACTAGTACTACGACTCAAAATTTTCTTGAAGGACTGCTTAGAACTTAGTCTAGAACGAAGACTAGGAAGAGACAGGAGAGATATTATAAACTTAACCTCCTGCTGCCATGCAATAAAAGCAGCGATAAATACCACTGTTTATGAGCAAGGTGGAAGTGACTGAATTTTCCCCTTCAGAAGCTGTTTGGAAGTCCAAGAAGCACACACACAAAAAAAGAGGAGGCACACGTGGAGGGTCAGCTGGCTTCATTTACTCTACTTGCTTCATTTTGCTTGAGTGCCACTACTTGCCAAGCCCTGCCAGGTTGTCACCAGCACTGGTGGCTTGGATGATGCTCCAGGCCAAACATCTGCTCTGGTCAGAGATTGGTGGGACCAAACTCTGCATATTCTCCTCTTTTTCTACAAAATCCTCTCAATGATAACAAAACCCTTCAGCCAGTGAGGACAAAGATGAGGAAAGGGGACTCCAGCAGAAATTACTGAAAGAATAAATAAAGGGAAGCTGTTGTAACGAAAACTAATGTATACAGAGTTTGGAAACTGTCTGACTGGCTGGAACTGGGCTTGAGCAAACTCAGAATAAACCTCTGTTTAAATTTCATGTGGCAAATGTGCTGTACTGAAGATTTAAGTACAAAGTCTTTGTTATCTGGGTTTAAATAGACTTCCGCTGCAGTAGCAATAGATCACTACCATGTGACAGCAGTAGTCCCTCTGAAATAAGTTAGTGGCCTCCTTTTAATTCCTAGCACAGATGTGACCACATCTGACTTGCTCACAAATAGTCCCTGTGACAGGATACAGACACCACAAAACATGTTACCCAGTGAAATATATTGGCATTGGTATAAGAGTGGACACATTTTAATTATCTCACATTGTGGCAAACATTTTTAGCTTCCAGAAAAGCAATAGGACAACAGAAAGTGTGGGAAACAATTAACTACTAAAAAAATAAGTCATAAAGACCAAAACAGTTTAGCTTCTAACAGGCTGTTTCAGAGCCTGGGACTATATATATATTTTTTTTTTGTGGAAGAAACCCCCAAAAAGTAAAGTTTTAGTAATCACCCACAAATCTGTAATGCTTGGTAAATTTTTGAAATCAATACAGAAAACCTGAAGTTATTTGGTTGTTAATAGAACTATAAAAAAGGCTTTTAGCAATTTTTTTTAAATAGCTTAGCTTGTCTACTCAATCAAACAACATGTACAGAGTTTGGCTACTGCATTGTTTGACTTTAAGAAGTCCTATTTAGGCAGCCATTCTATTGCATAAATGTTGTCTCTCAGCTGAGTTCACAACACAAATCATTCTATTGGAACTGGATAGCTAATTGACAGCCTTATGAAAGTGGAAAACAGTACCAGAATAGATGGACTGTAATAAAACATCTGATACAGCATCTCACAAAAGTTTTATTTGAAGAGTTAAATGAATTCAAATTGGCTTCCATTGAAGCATTAAACTATGAATTGAAAAGTGATGAAGAGCCATTAACCAAGCAAGAGCAGGAGATTTGTTGCATCAAGTCAGGGGAATGTTTTGCAGGCTGTTTCAGAACACCGTGCAAAGCCTGCTTTTATTCCCCACCTTCATTCACAAGGGCTGGGGCACTGACAGCATGGTGATTTCACCTGCACTCTCCATTAATCCCTCAGGAAAAGCAAAGCAAGGACTCAGTCCTGCAGGGCACACACATCTGTGATCACGGGCCCAACTCCCTGCCATGACATTTTGGCTCTGGCATCCTGGCTTTGGCAGTAAGCTGCTGACCTCCAGATCATCTCTCAACACCACATTTTCAGCCTTTTACTCTCCTACACGTCATGAGGGTTGGAAACAGCTGCTGAAGGGCATTATGCAAGGGGCTGTTGCTTCCAGCTCAGCCACAGGTGGCTGAGTGACATTGGGAAAGTCAGGCTTGTACCCTTTCATGCTATTCAGCTTTTTGAATTTTTGGTGAGTTACTGGGGAAAAGTTGTAGATCTCAATAGCATCACTCACGCTAGATGGACACATTTATTAGAAACTGCATTGAGAAGGTACATTTAAAATCATCATTAAATTATTTTAAGGCTGGCCTCAGGGTTAAGATGTATTGTCTGGTGACATCAAAATATTATGTGTATTGTGATAATTTTGGTATCACCACACAACATCTGGAGCTGCTCAGAGAGCGAGTGTGGTCACTAACACTTACACCTTGTGATGATCACTAGAGCCAGTCTGTCAAGAAACAAAAAAATACATATATAGGTCCTCTCTTCATGCATGGCTCTCCTCAAACTATACCTAAATTACTGATTTCTAGGAGCTTCCACTCCTGACACTGCAGAGAAAGCACGAGTCAGAAATTTGTGAGGAAATATTACAACTACTCGTGTTCAGAAGTACTGACGTGTTAGAGATCCATAAATTGTGCCATTTGGAGGAAGCCTCACTGGAACACCCCAGATGGGATATTTATAGGATTTTCTGGGTGGTCCATATGACTGTGGGACTGTTGGAAGTTAATGGGTCAGAAGAAGGAAGCAGTGAGGCTGAACATCAGGCAACACTCACCAGAAGTGTGGTCTGGCCAAGCCTTAGAACACATTTCTGCTAGGAGCTAAGCAACATGAAACGTCACATCTGGGCTGAGGAACCAAAGGATGTGCATGTGCATAGGTGTGCACACGTGTGAGAATATCCCTAGGAGCAAAACTCATCTCCAAATCACCTTCCAGCCACTGCTCCACCAGGGAGCCATTTCACCACTTTCTGAAATCATCTGGAAAAGTTTAAAGCCAAAGAGAAATAGAAGTCAGAAGGGTCAAACAGCTCCCTTCCAAGTATTGTTTCACACTAAAATCACACCAGCTTTCAAGTGAACAAGTATTTCAAACTCTTTGCTTTATATTCATTGATTATTGACTTCACCCTCTGGCATCATTTAGCTTTCTGAAATCATACAAGATTACATGTGCACTACAGACTTGATCAAACGGCTGAAAATACCCAAAAATTGGGGGTTTAACTTACACATGATTATGCATTGAAAAGAAACAAAAGAGGTGAAAGTACTGAGCAGCCTCTCTACTCAGAAATATAAAACAGAAGTCAGAAGGGCTGCAACAGCCTTTATCAGCTGAGAAGCTGGCCTTATCCTAGGTAAAAAGAGTTTTCTAATACCTTGTGATGAGCTGTGAGAAGCTGGTACCAACACCCCTCTCCAGCAAAGTGACATTTACAAACACAAAACACGTTGCAGCTTTGTTCAGTTTGAAAAGAAAAAAAAAAGTTACTTTTAAACAGGATGTAAATTCTATGAGCTCAAAGTATCTCCTGGAAAGTTTCCTGAGAGAAAGAAAAATGTTCTTTTTTCCTTCTGCAGTGAATAGAAACCCTGAATTTTTCCTAATGGTCACCAGGAGTCATTCATCACTCAAATCAGGTTGCTTGTTTCTGTAATGAATGAGGAGTCCCATAAAAGGAGCAGCAAGGCAGGTATCATGATTCATTGGGCTGCTAGTAAATGACAGAAGTCATACAAGCTTAGAAAGGAAAGAGGAAAGGCTTTACATTAGGTTTTTTGCCTAAAGGGAAGTTTTATATATAGACAATAAAGACATTCTGACTTCTGATTTATGCCGGAATAAGGAAGCTCTGGCCTGCCTCCAGGTGAATTGCTCCCAGCAGTGCACTCTGGTGCAGACAGGAGATTAGGAATGGCCACTCTGCTGTGGAACAACAAGGGTCCTGCTCCTCTGCTTGGCACTGTCACCTGTGCTTGGCACTGTCAGCACTGACCGGCTCTGAACCCACTGCAGGTGTGAAGTCCATTAGCTCCATCCTCAGGGTGAACAAACACAGCTGATGGCTTAATATCAACATTTCTACTTCCATAAGCTCAGATAGCTCAGCGATCCTTTGCCTACCCATGGTCAGAGGTAAGAGGAGCTCCCCCAGCCCACACAGCAAGTCTGCTTGTTCAGGCACCAAGCCCTGGGGGAAGCTGTGCCCGTGGGAGCCGGCCCACGAGGGAGTCAGCTGGAATTGCTGCTGCACAGTTAACACATGGCATTAACAAGGGGCTGTTTCTCTTCGCCGTGGTGCTATCGCTCTTAAATAGTCAAGTCCTAATCTCCCAATCAATCATCTTCAAAACCAGCACGCTTTAGTCATCAATCAAATGCGTTCTTGCGGGCAAGCAGGAAGTGTTATTCAGCAAGGAGGCAGCAATTCTTAAACCTCCATTTTTCTTCAGCTGCCTGAATTAAAGAAAAATTAGAGTCCTTGCAGATGTCTCTGACATCACAGGAGAGTTGTACTGCAGCATTCTGGTCTTGCTGGGGAAAGGCCCCACACTGAGGCAATCAGCTGAATGGACAAGATGGACTGAAGGACCAACTCTGGATGAACGTAACCTTGATTGCTTGACCAAATGTGCCCAGCTTTGGGCTTTACCTCCCTGAAGAGTGTCAGTGAATGCTCATCAGTGACCACAGGAACACAGGACCTCAAATACCAGTTACCAAAATGAAACTCCATTAGCAACACTAATTATGAAATATGGCCTATTTTCATGTTTTTCAAATTAATCTAGCACAGGAACTCTCTGAAGATAGTTGAATTCTGGAGCGAGTATAAAGCTGTTGAACTTTAAGGGGGAGAGTTTCAAAGGCGCAAATGGCACTTAACTTCCAATTATGCCTTGGAGAAAGTTCCACTAATGGCTAATATAGCTGATTTATTTTCATAACCTTTAATTACTTCACACCATTCTTTTTTTTACTGAACAGTATAATCAGTTCAACAGAGCAGTTCAAAAACAGTGTGCAGACTAAAAAAGGTCTGCTCCAATGCCAGGTTTCCTTATGCAAGTTTAAATTCTTTATAAATTTTATGTAATTATACATCTCAGTAAGTGGGAATACTTGTACTTAATTATAATATCTACAGTTCAACAGATAATAGCTAACATGAAATCTGATTATTAGTATTTTATCTCAATGAGATTTTACCAGTGTTATTGGGAGGAAATAGGGATGAAGACCACAGCTTTGTTTTGACTAGTATAAAGTCAGGGGCTTCTGCTATTTTAGTAATACAAGCTATAATATTTGTGAAATTTCTTATCTTGACAGCTGGCAATACCAGTACCCAGTGCAGGGCCAGAAACACTGAGGGAAAAATGTGCAATTTTAGGTCTTCTCCCAAGCTATTCCCTTTTGCCACAGGTGGAGGGTGAAACATTTGCAAAGCATCCAGGGTGATCTAGCGGCACATTCCTTAGAGCAGAATTCCTGGCTTTTATTTAATTTTAAACATAGGAGTCTTAATTAAGGTGTTTTACGTGCCCTGGGGATTTTCGAAGCCTTCTGGCGCGAGCGTGGCCGCAGGCAGGGCTGTGTGCTCGGCAGCGAGGGGAGAGCAGGTGCTGCCTCGCAAAAGCGAGAAGCGATTGCCCTCTAGTGCCCAAAGCAAGCCGAGGATGCACGGTCCGAGGAGGGCGAGTTCAAGATTTTTTCCAGGTTGCCTGCCTGTCTCGTGCTGACCGAACAGGCTTTTTGCAATCAGCTATTCGGGGGGGACACATCACCCAGCCCTGGAGGCTGCCCCTCCCACGGAGAGCCAGAGTCCTGATCTGATAAACCCTCGGAGTCGGGCTGAGTGACTCATCAATGTCACCCAAACTCCAACACCGCCTCACAGAGGATGCTTCACTTGATCCAGTGTTATCTTTTGAGGAAATTTTAATTGGAGGTTTAATAAGAAGTGAAATCCCGGCAAGCAGACAATTGCAGAACAAGGGAAGCACCAAAGCAGGACAAAACTCTTAAGATTATCAGGATGACTTCAATTTCCTAATGGTAGCTGCAATTTCTTTTATATAAATACAGAAGATGTTTCTTATTTCTGTCCCTACCTCACTCCCTTCTTGGCCAGCTGTGTGACACAGCAGGGTCGCTGCTGGAATAGCCCACAATCCAGAGGTATCAATCTCCTTTTAAGTTTCCAACTGATGAAGGTAAATCAGATAAGAGCTTGAACCTACCAGAGTCACAAATAGTCTCAGAAAACAACTCTCTCTCTCTAAATGCTTCTTACAAGCATTTTCCAGTTTGAGGTGCAAACTTTAAGATGAATGAATAGTTTTCAGAACACAAGTCAAAAGTGTAGTCTGAGTTAATGCAGGAGGACACGCCAACTGGTAAGTGTCTGCCTGGAAAACGCATTTCTTCCCTGCAGTTCCAAAATCATTCATTGTTTACTGTCTCACATTGTTCCAATAGACAAACAATATAAATAATTCAGAAAGATGTTAATTCCTACTTAAATCCATAGAGCAGCACGGGCTATTTATTTAGTCAGCTTTAACTGACTCTGAATCATAGAGTTTTACTGTTACCAATGGCAATTTTTCATGAATTTAGGCAGAACTGCCAGGAATTGCACAAGGGCTTCAGAGCAATGAGGTTTAAGCACCTTGTACTTCATCCATACAGGGACAGACCAGAGGGGCTGAGGCCTTTAGCCAGAGGTGTGATGGACCAGCACACACACCTACTTGCCTATCTAGCACTAAAACAGCTCCCTGGGGGTACTTCTGCTACATAGCATCTCCCATTGATCCCTGATGGAGGCAGAGCCATGCACAGCTGCACCCTGCAATTGTAGCAGCCTTCTCATTCACTTGGAAAATCCCCACAGAATCTTTATACTTCCCAAAGCACACCATGAAGTACTGATCGCTCCAAGTGCAGAATGGAAACGGGAGAGAAAGCCCTACAAATCTTCTCTCAAGCTCCTGTCGTGTCTTTCACTTTGGTGACATTAGTTTTCCAATCCAACACAGAATTTATCCCTTATGCAGTTTGAATTTGACATGGAACATGGTCCAATCAATATTTAACAAAGATTCACTTTGTCCTAATTTTGCCCCTAAAATCTTCCATTGTTCCCATTTGCAATAGCAACTATACATTTTAGATAAGAACAGTTGAGAAGTGGGTGCTCATCCTCAAGAAATTATGTTCAGAGTTCATTTCTGTATGCTAAGAACACAGAGGAGCTGTTTAATGCAGCTTATCTTAATGCACCAAGAAAGCAAGTGACACTGAGTGCTCCTTGAACTACTCAGAAACTTCCCTCTTTACTCAGATTACCAGTATCAATCACCGGCCTTATTAATGTGTGTTTTTAATTGCTTTATGGATTTTGTTTTACTTACTCTTCTTTTACTTCTTGTTGCAAATAATGTTAAGAGTCCTCTTCATTGATTATTGGCAGCTGCTGCATTCTGAGAAAACCTCTTTCAATTTATCTTTCCGGATCCTTTGACTTCCCACCCCAACAGCTTTACAGCCTCCCCAAACGCTTTGTAAATGCACTGCAATGGTCACATGAACATCTTGGAAGGGGAACCTCTGCAGCTCCTCGTTCCTATGGCACTTTAGGAAGAGCACCCGGAAAAGCGGCGAGTCCAGCAGGAGCTGGGAACCCTGCGAAAGATGAATCTCATCGGGAAGCTCCGCAGAAGCTTCCGAACCCTGGTCATTCTCCTGGCCACCTTCTGCTTGGCAAGTATTGTCATCTCTGCCTATTTCCTCTACACTGGCTACAAGCAGGAAATGGCCCTCTTGGAAACCACGGGACAAGCAGAGTGCGAGGACCTCAAACTTCTGCCCTACAGGTCTGCAGAGCTGAGAACACCTAAGCCAATTGATCCCTCTAGGACTGATCCCACTGTGCTCCTGTTTGTGGAAAGCCAGTACTCCCAGCTGGGACAGGACATCATAGCCATCCTCGAGTCCAGCAAGTTTCAGTACCAGATGGTCATTGCACCAGCCAAGGGGGACATTCCCCCCCTCACGGACAACGGGAGAGGGAAGTACACGATTGTTATATACGAGAATATTTTAAAGTACGTGTCCATGGACTCGTGGAATAGAGAGCTTCTGGAAAAATACTGTGTGGAATACAGTGTTAGCATAATTGGTTTTCATAAAGCCAACGAGAACAGCTCCCCAAGCATCAGACTGAAAGGGCTGCCATTACAGCTGTACAACAACGTGGCCCTCAGAGACTGCGTGGTGAACCCTCAGTCACCCCTGCTGCGCATCACCAAAGCGCCCAGGGTGGAGAAGGGCCCCCTGCCCGGCGAGGACTGGACGGTGTTCCAGTCCAACCATTCCAGCTACCAGCCCGTGCTCCTGACTGAGCTGCAGCCCACCAGGCCCACGCCCGCCACACTGCCCAGGGCTGCTCTCTACGCAACCGTCATCCAGGACTTGGGCCTGCACGACGGCATCCAGAGAGTTCTCTTTGGGAACAATCTGACCTTCTGGCTCCACAAGCTCATCTTCATCGACGCCATCTCTTTCCTGTCGGGAAAGAAGCTCACGCTCTCCTTGGAGAGGTACATCCTGGTTGACATAGATGACATCTTTGTCGGGAAGGAGGGGACAAGGATGAACATCAACGATGTGAAGGTAAGGCAAGAACTGGGGGATAGCATCCCAGACACGTGTGTGTGCTAAAGGGTGTTTGAAAAGAGACAAAGCTTGAAAAAGCTGAGAAGCTCCTTTTCCTGGAAAGGGCTGAAAGTGCACAAGTGCAGCCAGCAGATACATAAACCACAGGCTAGGATTAAAAGCCATTTTTCCCGCATACATACCGAGATGCACTTATAGATGTGTATATGGGGGGGGCATACCTATGCATGTTACACACATATATATATAAAATACCTTCTAGAGGCCTTTTCTGTTTTATTTCTCTCACTATTGCTGTAAAATAGAACAATACAAGATGGTTGCCTTTTTCAACCTCACCGTCACTGAATTTAAAAAGAACAAAGAGAACAAAACAAAAAAAAGAGCCTGAAGTTACAGCCCCGGTGTGACTTGTAAGAGTTAGCAGGATAATTTTCATTACCAGACTAGCAGGTAAGCATTTAAAGTTACCAGTGACAGGGTGGAAGCACAGCATGCACTTGAGCAAGTGACATAAGCATCTGATAGAGTGAAAGGCCCACAGACAACTCACTGGAGGCTCTTCTACACTTATTTTCTTGATCTGTAGCATCCAGGGACACCATTAAATTTGTTCAGAGTAATTTTCAAAGATGTGTGCAACTTGGAAAGAATAGACAGAGCTCAGCCACATGACAGTTATTTCTTGTCATTTTGCACATGTGGGAATCATAGTCAGAGATCAATTGAATCCCTAAGCATGCAATATCATATTCTCCAGCCTTTATTCTGGAGGGTTTTTCCTGTAAATACCCAATGCTTTCAAGAACAGTAAGCAAGCTTTTCATTTATAAAAGCAGATTTCTATTTAATTTCTAAACTCTTTTTTCCGTATCATTTGCCTCCTCATCCAGACCATCGAGATATCCAAATACCCAGCAAGAGCAGTAGTCTCACATACAGCTGAAACAATTTTGCACATCAGAACACTTGGGCTGATTCTATCGGCCAAACCAGGCATGTGAATGCTCATCAGGGCTGATTCTGAGCACCAGGCACTCCAAGTGCCTGCTGCCTTTGAGATCTGAGCACTGCACACAAGCTCAGTGATCAAGTGCTCTCTCTCTCTGGAAATATATGGGGAAATTCTGTGAGAAATGGCTTGTACACAAGAGGAAATTAACTCAAAAGGCAATTGTGA
Organism: Phainopepla nitens; assembly: GCA_013400175.1. NCBI lineage: Eukaryota > Metazoa > Chordata > Aves > Passeriformes > Bombycillidae > Phainopepla > Phainopepla nitens. The sequence continues at coordinate 243,345 of VXBQ01010981.1, forward strand.
AACAAGTTTTTCAGCAATAGCTTCCCGCCTGCACCTTTTTGAGAGCGTCTTTCTGACGTGGTTTGCTCCACTAAGGAAGCCTGTTGCTATTCCACAGCAGTTCAAGAACTCCCACTGCCAGCAGAGGAGTGTCCATACAGAGACCCCTGGAGATTCAGATCAGAGTTCTCACTGGAATCATCTCATTATGCAGGAAAAAAATCAAGTCACCCCCATTACTATCCAGCAGTCAGCAACTGCTAGGCAAACCTTTCCAGCTGTGCTTGGCACAGCAACCGTGCTTCCATGCTCCTCATAGGAGACACAGCAGAAAACTCCACATCCAGGGGCTGCAGTAGGAGCTGGATGCTGTTAAAAGCATTCAGAATTGTATTTATGTGCTGCACGCAGTTATCCATCTGAAAACCAACCAGTCCCCACTGCTGAATATCTAGACAATAACAAGGAAAAACATCTGCTAGGATTCAGACCTTTTAAGGTTTTTTTTCTTTTTCAAGCAACGCATGGTGAGCCTTCTTTCATTCATGATGTTTGAACCAGGGTACAAATGGAAGCTCTCATTCTTCCCACATTTCTCCAGTGCCAAATCAGCAGCCCACTTTCCTCACAAAAACACTACAAGTGCTACTCACAGGATAAATCCCCTCCTCACCTCACACAAGAAATCATGCCACAAACACTAACCACAGGGAGAAATCTTCTGCAGGCACAGGCTCAGAACCAACGTTCCCCTCAAGCTCTCTTTTGGGGACAATAAAAAGTTTATCTCCCCTTTTTAGATGAATGTTTCACACATAAATCCACCCAGCAACTTGAGCAGCTATAGACACTCTGTCCTCAGCATTATGTATTTCATTTCAAATGAGTTACCTGGCACGGATTTGTTCCTCAGGGTATTTCACAAACACTTGCTACACAAATCAGTCTGTTCCTACGGACTGGACATTCCCAGAATACATTAACCCACAGAACAGAATCCTGTCAATGAACATAACACTGAAAGCAGAGTACACTTTGGTTAGTTTACAGAAAAGGATAATTACAGCCAGTTAGAGAACAATCTCCCAAGTCACTGGGGGAAGGAGGCAATTAAGAAGCAGCAGACTCTCCTTCACCCTGTAGGGCATAGCAGCTTTGCTTGAGGGACAAAATAACAACTACTTAGAAGGTTGGTATTTCAGTGATGGCAAAGCATTGCCCTGCCTTTGGGAGGAGTGGCTGTGGCTGCTCACAGAGGGTTCATTTGCAGAGATGCTGGGACTCTCTGCTAGGCTCTCCAAAGGTGCCGTGCCCACCCAAATCCCTTGGGAATGCTTTAATACACAGCGAGTCTTCTGATAACAATATTGGCATCTAACAGTAATCAAACAATAAATCTGTGCCTGCGTTAATCACTTCCTGAAACCCAAATATTTTTATTCCCTCACAAAGCCATTTCTCAATTAGGTGCCTCAGGGAGATACATATATATATATATATATATACACACTTTTATAAAGGGTGGCATCAGCTGTAGAAACAAAGATTAGAGAACAGGGTTATTATGGGCTCTGTTTACCACAGAAGATCTCCTGGTCCCTGGTGTTGAAGAAGTTGGGCAAGGTCATGTCTGGCTAAGTAATTAACAGGAACTCAGCAGAGGCACAGAAAGCTGTTTTTCCAGGCTTTGTGGAGTTCTATCTTGAGCCTAGCGAGCCTCTGCAATTTAATTTCTCCCTTTCCTGCCTGCCAATATATTATCTCAGTGCTTGATTTTAGGAGGCAAAGGAATTCATCAGCTAATCTGCAGAAACAGTGACTTTGTGTACTTGTAAATGATACTGGTTCCCAGCCACACGAGTCCCGTATCACTGCCATCAGTGATTTGGCAAAAAAAACCCTGGAAACATCTTTTTATGCTGTGTCTGGGAGAGCCACACAACAAAAATACAAAGCTTTCACCTTTAAAGTTTCCTTTTAACTGAGCACAAAGAGGGCTGCATTACCCAAACAAGTAGTAAGAACTTGCTGAAGTATTTCTGTTTTTTCTGCTGCCATAGTATGAGCTAGTACAATATTCACTCACCCAGGAAGAGCTCAAGGCAGCCACTAGGGCTTTTCCAACATCTTTCACAAATACACATCCTCAAAAGCCCTGTAAGAGCACGGTGCAACCTAAGGCATTTCCTCTTTAATAAATAAAACAAACAAAAAAACCACTCCAAATTAAGTAAAAAGCTTTAGCCTTTCACTTTCTACGCTCCTCTTAGCTCTAGAATTTAGACTGCAACACACCTTCTGGGTAGACTCAGGAGCCACCTGTTCCACTCTCTTCACTCACTCTCCCAGCTGGAGCTGATAAGATTATTAAGGAGAAATTACTTGTCCCAGCACCACCATATCCCACAGCCCCCTTCTCTAAAACCTCTATTTCCCCCTTCTGTACTCTCTCTAATTGTCACCATCAGGATGGGAGTGTCCTTGGACTTCCTGAGCTACAATAAAATGATGGAGCCATGCTTGGGAATGTCCTGTGTTCATGCTGCCTGCAGGCCTTCCTCCTCCTTGCAGCCTGTCTGCCTTCTCCTGCTCCCTCCCCCTCTGAGCTCCGCTTCCTTCCGTGGAAATAAGAATCACATTAGTCTCTGACACCTCCTCACTGCCACAGTCTGCACTCTGTCTTCGACCTTCACCATCATTCAAATGCCTGGAACACTTAAAGCCTGTGATTTCTGCCTCATTTTAGTGTTTTAAAGACCAGAATTCGTGTTGGAGTTGCATCTTTGCTGGCAATTCCAAATTAAAAAGTACTGGCACAGCAGGGAGCTGAGCTCAACCACTCAATCTCTCCAGCATATGATTATCCCTGATGTTTGTGCAAGGACAGCTGCTTTCAGGTGGGACTGGAAATGCCCGGGCCACATCACTAGGCATGGCAGAACGGTCAGTCCTTAGATAAAACAGTCACCCTGACAGCCTTTTCATAATAATGAGGCCAGGCCAGTAAAGTTACCACACCCATGGCCAGGCCAGGGAGAAGCTGAGCCCAGGAGATGTGTGAGCACAGGAACCCAGAGGAGACAGCCCAGCATTATTCACTGCAGGCTGGGTGGCACTTCTGTCACCTTTTAAAGCACTTGAGAGTGACAGTGAAGAACACAATGAAGTGGAGAGTTCTAGAGCTCCCACTTTTGGATGGTCTTAAAGTCTTTAAAAATGAATTTAAAAAGCAGCTGAGAGGCATTACATGAAAACTTTAATAATCTTTTTTAAAAATGGGAGTGCCTGCTCCATTCTGCTTCATCAGAGATGACAGCTCATTCAATATTTTCCTTGTTCAGGTCTCTTGAATCACCCAATTCTTTCTGTAATAATTTGAGTGTTGAATACTGCTCAAGTGCCTTGTCAAGACACATCAGACAAAATGCTTCATACTTCTTTTGTTTCAATAGGGCATGTTCTTTCATTCAGAATTTCAGTACCAATGTAGTTAAAAACCACAGTTCCCTTGCCACCAGCAGAACCTGTATTCTTCTCCTTGGCAGCCTGATGCATTGACTGTCTATCCGAGTACCTTCCCTGAATTACAACAGATTTGGGGTTCACTCATCTGCCAGGTTCCCACTCAACATTAGGTGGTCTTGACAGTGTTTTATACAGTCTTGCCAGAAAACACATTCTGGTGGCTCAAATTTTCTACCTCTTGAATTTATTAATTTTAAAAATTTATTAAATTTATTGAATTATTAAATTTAATAAATTATTGAATTTATTAAATTTAAAAATTATTGAATTTATTAAATTTTATTAAATTATGTCCCTAGCAAGATTTTCCTGAATGTTTGAAAACTCACTTGGTCATCTTCTGTCTCAGAGACCATAGTGGNGAGACCATAGTGGTTTTTGGTCTGTGGGGTTACATCACTCCAAGGAGTTCAATTTGGTCTTGTTTATACAAGCACCACAGAATTATCTCAGATGTTGAGGGGGTTTTGTTCCCCAAGGAAAAAAGTATAATATTCCACAAAGTAACAAATTAATTATTAAAAAAAAGAGAGAGAGAGAGAGAGAGAGAGAGAGAGAGAGAGAGAATCATCATTCTGGCTATAAGAACTCAAGAGAACCTAATTTTGAAAAAAGATTTTAAAATGCGTTGTTTTAAAAAATGTCACCATACATTTTAAAATACAGAAAGGTTTTCCAGGTCAAATTCAGAGATTTCTAGTGCTCACATCCTGTGCCAAGCACCACTGACTTGTGACACATTGCTCTTCTACGCTTGCACTGATTTCCTGGATTTGTACTTATTTCCCAAATCCATTCTCGAAAATAATTCCGAAGTCATAGGTTATATCAAACTGCAGTATATTTCCAGGATACACGTGGTACTCTATTTAATTTAGCTTCACTTAGGGAATCCTTAGGAGCCAAAAAAACACATCTGCTTTATATCAACCCCTCAAGAGACCTGCATTAACCTGAGCTTTAAAACAACGCATATTAGTTAAAAAGGAGCACTAACAGTTGCTTCCTGCACAGAAAACAACACTCTGAAATGATGGAAAAGCCTTGTAGAAGGGCCAGGCAGTGCAGACTGCAAGAGCAGTCATAATTATTGCCTTAAAAGCACTTGAAGCAGCAATAAACACATTACCAGGAACCCATCCATAATGCAGCTCCTTCAGGAGCAGCGTTACTTAAGTGACTTTAAATATGCCTTTGTCATCCAAATGGGAGCAGGAGGAACACTTAGAGCAAAAGCTCAATTTAGCACTGTTGGCTTTATTCAAATGATGTGCAAGTGGCAGTGCTCAGGAATAGGGTGAGTACAGGGAGGGGTGGACAGACAGGTGAGGAACAGAGAAAAATCTCCAAGAGAAAAGGAGAAATTTGAGACTTAAATTAATTAGCAGTAATTAACTAGGCATTTCTCTCCACATCTGTGTCACAACGCAGTATAAAACCAAATATTTGACTATGTCTGGCTTCAAATCCTTAGACATATCCATCTATCCATCCTATAGCTTTATATACATATCCTCACACAAATTAAATCTTAGGGTCTGTGTCTTTTCTATGAATATGGCCAGAGATCCCTTCAATTACAGCTTTTATTTCCCATGTTCTTCACCTCCACCCATCTTCTTTCCATCCAGGCAGAAAAAGAAAACAAAGTACTAAAGAATTTTTTTGCCTCATGGGAAATTCTAATAGAAGACTATTTAGTAATTTAAATATGTCTTTTTGTGTCAGCAAAATTTCTAATGTTACAGTAACTTTTAAAATAAATAGTCACACCATTTTATGGATAATATCTCATAGAAATTTGTCTCCAGAAATGTCAGGGAGAAAACAAAACTTTTTTATTTAATTCCATTAAGAATTTAATTTTCAAAAGTTACAAGAAAATTAAAGGATAAACTCTTGACAATTTCCTGCAAACCAGTGTGTTAGTTAAAACACTCTAGGGCTTTCTGGGCAGTGGTTTTGTTCGTCAGGATTTGATTTACTGCGACACATTGCCTGCACTGGAGTGTTCTGATCTCAAACTGCAGCATTTGTCATTGATGAGGGGAGCCTACAATTAGAAGTTCCTGTATTTGCAGTTGAGGCTGGCACAGGAGGCACCAAGGCAGCCTGGTGTCCTTCCAGCCTGACAGCTTCTGTGAGAAACTAAAGTTGCCCCTTTCAGAGTCCAGAGTTTGCCTGCTTTAGGAAATAAAGCCATGGATTAAGTACTTTTTTTCCCCCTTCAGAAGCACAAATAATAAATATCCTTTACCCAGACCTGAAAATTTCTGTAAATATTTGTAAGCCTTACTCTTTTCTGTGATTTTGTTCTTTCTGCTAATTACCAGCATTCTTAGTCTGCTGTTTACATTTTTCATCCAGACAGCAATCAAACACAAGTGGGATCTGTGGTGTGGTACACACTCAGCTTCTCCAGCACATGACATCCCTGCTGTTTTTAACACTTCTGACTGGAAAAGGCTGAAGCCCTTATCTCAGATTAATTTTTTAATTGTTGCAGTCATTTAATTGGTATTTTAGCATTTGGTTTTAAAAAACCACAAACTAAATCTGTTATAACTAATACCATCTTCCCAGTACTTTCTGAGCAAGGTATGGAAAAAATTCAGAGTTGGAGGTTAGGATTTGAATTTTCCTTCCATCCTATTTGTTTAGCCATTTATCCTTATACTAAATGGGTGGAAAATCCTTCAAAAATGGCAAAGTGGCAAGGGAGAGAAAAATGAAGTTTATATTCCTGTTACTTGATCAACCAGGATTGCTCCAGTGAAACAGCTTCCCATGGCAAAATGTTGATTTATGAAATGCAGAATGTCTCATTGGAATATGATTCAAATAAAATTGTGTTCTGCCAGCTCATCTGCTCTGGCAGACTAAAGGAAAAGGGGGCAGTTCATAGAATATTAAGAAAAAATAAGTTCCACAGATCATAATTAAATGTAGCTTTGGAATTGCTGATCTTCCAGAAATTAAAAAAAAAAAACAACAAGTAATTCACATTTTGCTGAGAGACTTCTTTAATTCAAGAATTTCCCAGGAAATGGGTATTTCAAGTTTTTACTGCCTCTTCATTTTATGTGAAAGCCAGAATTATTAGTCTAGTTTTGCATTACATATTAAATCTAAAATACCGACACTGAAGTAATTCCTAAAAGTTGTCTCAATATTACACTTGAACTGCCTGAATTGAATCAGACTGAATTAAAGTCATGGCTTCAGGACCTGTGTGTTTTTCACCCCAAAACATCAGCCCTTCAAGTAAAAAATGGTATAAAAAATGAAGGAATTCACATTTTTGACAGAAGACTGTATTTGCCTGCCTTGCCCAAACCTCATGAAATATTGGCTCCTCAAGCTGTCAGTGATTGTTGATAGCACAAGTGCTTTTTTGGTGGAGACCCAATTGTTTTAAGAGGGCAAATCATGTGGGCAGCAAGTTGCACCTGGGGAAAAGCAAGACAAGGGAGAGAGGCTCAGGGGATGAAGATCAAAGTGCTCTGTCCATTTTCCAGTAATATTTAATCCCTGAGGGCTACAAGACTGAAGACCTCCTTTGTAATAATATTTACTGTAGGTTTTTCAACAAATTAGCACAGATGTTTGGGAATTAATTGAATATACATGCATAAATAAGCATTAATCTATATGAATCTATACTTAATAGAGATTAAATACTCTATAATCATATTAATTTAGGCTTTCCAGGCACAAGTGTGAACTGCTGAGGCTATTCTCTGGATGGTTAATAGCAATAATAATAACAATAATGATAATAATACATTACACATTTTAAAAAAAATAGGTTCAGCTGCAGAATGTGAATTCTGTAATAAAAAAGTTCTGCAAGTGTCTTCCTAGTAACATATCCCAAGATTTATGTGCATCATGAGTAAATATGTCTGTGGTATTATAAAGTGTAATTCCACTGTATTTGTTATTAGGAAAGGGAATACAGTTTCCCATATGCTTTCACTGTTATTTCTGTTGTAACTGGGAACAGGCTGCCAGTGCATTATCAGAAAATAAAAGCTACCCCTCCCTGCTGTAAATATTCCAAGGTGGGTGTTAAAGACCAGAGGGAATTTTGGGCAGGAAACCTGTGTCTAGAAAGAGCTTGCCTGCTGGTTAAATCCAGCCTTCTAAAAGGCTTCTGCTCTTAAGCTGCTCAAACCCAGCTGATACTCCACATACAGAAATACTCTGGTTTCCTAATTTCACTGGTGGCATAATGCATGGGGTGTGCTGAACCCCAGCAGAGGAGAGAGGGGGCAAAGAAGGGGGAATGCGTAGCCCAAAGAAGAGCTTGAGGAATAAGGAAGTTTTTCCACAATGGAAAAAGAGCATCCAGCTTTTAGCTCTTTCTTATCTCACAGCTGCAAATTATTTCCAGGATTTGGATGTACACCTTGTCAAACAGTCCTGTTTGGCTAGCAGATCATTACCCAAGCAAAGCCTGTCACAGCAATTCAGTATTTGTGATTTTTAAACAGCTATTCCCATACAAAATAAAATTATGGCATTACCCTTCAGCTGTGAGAGTAATAGAATCTCTCACTTCAAAATGAGTGGAAATTTAGTGTAACAACTATAATTAAAAGCTTGATAGTTTGCTGAACATATTTTTCCCAGTTTAATGATCCTGTGTTACATGAATTCATACTTTACACTGCAAGTAGCTCCAGTTTTCAATGGGAATACTTAGAGAGAAAAGTACTGCCTTTAATGATTAAGATCAAAAGCAATTAGACTTAAAAGTTAACTGCCTCACTTTCTGACTGACACCAAAATGCATATGAATGGCTCTGAAATAGCAATCTGTTTTAAGTAAAAACCAAACCTCCCCCCACCACCCTTTCTGTGGTGCTTTGGTTTTTCAAGACAACGCCATGTGAGCATTCCATGTGCTGGTGAGATCAGCTCTCTTCCCTGCTCCCAAGTGCTAGAGACCTACTCACCACAAGGGTCCACAACCAGTGAATGTGAGAGCAGAGCAAAGCCAAGAGTTTCAGCTGTTAAGAGACTTAGGAAAGGATCACAAACACTGATTTTTCACTGGGTTATTATTGTCATCAGCCATTATTACTCTTGGAAGACATACTGCTCCTCGAGGGTCTGCCCAGGGAGCTTGGGACCAACTGGCTCACTGTGGGCACTTACACTAGGCTAAGCTGGAAAAGCCATGGAGAAGGGCTTCCTGTGATCAGAAGTTTCCTTCCTAGGAAGTTACTGAAAGGACTGAAAGATTTCATCACTTTTCCACAATTGCATTGGACCACTTGAATTTCTCAAGGGTGCAGTTTGAGTTTTTTGCCTGTCTCTATTCCAGAGTGATCTGAGGAAGAGCAGTACTTCAGTTTTGCTCTGCGTGTAATTTTCCCACTTTTGGGAAAGGTGTGGTGATACTTTTGAACCTGAAACATTTCCCTTGACTGTTAAAGAGATTTGTTCTCAATTTTTACCTGAAATAGTTTTATGAAAAAGTAACCTACTGGAACTTCTGAAATTGTTGGTTTCAAATGTGCCAGCCTCAGCTGGTGATCTAGATTGATTTTACTGGACAACATATTGGCCTTTCATGTATCTATTCAAGAGAATTCAGCAGAAATATAAGATGGGCATTGCCATTTTATGCCATTTTACTTTGGATCTTCCAGCCTCCTCCTCTGGACAGCTCACTATACTGTCTTCATGCTGGGAAGAATAATAAAGCAGTGGTAAGCAGGAGGATTTTCCAGGATGGAGGGGTTTTAAACCTGCCCTGGAGGACAATAAAGGTTTTAGCTCCCTCTGCTCTGAACCTGAAGGAGCAGGGGGTGGCAGAAGCACTCTGATCTTTGGTGAAATAGATGCAGTGTCAAGCAAGAACATTTGCCTTGAAATTCCCTTTTCATTCCACAGAAACATCCACTTTTAGTTATCAAAACACTGAAGCGAGCTCCCTGGGTAATGGAAGACAGTATCACAAAGAAGGAAGAAGGGTCAAAGAAGTTAAGCTCTGCCAGACAAGTATCAAACATCTCAAAATATTAAAAAGCAACACTTAATCCTAGTGGTTTTTAAAGCACACTCCTACTCATCAAGATTTTGCAAACTGAAGGTTTCACAATAACCGAGGAAAACAGTTCTCCAGACTTCCCTGGTTTCTGATTTTTATGGAGAGGGTGGGCAATGGGCAGACTTGCATTGGAGAAAAACTCCAAACAGATGGAGGCACTCTCTTAAATCCACAAGAGAGATCCATCATTGTGCCAGCACGCCCATTCTGAGCCCTGAAGGACAGACCTCAGTTCAGGATATATCACCTGCTCCAATCTCCCCTTTACGATTGAATGTGTGATGAAAAAAAACCCTTAATTCCCCACCACAAAGCATATACATCAGTTATTTTTTAAGCAGTAAATTTAAAGCAGGAATTTGTGATTGCTGGTAGGTGCTCAGAATTTTGAGATAAATGTACATGATGAGAACTTGAAGGAAGTTTTATTTTTGTGACAGGTTATCCAAGTGAATGATTTCCAAGGGCAGTAAAGGAACAGAAAACCACTCTGATTAAACCTTAGTAGATCCAAGTCCATAAATTAAAGAAGATAAATAAGGTAGCCTCCATTAGTCTAGCCTTTAAATAATTTATAGCAACTGAGTACCCACCTGTAACAGGTTGTAGAATTTTTTGTAATTGGTTTTTTTTGCTTAAAGAAGCAAGTCTGAAGCACTAAGTCATAAGAAAAAGAAAGAATATACAACTCAACCAAAATGCAGTTGTTGGTGTTACATGTCTTTTACCCTATATTTGTATTGTGCCAAAGAGAGGGAGACTTTGATCTTTTCTTTTTTTTTTGGCATGGTCTAAACATGATCTGAGCTAACTAAAGACCAGTCTGGGTGTTATGTCAGTGACATGCAGCAGAGTGACTGACACCAGCACAGTTTCCTGCAGCAGGACCATGATGGCTCAACATGCCTTTTTTTATTAACATACTGTTTTAGACCTTGATGTGGTCCCTGTAAAGCCTCAAGATGGTTTTGCCTTTCAATACTTACTTTAAAGATTAATTTTTTGATTGATCAGGGCTGACATGAGGGTTCTGTTCCCTGTCTTTCAGGCTCCTTTCTTGGTAGCTCTACAGTGGAACTGGAGACAGACAAACCCCACCTGCCTCATGCAGATATGGATATGGGGAAATAGTGCATCTCTTCTTTATTTCATGGGGCTGTTGTGCTGGCCAGGCTGAACTGCAGCCGTAGGGAGCAGAGCCACTGAAATTAGAAGCCTTCCTGATCATGTTGTTTCAAAAACTGGACCAATAATCCTTGATCTCCCACTGGCAGATTGCCTTCCCCTGATTCCCCTGCCTGAAGAGCCTTTCTTCAAGAGATTTCTTTTGCTGAAAATGCTTAAGCTTCTGAAAAGTCAGAACTGATAAGAAATAATCTCTAAGCCCCTTCAATGCTCTGCTCATAAGTGCCACCAGCTCCTGTCCCTGCTGCATGAACCTGCAGGGAGGGATCCTGCTCAGCCCTGGGCTCGTGCCAGCAGGCTCCCCACAGCCCAGGGAACTGCCACCTGGTCTCAGCTTGGGCACAGGCTGGCTTTTCCCCTCCCAGGACCTGTCAGCAGATTTGGTTAGTATTCCTAGAAAATCCTTCAGAACCAGGAGTGACTGATACTGGAGCCCCTCAGTGCTTTCCCAAATAGGCTGTAAATCTTCTCAGCGGGTAAGGCCGACACAGAGCAGCAATCTCTGCTGGCAGGAAACCACTGCAGCCATTCCCTGCTCCCACAGCTCCAGCAGCAGCTCCCGTGGATGCTCCCAGCCAGGCCTAATGCCTTTGATCTTCCCCAGAATGGGGAGCAATTGCCTTTACTCATCTGTGTGGCCCCAGTTAAAATAAACCCTGCTTTTTATTCATGCTCTTTATTTTCAATTCCTACTTCTTGCCCTATTAGAGTGTCCTCTTGCTCTTCATTTGAGCTTTTTGCAGCAGGATGCTCTAACAAGGCCAGGAATTGCTTTTTCCAGGAAGAGAGACTGGATAATTGCCGTGGATATTTTTATGTATCTGTGCACCCACGCTTGTGCAGTTGGTCAGGGTGCATTCACTGCCAGGGTATCTGTGTCACACAGCATCATCTCTCTTCTAATACTAAATCAAAAGCCACCTCCTGAGTTTTCAGGGATGTTATTCACCACTTAGTCATGAGTGAGTAGTAAATTTGGTGTGGTATCGCCCCATTCATCTCCTTCAGCTGAAACTGACTGAATCTCTACTGGGACAGATGCACTTCTCTGGGTCAAATTAAATGCAGGTAGGCTCCTGACAGTTTTCTGATTTTAGGACAGAGTTACAAAACAGCAGCAGAAGTAGATCTGATAAATTAGGCATTCCATTCAAGAAGGAAAAACACTTTTTTCTGTTTGCAGTAAACATACCACACAAATATGTGCAAATCATCACCTTTTTCTTGCTTCAAAAAAACCCACCTATCCTGTCAGACTCACACAAAGCAGCCAACTCCTGGTAAGTGCTGAACAGACTCAAGTAATAGCTGTACAATAAAAAATAGATCTGCAGCCAGAGCTGGCTGTGTTCAGCCCCAGCTGAGAGCTCCCTATTAATTATTTATATGGCACTATGGATTAGCATGGCACGCCACAGAAATAAATGCACGAGGAAATGCAGTCCCACCCCTGGGAAAGGCAGGGCCAAAGCCCTGCTCCCCTCACTGGCTGTGCCCAGTGCTTGCAGCCAGCACTGGGAACAGCATTGTTTGTAGGCAGGACTGGGTGACAAGTGTCTCCAGGTCTGTGAGGTTGGGCAGTTTCCCTCTGATCCGGGCCCTGCTATTCCAGTCAGGTTTGGTATAGGGTATAGGGTGAGTGATTTTAAAATCCCATTAAAGATTTGACTAACTCCAACCCCTGAACTGCTTTCAAACTCTAGCCAGTAAGTCAATAATGTGGATTCTTCCTAATTCCTACACTCTGCTATTATCTGCTATGAGCATGGGAAGTGGGCTAAAATCCTCACCACACAGAAATCATCAACTTGGCTTCACTGGGCTTATAAATTCCTCACCAAGTTGAGTTTTGACAAGTGCAGATAGAGCTGAGTTGATTGTCCCCCTTATGACAGAAATTTATGCTCCAATCTGAAAGCTAAAAATAAGGAACTTGGAATCCTGGTCTCACAGTGACCCCATCAGTAATGTCAGGCTAGACATCACTTTTTAACTGACAGCTTTCCTGTCAGAAAATAGCAGTGGCTAGTTATTTCACACCTTCCTTACAGTCATTACTATGATTTTAACTGCTTTGTGGTATTCCTATCAATTCCAATTCCACCGGCTTTGAAAATTGCCAAGACCACAGCAGGCTTAGTCAGATTTTTTTTATCCTAGCATAGGTTTCAGGGAGGGAGCAAGAGCGGGAAGAGGCAATCAAAAAATCATATCCTGACAGCAGCTGCTTGCAATGCAAAGAAAGATTGCTGGAAGTACTCTTTGCTTTTTCTTTTTTCCTTCCAAAAATTTCAGCTAGAAATCTAGAGTAAAACTATTAATTTGCTTTACTGAGTAAAACTCCAACTTTGCACAGACCACCAGCAAACTGCTGCACAGAGCAGCTTGGGAATGAACCTCAGGGCTATGGAGCTGCACAAGCATTAAGGACAGATGTTAGGGACAAAAATGAATAAATGCATTAAAAGACTTCTTGGTGTTAATAACAAAGTATATGCCATAGAAGCCTGAGAAAACTGTCTGGAAGTGAAAAACAATTTTGGTTGGAAGGGATTCCTGGAGGTGATCTAATCTAAGCCCCAGCTCAAAGCAGAGGTAATGTCAAAGTTATATATGTGCAAATATTTGCACATATTTTCTATCTACAGTATATATAAATAAAAAGTATTGTGTATCTAGTGACCATATCCATATTTTATACACACATACACACAGGAAAAAAAAAAAAGAGCAGAAACCTGCAGCATTAGAATCACTATCCAGCACTAGGATCTGCTCCCAAAGGAATAATGACTGAGTAATGGCAAGTGAGCCCATCTTTGACAAGATTCTCAGTCATATCCCTCAGAAGGTGATGGGACAGTGTAACCTTGGCCATGCATCCCTCAGATGCCAGGCACTGGCACATCCTCCCCCTGCCAGAAGCACTTCCTCAAACAAGTCTGTGCAAGTAAAATAACTCAAGATAACAGCCAATTACAGACACACTGCAAAGCAGGAATATCTAATTTTGCCTCCTTCCAGACTGAGTGAAGAACTTTCTCACCTGCCCCACACACTGTGCATCCTCACCAACAGGCTCCATAGTAACTTGGGATTGCCCCAGAGGCACCATGACCCCACAGATCCTGCCACAGACACAGGAACCTCCAAGATCTGGAGGTTTTGCTGCTTCTCAAAATTCACAATCACAGCATTGCCTCTGGAAGGTCACAGGTATGAGCACGAGCCTAATGAAATGCCAGGCTTTCTGCTCCACACTGGGGAAAGGTTAAGTCCTGCAAATCTTGTGTCCCTCATGTGCTTTTCCTGATGCTCTCAGCTTCTGGGAATGTCCCTGAGACACCTCTGAGTGTCAGAAGTTGGGTTCTGTTTTGCAGAAATAACATTTAGAGGTGTCATAAAGATATTCTGACAGCTGCAGTTTTCAAGCTAAACAGCATCTAAGTTTCAGAGACTCTTAGGATTTTCCTCCAAAACTAGACTTTTAAGTTTTCACCAGCTGATCTCACAGCAACTGGTCCTTTCTTTCCCAAGAATCCTTCTTGTCTCTAATACTGTTACCTGCCGTGGGAACAGAGTGAAAGGCACAAATATTGGTCGATAGAATACTAGAAAAGGACAAGGAACTGTGCATCAATTCCCATAATGAATCCTCTTTTGGTTTAACTCAGGTTTCAGGGATCACCAGTCCCTGTCTGTGCATTTGCACACACACAAACCCACAGCTGCATATACATCTGTCTGCTTACAAACACCCCAATATTGACCCTCAATATTTGCCTCATCTTCCTCAGTAAGAAATATGAGATTCCATTGTGTTAGCTCAATCCATCTGGCTTTTGTCCTCCTCACCCCAAACACAAGTGCACATGCAAGGAAGGGCTCATGCTTCAGCAGCTCTATTGATCCACACAGACCTCTGGGTGAGGAGGAAAGCCTCTTTAATTACTTTGGCTGACTTTCAGGTTCTGTTTTGCCTTAACAATGTCTTCAGAAATCCAGTACCACATTTTAGCGTTGTAATCACTTAACTTAGATTTGGAGTTTTGCTCCCCAGAGAGGCACCTTCTACCTCAGCCTGGCCAGCCCATGCCTGGCATCAAACATCAGGAAAAGTCATTCATTTACCTTCTTTCTAAGGATTTGATAACCTCTATGCTTCCATCAGCCAGAGGTGTTTTGACCTTTAATTAAAAGGAAAATTTGTTGTCTTCCACTCAGAAGGCAGCAAATAATGAACTCATTAAAATGAGGTTACTGTTCAGGCCTTAGAGCAATAAGAGCCAAAGTCTCATTAGCAGCTAACAATCCAGAACATAGCAAATAAATAAACCTAATACGGCAGAGCAAAATGTCTTGGTGCAATAAATTTGAGCAGAATCAAATGTTTACAGTCAGTGATGTCCGGGGCATGAAGTTTTAATGGACTTAATGAAGGAAAGCAAATTGCTTCCTATTAGGCATGAAATGTTCCTGCAGAAATCCCCCCAAAAAGTTTATTATGTAAATGAAGGATAGAGTTATAATTAACAAGGACATAGCAGGAAAATATCAACTTCTTCCTAATAGATGCACCAATTTTGAAGAATAAAGACACGGCAACTTCAAATCTACAAAAGGTAATTAAATGGATTAATGTAAAAGGCTGCTGAATGCAATATAATGAAGAAACTGTATCTTGTGGGTGTCAGAGAGAAGTTTCATTGACAAAGCAAAGAATCAATTAATAGAGTTAAATCCCTGAGTTTTGAGAGATTCCAGGCAATTAAGGATTTGTATTTGAAAGAACA
Organism: Phainopepla nitens; assembly: GCA_013400175.1. Classification (NCBI taxonomy): domain Eukaryota; kingdom Metazoa; phylum Chordata; class Aves; order Passeriformes; family Bombycillidae; genus Phainopepla; species Phainopepla nitens. The sequence goes on from VXBQ01010981.1 coordinate 258,888, forward strand.
ACTTAGATTACCTTAAAAAAAGCCCCCATCTTTGCTTAGTCTGGCACAGAGATGTGCCTGTTTGTCCATGCACAGTGTTCTCCATGGTTCCTTCCTTGGAAGTGGTCATTTTTAAGCATGATCTATTTAACTGTCCAAAAATAACCACCTGTGGGTTCAACAGGGAATGCTGGTGGTATTTCCACAGGCATGCAATGGGGACAGGATGGGCTGGGGGCACTGAGCCCCCAGGGAAGGGGGGATACCTGTGCAGCCAGGGACAGCAGGCAGAGCAGGAGTAGCTGTGTGGCACCTGCCCTTGCAAAGGGAACAGCTTTCCAGTTGTTAAAATTCAATAGCCCTTCTCCATCCTGCACAACCTTCAGAATCAAATGTGCAATCTCTCCACCCTTTCATTAAAGATAGGGAAGGCAGACCCTAATCACCCAAGAAGTTTTTTCATATTAAGGGTGTGGAAGATATTACTGCCCTTCCACCAAACAGACAAGCAGTGACGAAACAAGTTTCGACTGGCTTAGCTGACAATATCTTCTTAGTGTTAAAAAGAGGGGAGGTCATGACAACAAAATTTAGCTGCATATTATAGAAATTAATATGCATATATGAAAATTGAAATGACAAAAAAAAAAGAAAAGTCTTTATGACCAAGCCAAATCCAGTTTGAGTGACAGATTTGCCCTTTAGACAGAGGAAAATGTTTGACACACTGCAGGTTCCAGGATTTACATCTTAATCCTTGCTCTGTGTTTTTAATGAGGCCTCACTGGGCTGGAAGGCTCCTGCCTATCCCACAGCTCTGTCATCTTACTGAGATGTGAGGGGAGCAGGAGAGAGGGCCCAGGTGATGAAACGATGTTTGTTTTGTGCTCCTTCTTGTTCTGTATGTTAAGCGATGATAATTTCTCACTATGTTCTTCCCTCAAAGGAAAATTAAATTGATTTTGCTCAGCCCATCAGTCTTTCTCAACATATCTAAAATGCTCTAGATAGCTTGGAAAATTATGTTCTAAAATATAATGACTCAGATTCTATGCTTCTGACTTTAATAGTGTCAATTTAGTGCCAGTTTTCACCAGCTGGGGATTTTCCTCAGTGTCTCAGCTAACAGTGGTGTTCATCTCTGAGGTCTTACATTTTAGTGAACATTTACTTGTTATATATTATGTAAATATAGTCCCACATGTGAAATTGTCACAGGATTGAAATCATCAACTTACTAAATGTCTGGCAAGATAGGCTGGAAACCATACAGCTACCTTAATATTTAATGCTAAAGCACAAGATTTACTGTCATAAGATTACATTATTTCCTTTAGCAAGGAGAGGAATTTGCTTGGCGACTGTTGTAGCTGATAAGCACTATCTCTGCTTTACATCTTCCTTGCCACCCAATGTAAGTTCTTATTTAAAATAGCAAGGCATGTGCCCCCTGCCTGGAAGTCTCTTGTATTACACTCAGGCACCTGAGCTGCTTAAACTCTGGTTTCATTGTTTATCTTGCACTGGGGATACTTTTGGTTTGTGGTCCCAAGTAGGGGTGCTGGTTGTTGCCTAAATTAGACCAAAAAACTGTTTTCCTGCAAAGTTAAGTGACATTATGACCATACAGAAAGTAATTTTTTCAAATGAAGGACAACATTAGCTGGGCCGGGGGTGTGTGTAAACCACTGCAATCATTTTATCTTTGAACTCTGCAATAACATGAAGGTCCAGTCAATAGAAGTGTTATTAACAGATAACAGGAAAAGTTCTCAAGAGCCACATAACGGAGACACGGAAAATTGACCAAAACAGAATTTATAACCTATTCAGCAGTGGCAAGGCCAATAGGGAGATAAATGCACTCCCCATCTCAAATGCAGCACACCCAAATTCCATGGGCTGGGCATCCAAAGCAGATCTGTGCACAAGGACCAGCTCTGGGAGCAGTGCAGAGCTAACAACCACTAGCAAAAATAAAGCTCACACGGGCTTAACCATCTTCTTTCTTTCCCTAGTAGCTGGAAGTATGTCCAAAACAAACAGGACAAGTGGCCAAGACTACCTATTCTATAAGCTGCACCCTTTCCTTCCACTTAATTTCCAGTGGGCTTATCTCAGCTTGGAGGAGAGAATAAAAATAAACATCAATTAAATTAAAAACTAATTTATGACATGGACACTGCTTCTACCATGGGTCAGACCTGAAGCTTTGCTCATTCACACTTAAGCCTGAACTTGCTATTCAGACACAGCCCAAAATGGTTCTGCAGGTAAGTAAATCCCCATGCCTTCACGCCTAGATGACAAGTAGTATTCCTAATTTTATTTTGGGTTTTAAGCACATTTTATCAAGCCTCACTAATAACCCAGAGCATGGGTGACCCATGATCCAGTATGTTGCTGCCTCTGAGTGCCTGGATCCAAGTCCTGCCACAGATCACTGCCCCAGTGCATAAAATCCTGGGCCAAGGCACAGAACCATCACCTCCTTTGATATTTAGGCACTCTCACTACCTTTTCTAGTCCATCAAACTCTCATGGAACAAATTAAGCTCTCTATAATAGTTTTATAAAAAAATATGAGCCCAAAATAATACTAACTTTTCTAAATCCATGTTAATTTCTTATTTATTTCAGGCTTTACTAGAGACTCAAAATTTACTGCGCACTCAGGTTGCAAATTTTACCTTCAACCTTGGATTTTCAGGAAAATTTTACCACACAGGTAAGAAGGAATTTCATGCTCTCAGGTAGCTGTAGTTAAATAGGTGATAGAATTTAAACATTCTTTAACATTCCCTTTCTAAACAACCCACTGACTCACTGGGAAATACATGTTCCACCATTTCAGTGTCTAATTCAGTGTCTAAAGGGGTAAAAATGAGCTATGGATGAGCTGCTCAGGTACACAAGGATGCCCTTGGTGTTACCCAGAAAGATATGTGGTGGTAAATCTTAGTGTTATAAAGGAGGCAAAGTAGCTGCAGAGATCTCTCTAATTCCACTGGAGACAGGCCAGCACAGAAGATGGAGTAAGGTTTTCCCAGTGTGATAGGTATGATGAAATATAAAAGATTGGGAAAATTGTGTCTCAGAACCTCTGAGGAGGCAGAAGCATTTCAGTGGGATGCACCAGATTTTGTTATGCCTGTGAAGATAATCTGTCTCAGTGATCTGCAAATCAGGAGGGATGATAAAAGGAAAACATGATGAAAAGAAATTTGTATTGAAACCCTGCCCTTTCCACACTCGGGGCAGTAACAAGCTGCACTCCTGCACTGTGCTTCTGTGGAATATGAGGCACTTCCACATCTCCTCGTCCTTGTGGCTCCTTTCTCCTTTTTGCTCCATTTCTCCACAGCACACTGCCCCCTTTTTAAAAATGTTATTTCTTTTCCTCCTCTTCTGCCTTCCCCTTTGCTGCACCTCCACTCAGGCTTCCCTCTGGTGCCACTGAGCTGTGCTGCTCCCTAGTACTGCTGAGGCAAGAAGAGACTCCCTGTAAGGGAGAACCTCCTGCCCTTCTTTCCAAACCCCATCCACCCTTGGACCTCTGGAAACCAGCTCCAAAATCCTCAGCTGTCAGCCCATTCACTGAGTGATGCCAGGGAAACTAATCTGGAGCATGGGAGAAGGCAGCAAGAGGATGGGAGGGGGAGTTTAAAACCTAGGAATGATGCAGTCCCTGCTTCCCTAGATTGTGAGGCAACTGTGGAGTAAGGCAGGTCACCCTGGGAGAAGGGAGACGAGGAAGCCTCTGAGGGATGAGTAGAGAAAAGACAAAATCTATTTGTATCACCATCACTAAGTCCATGCTGTTTTCCCTTTGTGCAAGCACTTAATGCTGAGCAACTGCTGCCCAGGAAACCTCATGGACTAAAGACACAGGCAGGAGAGCCTGGAAAAAAATGAGAGGCAGACAGAGATGGAATTACTTGCCTAGAGTCATATAACAAGGCACAGGCAGACCTGTGGTCAGAGAGCAACTCTGGAGACAGAACTATAGCTTTCTTCTCACTTCATGCTGACCTGCCTGGGCAGCTGTTCCTTCTGAAGGTGAACTGGACACACGTGCAAGGCAGCAAACCAAACAAAAGCAGCCCGAGGCTCTGAGCTGCTCTAAAGCAGGAAGCTGCTCGGTTGTGGCCATCTCCAGAGCAGAGCTGGGATCAATCATTCATGTCCACTGTGGAGAAAGGTGATCCATGGAAGGGAGGAGATGGAGGAAGAGATGGTTTTACTATTAATATTATGACACAGTGGGCAGTGGCCGGCAGAGAACATGCAGCCTTGGTGAAAAACCCACTCCCTAACCTGCCACTATTTTTCCTTCATCCCAAGACCCTCCACGTTGTCACAAGTTTTCTGATACAATACTGACCAATTTCAGAGTTGCTAATACTGTGGAGACAAAAGAGGAGGATATGCATGTGTGCCCATCTTCCTAAGGCTCTCAAGGCTCCCCAGAATAGCACAGAACTACTTCCCGAGTTGAAGTGTGTCCTTGGCTCCATTAGGGGGCCGGGAGCAGCTGAGTTTTTAATGGAGCACTTCATTTACGGGGTGGGGATGGCCCTTTGTTATCTCAGCTTACTGGAGAGATTTCAGCATATTCTCCACCAATATACACTTTATTGACTCATTATAAATAAAGTGTGGGAAGGTGTTCTTTAATTACTGTACATGTGGCTTGCTGACCCACAGAGGCTTTTACTATCAGACAGTTAACATGTTCTATTAGTGCTTATTGACTTCTTTAGTGTGGCATTGGGCTCTCCTTTCCAAAACTTGGATCATTTTAAATGAGAGAGGGAGATGAGTGTGGGGATGTGTTGGCAGATTTAACTGTTACACATTTTCCTGGAAAGATGCTGCTGACAAATCAGACATTGCAGTACATCAGGCCACATCAGCTGCACTGTATTTACACCATTAAAAAAAAGAATGAGCAGATCCTTATAGTTCTGAAGCTTTAACAAACACTTTCCACTTGTACATGCTGCAGCAATTAAGACATTGTCAGGATTTGCATTTAAGATGTACAAGATTATTGATTACAGCTTCCAACTCTGCTTCAGTTTTGAACTCCAAAGAGACCTCTAAGTACTGTTATAATTTTCAAATATGGGGTTAAATATTATGCACAAACAAACTTTTACCTGTGTAAAATGCACTCAAAGTGGACAAATGCTCACCCTGTTCACAGGTTTTATGCATTTTTCAGATTTCACATTTAAATGAATGAAGTTACAGAAAGGATGCTGACGCTCTAAGAAATTAAAACCTCAAGATCCCTTGTTCAGCCTCCAACACTCTGAATAAATGGGTTGGGTAGAAATGTTTAAACAATATAAGCACCCATCAAATGCTCCATGCAAACTTTGCATGACATTTTTTTGGAAATAACGCTACCTAAGAATACATAAAATCAAACAAAATTCTTTCCTAAGGTTTGCGAGAAAATTTAACCTCATAAGCAATGCCACCACCTAAGGCTAAACTTACACATTTCTGCCTCACCTCTGGCATTACAGGTTGGGGTTATTCTTCTTTAAAATGAAAAGCATTATGCTTCATCTTGTTTGGTTTTTGTTACAGTAAAAGAAGCACAGAGTTTTATTAGGTGTATATCTAAATTTACAAAGAAATTAATGGGGAAAAGCAGGATTTATTTCAAGAACCACACTCTACTTCAAAAGTTAAAAAGGCACTAAATTATACTTGACCTAAATCTACTCTGATTGTAGTTCTTTATGTATTTCAAATACTCACTTGTTTCCTCTTCATCCCTAACTTTGGCTTATCAAAGAGATCCTCAGTTGCCTCACAAACTCCGTTTTCTCCCTGCTCTGTCTCACGTTGAAAGCCTGTGTTAAGTTTCTTCCCCTGCCCATGCCTGAGTGACTGCATAGCCCAAAACCAAGCCAGCAGCCACTCCAAAAATGCAGGGCACAGAGGGAGCAGCCATCAGGCCTTTCTTTTCAGTATGGAATTCCCTAGTAAACAAGCTTGTTTTCTTTTTCCAGCAGCACTCCCATCAGCAGGAGCAGCTTTCTTAGAACTTGCAGAGTGCTGCAAAGAGGAGAGCAAAGGGATTCAGTGACTCTGGGAGAAAGTTTCAAAGTACTGCTCTCCTTTGCATCCCTCAAAAACCACTGCAGAAATGAAAAATAAAAGCCAAGAGCTGAAGTGCAGGCACTGAACAGGCATCTCTGGATGTTCCTGCCAAGTAAACAGTGACATCCATGGAGCATTTGCTTCCAATGAGTTTTGCAAAACACTTAAGGACCTGTAAGAAGACAGGATTTCTATGTTTGCATCAGGAGATTGATTTTGGCAATTATTTCTTAGACTGGAGCGAAATAAAAGCATTCAAATGGCAAAGAACATGAAGGAAATCTGCTAAAAAACAAATATTGTTGGGTAGTTTGATGGTGAAGCTACTGGAATGTCACTTTGCCTTTCCAGGCTGGCAAAGCAGGGCAGACATGTCTGCAGATGTGGGAGCAGCACTGTGCCCTTTCTCAAGTGGAAGGTTTTCCTGGTTACAGCCACATATCCTCGCTTCTGCCTGAAGCAGATACCCTTCACTAACATAGGAGGTTTTATTGGACTTACTTCAAGATTAAATCTGGCCAAAATTGAATACTGAACCCTAAGAAATATTTAGAAGCTTTTTGCCATATGGAAAGCTCCATGCTTTCCATATTTTAAAACTTGTTTCACACTTTACCAGAAATTATCAGATTTCAATTAACCAAGGCTACTAAAGTAGCCAAGGAGGACAGAGGGGAAGCACTGATAAGATTTCATTTTTATCCATATGTTGCCTTTATGGAGAGTATTTTGTATTTAACAGTGACATTATTATCAGGACAAAATGGAAAATAATGGATACATACTGAACCTTTTCTTTAGTACTGATTGAACATCATCATTTGTCCAGCTTTCAAAGCACCTGGAAAACAGCATTAATATTCCTGACACTGTTTTGTCACATTAAATCCAAGCTGCCAGGTTATGAGGATGAAAAGACATAAAATAAATAAAATAAAGCAAATAGTAAAAAAGGGGAGGGGGTGGTTCTTTAGATCATATGTTAAAAAAGAAGTCCTACTATTTATATTTAATATTCTCATAGTTTATAAACTTAGCAGTGATACAGTGAGACAGGCCAAGGACACAAGGGGTTTTGGCAGACTCCTCTGTGTTTAAAAACAATTATGGGCCTTTTTTGCCTTTTTAGCATCTTTTTTCTTGCTTTCTTCCCTTTGTAGGGACTGAGGAGGAGGATGAGGGCGATGACCTGCTGCTGAGATCTGTGGATGAGTTCTGGTGGTTTCCCCACATGTGGAGTCACATGCAGCCACACCTCTTCCACAATGAGTCCTCACTGGTGGAACAGATGATCCACAACAAAGAGTTTGCAATAGTGAGTAAGAGTTCCCAAGAGATTTACTAGGATGCCTTCACTGCCATGGCCATGCTTTCCACACTGGTTTCATGCATGTCTATACAATACTTATTTATTTACTCAGGCATGCAAACAGAGGCACTGAGGTTAGAAACTCATCCCAAACCCAGCCTGTTCATGACACAAACTGAATTTTGTCTTAGCCTTCCCATTGACACAGGCTCTCTGGAGAAGGGAGCAGCCCTTCCCCATGCATCCTGGCAGGACCATAGTGAGCAGAATCACTGAAAATACATCAGATACCAGCTGACCTTCTAAGCTTTAGGCAGCAGTTTGTATGCAGGTTATCAGCCTCCTAAAGTCTGCTGCAAACATCCTCAGTACAGCAGGGAGGAAGTTGCAGTGAACCCTAAACTGGTGTATGGTTTGGGAGAAATCTTGATGCTGACAGAGCCAACAAGTGAAGCTGCTGGATTTCACTGTCCCTTTTTTAAATGACCTGCTTGAAAAATGCTCTTTATATAGCTAACCTCTTGCTAATATTGACAGATAATGGTGCTTCCCTTTTTCTCATTTGTGCTCTGAACTTCCAAGAGCCATTCTCCCCCCGGCCCAGACCTCACAGTACTTGTACTACTGACAGCCTTTTCAGGATAATTCTGCTGGCTTATTGCACACCACAAAGAGAACCTGAAATCTATAAATGCTGGCTTTGGAAAAGACACTGTGTGGTCTTTGGCAAGGCACAGAAATGCCAAGCAACTAGAGCTGCTCACAGGAGCAGAGGGACACAGTGGGGCTTTTTCAGCTGCTTTGGGAACAGCAATCCCAGCCTTGCCCAGCTCCAAAAGGCCAAGCTCCCTTCCTCCCATCCCTCACATGAGTCAAGGCACATGAGGAAAAAGGAGGAGGCAAATGCCTGAACAAGCAGTTGGAAGCAATTTATTCCTTTGTTTATGGAAATATTTTCCTAACATGCTTTAAAGAAAATTAATTTTAAATGGCTTAACTGTTTACTTGCTATGCCAGACTTCCCCCCCCTACCCATCTCCTGCTTGGCAGGATGACTTCTTTTCCTTTCTACAGTTCTGCTTCCCTGTCAGCCTTGTTCCTGGCACAGCCTGTTCATGCCTTTTGTGCAGTCTGGCCCAGAGACCCAAACAGAGCTGAGATTTTAAATGCAAGAATAATTTTTTAAACAATCCATATCTCAAAAATACACAGTCCCTTCATCTTTAAACCTATGGGGAAATTCTCATACTATTTTCAGGAAGCATGAAGTCGCCCAGGTCAAGCCACCTTTGAGAGTAAAATCTACAGCACAGTCTGAAAACAGAGCTAGTAATGCAATCTGTTTGTAACTTCAGCTCCAGAAAGATAAAGCTTGTGTCCTGAAGGGTAGAGACTCCTTAGGGTGCCTATAAATAAGGAGCTGATGTCAGTGAAAAGTTGCTGTTATTACACTTTTATTTCCTGCTAACATTTGGACAGGGGCTGTATCAACCCCTTGACCTTGAATCTATACAAGCTGTGCGATTTACTTATGAGAACATTTCTTTTCAAAAGGCTTCCTCTGAAATTCTCTCTTGTGGGAGAAATTTATCTTCCCGATATGACAGCCTTCCTGATAGCTATCAGAGAGGTCCCAGCCATGACTTCAGAGAGGGTTTGATTCCTCCCTGGCTTTCTCATCCTCAGCATCATGTCTTATTTGAGAAAGAGACTCCCTGTTCTGCAGCTGCACTTCCCTAAACCCTGCAAGTTAAAGCAAACCTCTTTCCATTATTCTTGGATTTCACAGCATGGATCCAAATTTAAATTAGACATCTGGAACAATACATAGAAAATTTGCTTGATGTTAGACGTGTTTTCTTTGTTGTCCACTATCTTTATTTAATATTATACTCAGGAGAACACAGCTTGATGCTGGTGCCATTTTCTCTTGTATTTCTCATTTATCGACCATATCTCCCCACCTCCTGTTTTGGCTGCACATAGAGGTGACACTTTGTGTCAGCTTCTGCAAGGAAAGCTGCAGTAATTATTTGGAAGTGTGATCACATTAATTCTTCACCTAATGTGCTATTTCTTTGTTCACCTTTTTTTTTTTTTTAACATGGCTAAGGAGGTAACAGGGTCTTCAGGAAGGGAGAGCACATCATTATATCCAAGAACAATACTCAGGGTTGCTGAAGATCCCAAATAACACACAAAAGTTCTGTTTATAAAGACCTTTTGGCTCCTCTGGCTGGTAGATAAAAGCCTTAGCTCTGTTTCACATGGCTTTATCCACACCTCTTAACAAGGCTCTATAACATGGGAGCTTACAATTGCAGCCTGCCTCAAACAGCTCTGCCACAACACACAGATAGAAATCAGCTATCTAACCAGTTCTGTACACACCTAATTGCTAATTAGGTATTAATTACCTTGATTTCAGTGCAGATATGGACACCACTGTGCATCTGCCTTCAAGGATTCCTTTCCACGTACATTGCTTATGAACCAGGAGACTGCCTTCACCCAGAGCCCTCCAAATTGTTCTATGTATCATTGAGATATTTATAATTTCCACTGCTTACATGGTGAGAGGAATAAACTTCCTCACATCTTGCATAAACATGATTGTCCCACTGCTCTGGGTCTGGCAGGCAGCAGGGTGAGTTTTGCCTGGCAAAATCCTTATCCATGTGTACCTGAGTGATGGGCCCCACAGCTGCACCATCCATAGCCCCATTGCCAAAGTCTTCACTGCCAAATCTCTCATCAAGCACGAGATCCTCAGCCTCAGAGGAACAAGATAACAGAGATTTTAACTGTGGTAAAGTAAGTCACAGGCTACCCAAAGCTTTGCTATCCCAATGTCATCCTATTTATGTAAATATGGATAGTGTGTTCCAGAGCCTCCCTAAGGAAATGGGAAATTACAATTATTTTGAGCATCAGTTGGGTTTGAGTTGATCATGTTTTGTGGTTTGGGTTTTTTCCTCTATCAGAGGATCACAAAACCCTTTAAAGACACTAATGAACAAAATCTCACATTAAATTTTACAAATTATTATTCCTTAAGTATTGTTCTCCTTGTTTATAGGCAATGCAAGGGATACACAGAGAGGTAAAAAATTGCTCAGGCAGAAGTCTCTGATAGCATATATTCCAAAAATAAAGCAAGCCAAGTTTTCCCTGCCATCAATAACAAGATATTCCTCCTTCCCCTTTGTACATCCTTATCTGACAAAAACAAGTAGAATGTATCTAATCCGAAGCCTGTAGCTCTTTATTTCATCCCTTGGTTTGCTTGCTCAGTGATTATCTTCTGTGCTCATTTGTGAGTACAGAGCCCAAAGCACAGCAGAGACAGAGCAAAAACTGTCACTGGCTGTACAAGGCAGCTGTGAGCTGACAGGAGGAAGGCAGAAAGGTGTAAAACTAAACCAGTCAATTGAGAACCTGTCTAGTAACACTCCTTGGCTCCCACCTCCTGCTTACAACCAACTGCAGATGCACATTAGCACTTTTTCTGCCTGGAACTGCTCAAACCACAAATACACCATGAGCTTTTAATACACCAATTAAATACCAACACTATGAGGGCCCAGTGACCACCTAGCCAAGGCAAAGCATCTACATGTGATGAAAAGAGTCTAATTTGTCCCATTATTAATATCTCTACTTAATGTGAGGAAGGAGAGATGCCCACTGGAGATTGCCTCTAAAAATGGGCTGTAAATATAGGATAACATCATCCTGTGCAGCAGGATGAGATTTGTTCTGCCTCACCTTATTTTCTTCTGAAATACTCATTTGCTGCATCACCTGCTATCAGGTTGCAGGTTGGGCAAACTTAGCTGAGGTTGTATTTAGCTTTTTCATCTAATAAAAGCCTTCACACCTGCACTTTGACTGACTGTGAAAAGATCTACAGTGGATATAAAATTTATTACATTAAAAGTTTTTGTTCTTATTTTCTCTTACAATGGCCAGTCATAGCTATTTTCCAAATGAAACAAACAAGCACAAATTTTGAAATTAAAACCCCAACATACATTTTGAATGTAAAAATCAGGAAGTTGTTCCTCAGAATATAGAAGCAAAAATACTCAGTACAGGTATTTCTCATATCCTGAGAACAGTATACTCCAGTATACTCCTCCTTTAACACAAGAGTTTTCACTCCTGAAGTAAGCATAATAACAAAATGAGAGGAAAAGAAGAAAAGTGCAACAGAAAATCACTAACAGGGGACACACAGTGTTTAATCTTCCCAGGTAAACTGCAACTAGAACTGCCCAAAGGAAAGACAATTATTTGAGTTGTTTCTTTTTAACTCCATATTGGATATCTGGGTGCCTGATGTATTTGTGTGATGAACTATGTAGTGAGCAGGTTTTATTCAGAGGCTAATTTGTCTTTTACGCTGAGAACTCCCGAAAAGCTGCTTTATTTTATTTGTGAATGGCAGACCACCATTTCAACATTCTGTTGCTATGGTGATTCCAGCATCAAACAGTAAAGGAGATAAACAGGATCTTACACATATTCATCCAGATCCCTACTTTGGGATATGGCATCCAGAGCAGTGTTCATTATCAACCCCAGGACACATTTGCCTTACCTTTATGCTTCTGTGTACTCCCTACCCTACATTTGGTGAAGGTTTGTACATTCAAGCTGGGACAGGATATTCAGGTTAACAGTTTGACAGTCTGAACATCACAGACCTCTCAGGTATGGCAGTAAATAGCCAGCTAGAAAGAAATCTTTTGATACAGCTTTTTCCTTTTTACATGTCCATGGGGAAAAAAAAAATAGAGAACAGGGTGATTTACCACCCCTTATTATAGAGCTATCCCCCATTCCCCCCTTAAACTGACTCATGCCTCTCAAGTAGGTAACAGCATTAATAAACTGAAATTACATTTCGTTCTCAGTAAATTACAAAATAGAGAGTTTGGGTTTCTCTTTTACAAGATCAGTCAGTAACCTGAGGTCTTTACTATAAGGAATGGATAATTTTAAGTGGTTGCATTATGTGATGTAGGAATGACTGTTCCCTACAGATTTAACTTAATTTTTGCCAATGAATCAAAACCCTTTCTTTGTTAAGTACTTAAGGATGCACAGCAGAACCTGCTGTTCCTGGAATTAAAGTAATCAATGAATAATGTGGGCAAGAGGAAGGACAAAAAACCCCATAAAATAATCATCTCATATTTTAGCCATTTCCCTCTGCACATCAGTTTTAAAGGAGTAGAAAAGAGCTGATGTGTCCGGTAGTAGTGGGAGCAAGATGAATTTGTGTCTTTGGAAGAGATTTTCAAGATAACCTATCTATTATATTCATGAAGATGCACATATTTCCATATAAAAATGGAGCTAAATATAAATATTTATAAAAATGTAGAAGTAGTCCAAGCTATTTTTTACTACTTCCTTTATACCATGGAAAAAAATAAGGAGGTTCAGAAGATATGCAGAATATTTATTTATTAAACTAGGAAGGAATCTGTCTCCTATGCCAGAATTAGGAAACAAAATCCCATGTATGTCACTACATTTTTTTTCCATCTCTTGACTAGCCTAGCAAATAAGCATCATTGGTTCACCAGTGTGATGAATGTGATTCTATCTGTCCAATTTAACAAACAACAAAATTAAATTTGGCAGCAATTTTTAATTCAGCAGTTTGATAAAAATGAACACAATCAAGTATATTATTAAGCATATACAAAATTTGGCAATAAGTGATTTAAGTATAATTTAGGTTTGTATAAAGCATAAGCAAAACGGACTGGGGTACGGGGAGGGCTCCTCACCCTGCCTCACGTACAAAGTGGTTTAAACCAAAATCCATGTTTATATACTATACACTGATACATATTCATCAATATTCCTGCAAATCTCCTCCTACTTTTGATTCCTAAAATCTACATCACTATATTCATTGCACATGCTCCACTGGTATCCTGGGGTCTTCTTCCCGAGGAAGGCTCTCCTCTTCGTCATTGTCCGCTGGGTGACCCTGCAGGTGGTACATGTGCACTAAGCTTTGGATTACATAACCAAGCATATGTCCCAAAAATAAGCCTTATTATTTCATAAGAAGGGCCCAATTCACACTTTGTACCTGGAGTTGTCCCAAGTTGGCTAACTCCAAGGCCAAAGTCTTCTTGGAGGGTCTGTCTATTTCAGTCCTACGTCCTGTATGTCCCTAAATTAGCTCATCTCAAGGCCCAAGTCTTTTGTGAGACCTTAGTTATCTACATCCTACGCTTGATTACTCCCTTCTAACATCTGCAGGAAGGGTCCATCTGTTTTGTCTCACTGTGTATGTTCTTTTATTGCTTTAAAACAATTATTTCCTATCGATATGGTTACAATATTGTTCGTATTGTTACGATTTAGTTAGCACGAATCAGATTCATTTATCACACTAGAACATCTTTAAAAAGAATCAGGCAGGTAGGATGCATATTAAAATACGTGCCCTATGTACGGAACAGGAGGCAGACCTATTCCATGCAACAGCAAAGGAACATAATCCAGGAGGATTACTTCTCACTGTAGTTACCCAAGTGCAATTCTAGCTCCCTCCACCTCCCCCCTCCCCCCATTTTCAGCTCATGCTACAGTAGGTACAAGTCTAGCTAGGGACCACAGCGCCTCCAATGCCACTGTGTGCAGAGAAAAAAGCTTTCAATAAAGCTTTTACTCTAAAGCTACTTGTGAAAAACAAGGTTCACTCTCCTGGTAAAATTTAAAAGGTTTAATAAAGAGACAGTAGGTGACAGAAATAAAGCAAAGGGTTACATACGGCCGGGTGCCTTGAGTTCATACCAAGAAGCACACCCTAACTCAGAAAACACTTCTTTAAATGCATAGACATGCTGTATATTCATAAACCCTCATGCATCATTCAAAACAGTATTTTGGGTTCCCCCTACCCCACCTGCACCACTCTCCCCCCTTTGTAAATCTCGCATTCCTTATTCCAGTACTCTCCTGGTGTCCAGTTTTACTGATTCTGAGAAAGGGCAATTGAAACCCCTTCCTTGAGGCTTGAGTGCTTCTCCTCCAAGAAGGCAAGGAATTTTTCTGTTTAGCCTTCACCCCTCCTTGAATTAGTTCCATGAACAGAAAAGTCTTTTTTTGTTTTACATTACCATTTTATCCAACATTACGTATATACACATAGCATTTAATTTGATACTTGTGAAAAGCCAATAACATAACATGCAGTTACAACATACTCTAAAGCTATTATCGGGGGGCTTTTTGGTGTGGCCACACGGGGTTTTTCCTGTATGTTCCTGACTCTGTCCATCCCTGTGGCACGCTGCAGGAGCACGGCATCCCGACTGGCATGGGCTATGCGGTGGCTCCCCACCACTCCGGGGTGTACCCGGTGCACGTGCAGCTCTACGAGGCCTGGAAGAAGGTGTGGCACATCCGGGTGACCAGCACGGAAGAGTACCCGCACCTGAAGCCTGCACGGTACAGACGGGGCTTCATCCACAATGGCATCATGGTACACTGCATTTCCATGTTCATAGCATAGCCCTGCAGGGACCCCAAAGGGGGCTCTTCTTATCAATGCCTCCAGTTTCCCAGCAGCCTTAAAATGCTCTCGGGTCGAGCAGTTGTAGGGATGGCAAAAGAGTGCTTTTGTTAGGCAGTTTAAAAGAGGGGAAAAAAAACCAAGTCACATGGACTCAGGCAACTGCTGAAGTACTCCTCAGAAATTAAATCTGCTCCTGGTCCCATCAACTACCAACCGAGCCATGGCTGCACTCTGTGAAATCATTAAACTGCCTAAGACCTCTGTTCCCAGCTCTGCTTCATCTTTATGCATGAAAGGATTAGAAACCCATCACCTGGGAAGGTGAACAGGTGAAAGTAATCTCCTCCAGCACTTCTGCACGGCTGAAGTTTCAGCTCTGCTCCTGAAATTCCCAGAGCCAGGACTGGGACACCTGCCTGACTCTCACTGTGCAGAGTGCACTCAGCCTGTGCACTGAGAGAAGGCTCCTCCCATGCACTTAAAAGTGCACAGAGGACAGGAAAACTTACCAAGTCCTTTGGCTTGTCCTACCAGCCAGCTGCAAATCTCTAGATTGGGAATGCTAACGTGAACTGACAAATATTCCAAGGGATGGTTTAAAATCCTGAAAGCTGATCTGAATATTGCCTGTGCATACAAAGTCAAAATTGTGATCCCGTAAACAAGGCAGAGGGAATGTCTCAAAACCAAATTCCTGCAGAGTCCAATTAGTACCGGAACAGACTCAAAATCAGCAGTGTTTTTACACATGTACCCAAATGCTCTACTAAATATAGGTTCTGGTGGTTGTTTTAACAGAGTAAAAAATATAAAATATTGAATTAAGGGAAACAAAAGCCTTCACCAGATCAATTATGTCGCTGCAATACCTGTAAGCTGCTGTTCTTTTGTTCCCAGGTACTCCCTCGACAGACCTGTGGCCTTTTCACTCACACTATTTTCTACAAGGAATATCCTGGTGGTCCTCAGGAGCTGGACAAAAGTATCCGAGGAGGTGAACTCTTCCTCACCATTCTCCTGAATCCCGTAGGTACCTTCTTTTGCTATTTTTTGGATATGCTTGACTAACAGGGAGGAAAGAGGGAGGAAGGGAAGGAGATCAGGTTGGGAAATAAAAGCCAGGACCACTTGCTCAGAGATAACAAGCAGTTTAAGAAAGGGGAAAAATGTCTTCTGTCAATTTCTAGCTATGACTGTACGTGCAACAATTTCCTGGAAAATGCCTTAATTCCAGCTCCTTATTGTTTCCCAGCCTGAAGACAGGTTCCTCCGACAGACTTGTCTGAGGGTGACACTAACCCAGGAGGGTAGAAGGAACTGATCTTGTTCATTTTTTTCCCTTTTTCCATGAGCTTGGCTCCTCAGACACTCCTCATACAGCTCAATGGAAACCCCAGGGCTCAGGGCTGATATCATTACTCCATCACCAGCTCCTAAAAATAGGTTTTGAGCTGCTAAAAAACTGCCTGGTGCCATTTAAGACAGGAGCCTAGAGGTGCAGGGAGGAAGGGAGAGAGGCAAAACTCTCCAGTTATCAATTATTTTTTCTTGACATTGTCCTTCCTCCTTCCCACTCCACCCAAACAAGCTGCACTAGGCACAAGATAAATGTCTCTTGTCTTGCCAGGTGGCCTCATTTTCATTGAGTTTAAACTGCAATACTCATTGACTCCTCTGCAGAGCTAAAGAAACTTCAGGTGGAGCTGACTCTCAAATCCAGGTCACTTTTATTTAGACACCTAAATATAGATTTTTGGTATTATACAGTTAGATGCTTGTGAGTGTACATTTTAGGTGGGTAAGGAAGTTGGTGTCCGAGTCAAATTCAGTGGTCTTAAAGAAATGGGACATTTCTATCAGGATTTTTTTTATACCATACACATGACACCTCATTTGAGAATAACACAGATCCCTCCTCTTTATCCTGTCTCCCCATTACTTGCAGTTCTCTCAGGCAGGCTTTTCTTCCCATCCCTTCCTTAAGTGTAGCTTGGAATTCAAACTGAGCTTTATCGTACTTGGATGAATACCTGTGCATGTCTCACTAATGTGAAGATTTCCTCTGATTTGGGCAGTGCAGTAGCCTGCAGCAGAGCATGTACAGCTCCTTACCCCATGAGCAGTGCTTAGAACAGCCCCAATTCCTCAGTCAGTCTACGTCCCAATAACTTCAGAGCACTGTAGATATTGGTGGTGGTATTTGAAAAAAACTGCCATGATCAACTTTTGATTAAACAGTTTTTCAAGAGGTTTATAGAAGCTCTGCCCCTTCCTCAGGTCGTGGTTAGCAATTTCAGCAAATGTATTACAAATGTGTATTAAGCTCAAATACCAAAAATGTTTGTGCTTCCATGAAGCAATACCACACAGATGGTTAAATTAGAAAGTGCCCAAGGGACACTGCAGTGGAATAAAGTTTGCAGAGAGATTGTCAAGGGGATTTTCTGATGGAATCTTTTTTAAATGGCTTCTACCAAATACTCTGTGGCTCAGAGAGATATTTTCACTTTCTAATTTATGAGTCCTAAAGATGAGTCATGTCTGGCAGAGATGATTTAGCAGTAGGCAGAGGAGGGATAAATTTCACCAAGACAGACAGAAATCAAACCAACTTCCTTCGAGTTTTAATGAGAGTTACAAGAATCCCAGGCAGACCTTTCTAGAATCCAGCTAAGGCAGCAGGCTGCTCAAGCCTGCAGTTTGGGCTACTTACTCTTTGCATAAACACTTCAAAGCAAAGCTCATTAAAGTTAGTAGGGAAGGCTCAGCAAACAGACTGGGCTTGAAATAAACCCAAATAGTGAAACTCTTTCAGAGGTATCAATCCAGCTCCCCTCTGAAGGGTTTCCTTCATTTGGAGGCTTAAAGCAATAACAAGGAGCTTCAGATCTAGGTACAAATAAGAAATACAAATACAGTTTGAGGCAGAAAATGAAATATTATCTTCTTGGACTTCTGCTTTACTATTTGATACAAGAAAAATTTCAGTTAGAAGTTTCTTATCTGCCTTGCCAGACCAAAGCTGGACGTTCAATCAGAGTTAAGTCATAATCTTCTTTGATGTTATTTACTATGTGGTTTGACAAACATCAAAACCCAGTTAGTCACTAAATCTTAATTAGGACAGACCTCCCAAAAGCTGTAGCATCAGCACTTGCACAGCAGCAGTGAAAAGACAGCAACAAAACCACCACACTCACTAGAAAGAAGGGAAGAAGAAAAAATGACATCTAAAACTTCAACCAACCAACATCTAAAAAAGCATTACAAAACTGGTTTTGTGCCCAGTCTAATTTTGATAGCAAACTAAAATTTGCTCCAAGATTAAGATTTTTGTGACAACATAAGTATCTCTATTAAGTGTAGTTAGATCTTAAGCCAAGAAAACACATTATTACTCAAAAAAGTACATTGCTACTCATGACATATCTTCAAAGCCAGGAATGCAATACCAAGCAGCATCAGACAAGAAGAACAGCACATCCTTCACAGGAATAAAACACTACCCAGCTATGTAAATACATTAGAAAATTCTCTGGTTCTGATCAGCATTGTGAAAAAAATATTTAGATTTTCTGCAGATGTGCAGCATTCCACAGCTCCAGCAGCAGAAGCAAAGTCAGCCTCAAACTCATAAAAAATTATTTCCTGTTGAAAGCCATTTTGAAAAGCATCATGTCATTTTTTTTTCTTCCTAAACCTTCTCAATTCTTTACAACTTTTTGCAGTGCTTTAAGGTGCTCTCAAAGATATTTCTTAACATTTGCTTCATTGGGTTATATAAGATGAAGAAAAAAACTTATGGCATTTCAAGGAGTTGAACATTTCAGTTATTTTCAGCCTTTTTAAAATTCTACCTCTCATTATTTGCTTAGCTTAATTGTGCTTTAGAATAACTTTTTCCTCTCACAGAATGTGTTCTTAAAATCTCCCTTCCTCATAGTTTACTTCACCAGTGCTGCACTACATTGCTTTTCTTTTAAACATCTTCCCATCAACTCTCCAGGCACTTCTGGTTTTGCCACACTCCATCGAAAAAGACAAGTTAACCAACAGTAAAAGCAGCCTGCTTTAAGGTGCCTGTTTTTTTTTTGGAAAGGGAGTTTGGTGTGGAAGCTGTGGTGTGCCAATTTATTTTCCAAGGCTCCCAGCATCTGCTGTCATGACCCAACACAGAGCAGGAGGTGGAGAGAGCAAAGGGAATCAACAGAGCAAATCTCTCACTTTGCTTCCAAGTGGAACCCATGAAAATTCAGAATTAAAAGCAACTCATTTGTAACATACAGCCCTCAAAACTGAAATGCTTTCAGAAGCAAAAGAAAAAAGCAGGTTTGTCATAGGAAAAGTTAGAGAACTCCATTGGAGTTGAAGTTTTCAAGATTTTCCACATCCAAATGTCAGGCTCAAAACCGAGTTGGTTGTCTGACCGCTGCCCTTCATTCAGTCTCTCGGGAAAAGCCATGACATGTTTAATGCTTTTACAAACTGTTCTATTTATCACCTCTTCAGCATCCACAAGGTCTCCCACTATCTGTTTGATAGCTCCTCTCCTTTCCTCCCCTGCTCCACAGGCCATAAACAACAGCCATAAACATTTAACAGCCCTTAAGATAAGCTAATAAATACAGCCCTAAATATTATTGCCTCTACAAACAACAGCGAGAGAGTCATTTCTCCTAAAAAACCCACCTCTTTAAACTAGAGAGCTTTTTATTAAGCCAGCAAGTGACAGCACAAAAGGCACCTCGGTCGAACACTACAGCAAAAATCAGTGCATGGGGCTTTGAGGAGAAGCAGCAACACCCACTGGCCTGGTTGAGCAGTCAGTGAACTGGATTTATTTGCCAATGTGGTGCACGTTTTCCCACTACCTGTTCACCTTGAAAAGCTTTTGGATAACCCAGAATCCTGCCACGCCTTTCCTCAGCACCCTTCCTGTCTCTCCTTGTTACACAGGAATTTGCCTGGGCCGACTCGACTCTTCCTTTCCCCTTCCTCTCACAGGGTGTTTTTATTCCATCTCCCACTGACTCCTTTCCATAGTTCCACCATAAAAAAAAATGGGCACAAGTAATTTTTCTCCATATTTATATATAACTCCCTCTACTCTAGATTTACACCTGCCTCACCACATAGGATCTGGAGTCAGGCATACCCTGCACAACATTTGGCCCACAAACCCACCAAAGTATCACGTACTTGCAACTGACAGATCAGGTTAAAAATGGAAAAGCAGCAGAAAAAGGGAGAAGTTAAACACTTCTTCAGGCTTCTCTTCCCACTTCAATCAAACACCCCTAAGAAGCTTTAACCAGAGGTGAAACGTGGCAGATTAATTTCGGGAAGATTAGCTTTTTTTGCGGGAATTTGGTTGTCAAGTGCGACATCAGACCTGTGATTGAAAGGTAACTTTGAACTCCCCTCGGCAGAAGCTACAGGCAGCCCATAATAATGTACATTATTATTCTAACTCCCTCGGAAGTGGCATGGGACGCTTTTAATTCTGAAGGCCACTTAAAGGCATTTCCATTTTTAAACTCTCACCGTGACTAAAGGGTTATTGCTCATTTCCAGCCTGTTAGATCTACATTTTCCACGTCCCGCAAGTGCCACACTTGGAAGATTCTGTTCTTGTTCCCTGCTCTCTCTCATCACACAGACAGAGGAGAATCACGTTATTGCTTCAGAATATTAAAAGTAAATGCAGAGAGGGGTTAATTTATACCTTGCACAAGAGATTTGGGAATGTTATTATAGAACATCTTGAGTGTTGATAATATTTTTCTTTTTATTTGCTTTGTTTCTCTGAGTATAGCTATAGAAAGAATAAAAAATAACCTTGGGCATTGTAGAAAATGTGCTGCAATCCTAAAGTAATTCACAGCGCAGTTCTGCTGAGGGCCCTGTGAACTGAGCATCTCAGCACATTTCAGGGACAGGAAAAAGCAGGCAGGCAACCTCCCCACTAAAAAATGTCAATATTTGTGGAGCTGCAAATATCAGCTGGGGCACAGCCCACGGGGACAGACACGTCCCTCTCCAACCTGACAAGAGGATAGGTTCATTCTACCAAATTAAAAGGGAGTTTTGTTAAGAAGCTACATCAGAATTTATCTTAATGGTTATAAACACACCAAATCAACCCCAAGCTTCCTCACGTTTTTGAATCGATTTCCCCTTGGTAAATCATTATTTTTCCCCCTCATCCCACATGACTGCCCAGAGCTACCACAGGGAAATATTATCTCATGGAAACTCAAGCCTTCAGCAGCATATTTAGAAACGAATTAGCTTGAAACACAGAGCATGAGGAAAAGATTTCAAGGATAGCACATCTCCTTTCCTTCTTTCATGACATTTTCCTGCTTTATGAAAGCTGCTGCTCCACTGCGCACGTTTTGATATTTTACCCGAATTCCTTCCCAGCAAGTTGGGTGATAGCAGAAATAGCAGTAAATGACTGCGTGTCAACAAGGGGGTATTCATGCACACACCATGCAATAATTTATTCAAGTGTCAGAAGCAAGCCTTTCAGGTGAAAACAAGCTGACTCAGAACTCTCTGATTATTGAAAATGAATCCTTAATAGAAGTAAATGGACAAGAACAAAATTTCCTTGCTGTGTTCACCATTCAAAATTAATTGGAAAGTGGCTGATTTGAGAATATTATATCCTCTAGTCAACTGAAAATGCTGCCTTTTTTTTTTCCTCTGAAACCAAGACTGGAGAATCAAATTAACTCTGAGGTTTGTTGGCTCAGAGTAGGCCACCAAACTAGATTAATTAATCATCATTTATGAACACTATAACCCACAGCAGTCAGAAAACTGCTAAGATAGCAACATGACAGTAGAACTGTTATAAAAACAAATGATAAATTTCCTGCATCTCTCCAACCTTTATCAACTTGCCAGGCATTTCTTTGCAGTTCAGAAAAAAATATCCTGGTGGAAACTCTTACTTGGTGTTTATAGGAGTGCTCAGAATAAACAGAATGATTTATAGTTGTTCTGTAACTTGGTGTGCTCTGCAGGGTCCTGGGCGGTCGTTTCCACAGGGAATGCCAGGACTGCATTTCCTTCCTCTACCTGGAGATTGTAGAGTGTCACATCAAGGATAAAAGACTTAATTCATCCCATCATTCCAAGCACAGTTAGAGGCAGATCTTAATTTACCACATCTGTAAAGAGAAATGGCAGAGAAACTGTCATTTATGGGCACTTATCCAAGCTCATCATCATTT
The DNA here is from genome assembly GCA_013400175.1 of Phainopepla nitens. NCBI lineage: Eukaryota > Metazoa > Chordata > Aves > Passeriformes > Bombycillidae > Phainopepla > Phainopepla nitens. The sequence goes on from VXBQ01010981.1 coordinate 281,089, forward strand.
GGGCTTCATTTTGCCTGGACCGTCACTTGTCCTCCATAGCTCTGCTTCATGTTCAGCTTGACCTAAGCCAGCAGTACCCAAAACCATTTCAATCTGCTTAATTTCCTTCATTTGAACTTGGGTTCATTCTGAAGTCTGAACTGAATAGATTTTTTTTTCTTTTTTGAGAAAGATTTCATAGTCTAAGGAAGTCTTTTCAATAAGAAAACACAGATGGTAAGAAAACAAATTCCTATATCGTGAATTTTACTAGAAAATGGAAATAACAAGAGAATTGAATTACTGTAGACTTCTGCAAAGGCTTCATGGGGCCCACAGATGCAAGTGGCAGCAGCACATTTGGGCAGAATTCATTCAGCTTTGGCCACAATTAGCTGTGCTGCTGATCACTTACACAAGTGTGACAAATGAACAGCCATAAAACATCCATTCAGATTTTCCACCCTCACGCAGCTACGCACCAATTGCACAAATTCATCAAAAGCAGCAGTTATTTTTTCACAGCCTCTGAACACGTGTGCTAAGAGTAAAAGAAAGCTCAAAACCCCCCAATATTTTCTAATTGCAAGTTTTGAAAAAAGGAGATATATAGCTAATATATGTAACTAGTGGATTAGAAGCTCCCAAGCTCCCAGCCAGTTTTCTATCTCTGGGACCCCATGCACTTGTGGTGTCAAAAATGTGTAAGACCAGGGGGAAAGTGGCTGTGTTGGAATGTGGTCATGATTTAGCCTTTATTTTAGAAGCAAAACTTGGAGAGACAATAGAAAAAAAAATATCTAGCCTAGTAACTGTATTCTCAGAGGAAAGGAACGAGGCACAGGATTGTTCTGTCAATACTAAGTAATTCATTTAATCCTGCCAACTAAACAATGGAAAAGTAGAAAGCGTTCCCGGGTAAATGAGAAACAATTTTGCTCTTCCAATAGGGAATTTTAAAACAACATAGAGGCTCTACAGCATTTGTACAGCTGTCCCAAGACCACTTCCCACCACTGATGGACAGCAGCTTCCACTCCCATCCTGGGAGCACTCGAGGTGGAGAGTAGACATGGTAATGAATATGGGCATGGCAAAGAAAATGCCATTCAATGGCTTTGTTTCCCCTTCAATCAAAGAAAAAAAAATTGTTTCTGTCTAAACACTGACTCTGTTGCCCTCTTTAGAGATATTATACTTGGAAAATATTTGATTATCCTGTCAATAACATTAAAGCATAAATAGACGCGCAGAGTGGAAAGAGAGTAAAAGTAAAAAAAAAAAAAGAAAAAAGAAAGTACGATTTTCAAGCATACAAATTATTTTGCTTCGGCAGCAGAAGGGTCATGAATATGAATAGTGCTGAATTCTAGAGAAGCCATTTGTCATTATTAAAATTAGTGCTTTTGTCAACGCAAAAATCTCCCTCCCAGCTTCCTGCTAGCCGCACAACCAGCTGCATCACGAGATTCATTATCAGGGAACGGGGCTCTGGCTCAGGAGGGACAAGCTCGTAATCCCTAACGGGAGGCTGGGAGAGGGATGAGCCGGGCCAGCCTGGCACGGGGATTGGCACAGGAAAACCCGGCAGGTCTGCGTTCCTCAGCCCTGCCATCCCATTTGCACAGCCAGAGGTGCAAGGGGCTGCCACACAGACATCCAGCATTCAGTTCGGTGGGAGACAGGAGCCGAGCAGTAAATGCACATTCCTGCAAGAGCACCGCGGATTGCCTGACACGGCTCTGTTATGCACAAGGCCGAGCTACACCCCGGCATTAATTCCTCCCTTCTGGCCAATCTTATTGAGAGGTGAAAAGGCAAGGAAAAATGCTGCTAAAGACAGTAAGCAACAATTTCCTCCCAGAACAGCCGAATTCCCACATGACACCCATTTCTGGCTCCTGGGCTTTCCAGCAATGAGGCAGGGCCAAACAAGCAGCAGGAGGAAAGGACCTAAAAGGGAACATTGATCCTATTTAATTATGGAATGGCTGAGAGGATGAGGTGGAACACATTTATACGTAAGTTTGCTGATGGATTTTTTCATTGCAAGTGCTTGATCGATGAATAGGGCAGAGTTTCAGATATCAACAGAAAGGAATCAGCCAAGATTTTATTCCCAGCAGGGGACTGCCATCCTTGAGACTTTGTTGCACTTCAGCTGTGCCCTTCAGAGGCAGGTGGCTAATTTTTGTCCAAAAATAAGTGCTTTTAGCTGAAGCTGTGCTAAGTTTGGTAATTACAGAAGGAAGAAAGCTCTTAATTCTGCATTAATAGGGCTGTGCATCCAGAGCAAGCACACAAACTCCCAGTACAGAATGCAGTTTCAAGGCACTGGTTTGTATTCCAATATTTTTTTTAAAAAAGCCCTTTGTTTCTCTCTACTAGCTACTGTAGGTTTCATATTCCATATAACACGAGCCAGCACATCCAAACATTCAGTATAGAGAAAACACTGTATATCTAAATTCTAGATGTAAGTGACGCGAAATAGCCCTAGAAACAAAAACCACACAGCAAAACGGTGTGATGGTCCTACCATTGGTTTACAAACTATCTGATATCATCCATGCTCTAAACATGAACAGGTAAAACCCATCACCTTTCATCCCAGTGATTTGGAGGCAAAGTATTGCAGTCCTGTTTTATTCCATGAATAATGCATCGTATCTGGGGGTTTTCACTTCCAAAAGACCAACTGAGCAAAAGGAGTCAAAAGAGATGTCCAAGATCTTTTGATTCCATGAGGAGTGATTAATTGGATCTTTTAAATTGGTTTGCAGCCTAATGAAACTCCTAGAATAAGGCAATACTCCTCTCCTACAAGTACGTTTTAACATTAGAAACAATCTCATCCATTTTCAAGTGTAAACAAAGCACAAAGAGCACGCAGATTTTCTTGCATACTTCATTTTCTGCAATAATATTAAATGTCATTGGCAGACCCTTTAGCACACATCAAACAAACGCTCCAGAGACAAGGTGATATTCTCCATCAACATTTCCTACAAGTGTTTTCCTTTCCATTGCCTTAAAACAGTTTGCAGGAAGAACTTTTCACATTTACAGGAGTTGAACTACCAAAGATCTGTTTGTGTTGGCTAGGGCTTTATTTTGGGAGGAGAGGATGATTTACTACCTTCCTGATAAGTTTCTGGGGTAGTAAATAGAGACATGCACCAAGTTCAGGGTAATTTTAAGATTTACTCTGTTTATGTCAAATACCTGGGGTCATAAAATGCACAGACACTGGAATCCACCAAATCAATCCACAGAATAAAACAGCTTGTACCGTTTCCAATCTCTGCTTAGCTGAGGCCCAGAGAAGAATGAAAGTGAAGAATAAGATATCTTTTGTGGCATAAAGTGTGCAGAATGCAAACCCACTGGAGAAGGGCCATGAGGGACACTTTCTCCTAAGCTACATCTGTCTGCCCCTTGGAGGCGTACTAAAAGCCTTGTTAATAATTTAACAAACTAATGGACACATTTTCAAACACTGGGGGTAAATGTTTAAAGAGGCACCACCTTGGCACAGCAAGAGGGTGAGAGTGGGAAGCTGGGGGCTTTTTATCCCCTGATGTGCTAGGGACAAGCCTGGGACAACAGAGCAGGGATGTACTGGAGGGAAAGCTTTCTGCTCAGGTGGATTGCTGCTAAAAACCTTCCTAAGACACACACAGAGGTATTCTAGAGCATATCTCCAGCACATCTGACCCACACTCCAGGCTCCAAAGGAGTGCTGCCTAAACACTGTCCACCACACCTGGGTTGTACAAGGCGTCACTCAAACCACATCCAGCTACCCTCCAGCACAGAGATTTGATTAATTTTGAATTAAAAAGCTCAAAATTCACTGACCTGAACATGATACCTGTGGCAGCTTTCAAAGGAGGAATGTACACCTGCTCTCCTGCAACCTCTTCCCTGCCTGCTGCACGTGACTTTATAAACTCCTCCCCTCCTTAATCATCCCAGACTAGGCTCACCTGGACACAATTATCTCTCTGCAAAGCAAACCCTTTACCTGGGAATCAGGTGTCCTCACTGTTCATAGCTAATTTCTTCAGAATGAGGTGCTTCAGTCCCCCAAATCTGCCTGCAGTTATAATCAAATTTCGCTGTCAGTCCATCCCATCTCAGGCCAATGCACCGACCATAACAACCAAGTGACAACATTCAGTTTGGTGCCATCTTCATAACAGTAAATAATGATAATCTACAGGTAAACCAGCCACAAAACTGAGTTTAATCACCTTGTGGAAAGAAAATGCTGGGAAATACATTTCTCACATTATTCTAATAAACTCTCTTTATGCCTCTGAAATAAATCCTGAGATCTACAAGGCGGTGGCCACGTGAAGGCTGATAAAAAGACAGAAGTTATATCAGCTTTAAGGAGGAAAAAAATACAGAGATACTTAGCTGAGATACCATCATTCACAAAGCCTGGGAGTATTTCTGTGTCAGAATTGACTCCCGTACTTACAGCCACGCTGTTCTAGGCAAACCAGCCAGCACCGGGGGGAGACAGCATCTGGGTTTTTGGTGTGCCAGGCCTAATGCTCCTGTTGCCCCCAGATCAGCATTTTCATGACCCACCTGTCCAACTACGGGAACGACCGCCTGGGCCTGTACACCTTTGCCAACCTCGCCAGCTTTGTCAAGAGCTCCACAAACCTGCAGCTGCAGACGCTGCCCCCCGTGCAGCTGGCTCAGAAGTACTTCGAGCTCTTCCCTGAGCAGACAGACCCTCTCTGGCAGGTAAAGTCACCTCCTCTTCCTTCTCCAGCTGCAACCCGCTCCTTGGAACAAGCATCTTTTCCTCTAAATAGCCTTTTTAAAGCACGAGAATGTGATCTCAACACAGTAATTTAATGGTTATGCATACCTGCCTCTTCCCTTAACTGCAACACCGTGAGCCACACTGTGCTTTTGGCTACGCAGGCATAAATCCAGGCTGGCACCAAGGAAACCTCTGCAGTTATTTAGAGCTTACACTGGCAAAAAGGTGCAGAAAATTTCCCCTGTTATTTTTGGCCCAGCTACAAAAGAAGTATAAATCTATAATATTTCCACCGGGCTGCAGCAATTCCCATCAACTGATGATTTTCTCCATCATACTTTATTAATTTTATTCACCAGCAAAGTGCATGCCCTGTTACCAGTCAACACTGTGCAAAAGCAGCATCTGTATGAGAACTGCTTTGAAAAGCAGCCAGTCCCAACATCTTCTGCGAGGCCTTTTGTTCACAGGTTTTATTTTGCATTCATAGGTAGTAGAAAGATAAGGAGATGAATAATATCCCACATTTCTATTTTGTCCTTCCCTTTTGCATTCTCACGTAAATTAAAATTGGCACTAAGCCCCATGCATCTAAAACCATTCTGACAGCTCAAAAAGTAATGCCTCGAAGGTTTCCATTTTAACCTCAAATGGGAACGTGATTAAATCAATGTTTCAATTTTTTTTCCCCTTCTTTTTCTTTTCTGAAAATGACTGAACCTAGTCCTCAGTCATTCAAAACCATTGTACACACACCTGTGGGATTTCACTACTCAGTGCAGGGCTCTGGCATTAGTGCATAACAGTGAGACCCTGCAAAGATTTCTGATCCCCCCAGCATGATGTCCACAACCAGCTTTTCTCCTCTAGAACCCGTGTGACGATAAACGGCACAGGGATATTTGGTCCAGAGACAAAACTTGTGACCACCTACCCAAATTCCTGGTGATAGGACCCCAGAAGACAGGTAAGAAGCACAAGAAGAGCTTTTAAAAAGTTTCTACAAAGTCAAAGGTGCTTTTTTTTTCAAAATATTTCCTAATGGCATCTCTTTTTGTTGTCATAGGAACAACAGCCCTTTATTTATTCCTTCTGATGCATCCTTCCATTATCAGCAATCTCCCCAGTCCAAAAACTTTTGAGGAAGTTCAATTCTTCAATGGCAACAACTACCACAAGGGAATTGACTGGTAAGAAGAATGACAAAAATGAGGTGTTCATTCTTAATACATGGAAAATCACAGTGGAACAATTCCAGGAGAGGGTGTGACATCACCTTAATTACTGGATGAATTTGTTATGCTTGGAATTATCAGATAGAAAGAGAATCTGATTGGTAATGATGGGACATTTAATCAAGGCCCTAATTTTGTTTAGATATTACAGGAAGAGTTTTCTGAGTTTTCACACAAATGAATGCAAGAAGCAGTTCTGTCATGAGTTCTGTCTTCATGCTGAATAACATCTCTGTCTTGTCATAGCTGTAGCTGCACTGGCTTACACTCTGTTCTTCCAAAGTGGCTTTTCATGAAGGTTCCATTTATCTCTTCATGAGAATCCATCCAATCAATTTTAAATGGAAAAACCATTCAAAGCCAAAATTCAAATCCTGCATTCTGAAAGCATCTAAAAGCAAAGATATGTCAGTTCCAAAATGAAGTACTTCGACAACGTTAAAATTAAACAGTTTGACATTTAAATGTTGACATTAAATGTTGACATTTTGAAGCTTTTCCCATTTTTTTTTTCTGCAGCTAAAACTGAACTCACTCCAAACTGGTGAAAGATATCCCTTTGACACTGAAGTTATTAGCAAAAATCCCATCCATCACAGGAAAAAACCTAATTACCAGACTTCATGAGGGCTTTAGCTATTACCAGCACCACCTAAGAGCCGAGATGCAGTCCCATTATTCCAGTCTGGGCTGAGCTGAGAAATTCAATTTTGCTTCTTGAGAATTATGTCTGAAAATTCACCTTCTCACCCCCCATGAAATGGGAAGCACGGGGCCATGACCCTTTTGGGCTACTGCTAATTCTAACAAGTCTCTTCCCCTCCAAGGTACATGGATTTCTTCCCCACTCCTTCTAATGTCACTACTGACTTCCTCTTTGAGAAAAGTGCCAACTATTTCCATTCTGAGGAAGCTCCCAAGAGAGCTGCTTCCCTCATCCCCAAGGCCAAGATCATCACCATCCTCATCGACCCGTCGGACCGCGCCTATTCCTGGTACCAGGTAGGGAACTCTTTGCCTCAAGGAATGCACGGTGGAGCCAGGGGAGGGGGTGATGGCCAGGAATCTGTGTCCTTGAACAAGTAATGGGAGGCACTGCACGGCATTGGCACGGTGTGGGAGCAGGAGGGTGCTGGATGCCAGCTTGTGCAGTTGGCACCTGGGACACCGGTGTCAGAAATGATGAAACTTCCCAGCACAGAGCTGCCACCAGCTGGAAACAAACAGTTTAATCTCAATTACAGCTGACAGGGCAGAGAGGGAGAGCAGTGCTCCTCGCCCAGGGAGATACACAGGGAGGGAGAAGGAGCGTGGCGCAGCCAGATGACCAGAGCTCTTGATGCTGAGGATCTGGCCCCACGTGCCTTCCCCCAGCGTGTAAGCTCAGCAATGTGCAGCGGTGCACAAATGGGCCCCGCGTCTCCTGAAGTCTCCAGGGAGTTAAAAAGAGCTGTTTCTGGAGACACTCGCTTTTCTCCTCTCCTTGGAAACAAAAGCAAGCCTGTTGTTTTCCCCAGGAAACTCCAGGATGCTCTTCCTTGCCTTTTGCTGAGTCCACACCCTTCCATAACAAAATCTGCACTATTTAAAAATTCTACTTTTAGAAAAAATGTGCAAGCATGCTTGTGAAATATGGCGTAGGCATACGCATAAAGGAAACACTAAATGCTTAATGTGTTAAAATAGACTCAGATTAATAATGTAGGAATAAGCATGAAATAGATAATTTCTGATACTGCCGGGAGGTTCTGCAAGGAGTAAAGCACGGCCAGGGGCTGCAGTTTGCACCCGTGTAAAATCTCAGTGGCACCGTGGCAGCTGCCAAGGCAAAGTAGTAAAACAGTGACTCCTCACTCCCAGGGGAGCCTTGGCTGAACGGTGTCCCCACCGGGCTTCCTTGGACCCCATCCCTTTCCTGCCTGCAGAGGTGGCACCGAGAGGGGGCCGAGGGCTGCCAGCACAGCCCTCCTGGCAGCTCCCGCAGGATTTCAGGCTTAATCCCCAGCATCCTTGCGAGACGTGTTTCAATCTCTCCCACCAGCACCAGCGCTCCCACGAGGACCCCGCTGCCCTGAAATTCAACTTTTACGAAGTGATCACGTGCAGCCCCTGGGCGCCGCCGGAGATCCGTGCGCTGCAGAGGCGCTGCCTGACGCCCGGCTGGTACGCGCTGCACATCCAGAGGTGGCTCTCGCACTTCCCTGCCTCCCAGGTACCGGCCGGGCTGGGAACCGCCCAGCTCACTGAGCCTTGGCAGCCCCAGAGGAGCGCCCCCCGGCTCCTGAGGCCCGAGAAAGCTGCAGCTGCATGCAGCAGCAGGAGACCTTGTTGGAAGTTCTGGCAAATTCATTGAAAAAATACCAGGGCTTTTTCTAAAAAGAAATTTCATGCTGCTTCCCACTCAGTCCCTGTCATAGAAAGCTTCACATTTATTTGATCCTGATATGGAATTGACCTTTCTCAGGGCTGGAGCATGGATTCCTTCTTTTGGCCCCTCTTCCTTCATATATTTTACTGAGTTGTCTTTTATAACCTTTGCCATGAAAAATTTACCTAAACGCATAGATCTAAAGAATATTTCCATTGTTGAAGTAATAATAACAAAATAACCTAAAGCAAACATTTTAGTACTACCAAGTACATGCATGGGCACTCTTTATCTAAGGACATGGTCCTATGTCAGTTCATATCTGCACCCTACTGTAAGACAAAGCTGTAAAAGGCTGTTCCATGGGCAATCAAATGAACAAGGATCCCCAGAGACTGCTCTGGGTGGGACAGAATTTCGCTGAAAGGAGGCAGAGCTGGGTGTTGCTTACTCTGTCAGGGAACAGGGGAGAAAAAACAACAGAAAGAACTACAAGCTCTGCCTTTTTGCAATCCTCATTTTCCTTTTTATACAGCCTCAGCTGTACTACAGAAAGGAGAAGCAGGTCAATCTCATTTCCAGGAGAAGGGAGAAGATCTCAGTTAGCTATTTACTTCTTTCTTTAATCTCTGGCCTTTCTTCTCTTTTGTAAATGGGGAGGGAGGGAGTCCTGCCCAGAGCTGCTGAGCTGGCAGCAAGGGCAGTATTGCCCTGGGAGCAAACAGACCATGTCTTCTCCTCGCCCACCTCATCCCAACTTATTCCTCCAAAGGAGATGGGGATGTCCTGGCAAACTCTGAGTGTGCAAACGGTGCTGAGCAGCCCATGCCCTGTTCCCTGGCTCCTCCTCTGCCCTCACCCGGAGCTGCTGCCTTCTCTCCTCAAGATTTCCCACAGACACATCATAAACCTCAACAATATTTTACATTCCTTCCTTACCTCTTCTTCTCAGAATTGTCAGAGACTCAGGTTTGGCTCGGGACATTTAACTCCTGCATTTGAACAAGGTGCACACACAGAGTTACAAGGTGCCCACCTATGTAAATTCAACTCAATAAAGTAAAACATTAAACCTAAAAAGGAGTTCATCCATATGAATGTTTTAAGCACTGTACAAAGGCACGTGCTAATTTAAATCCAGGTTGTCAAAGAAATGACATAATGCCATTATTTCGTTAACCTTAGTCCTGTTTCCAATAAGTACCATATTTACCCCTGCAGTTGCTCATTATTGATGGACAGCAGCTGAGAAGTGACCCTGCTACTGTGATGGATGAAGTGCAGAAGTTCCTGGGAGTCTCTCCTCATTACAATTACTCTGAAGCCCTAACGTGAGTGTATTCCTTTTCTTATCTGCCCTGTGGGATCCCAGAGTACATCCCCTCCCACCAGGACCCCTTGATTATCAATTACAAGCAGACAACACATCAGGACAATGACAACTTTGAAAAGCTTGGGGTTCTCTTCTGTCAGTCTCCAGGAGCTGAAGCCTGGAGTGTCAGGTGTGCAAAGTTTGGCTGAAGTGTTTTTATCATTCCCACAGGAGCCTGATGGCAGAGGCTGGGTTAGAAGCACTCACTCCCTAATCCCATTTCCCTGTCTGGATGTCCATGTACATCTGAGACTTCTGCAGAGGTGGGAGTGGGCTGAATTCCCCTCCCGCCTCTTAGTCCAGCAGAAAATTGTAGGAAGCTTTTGTCCTGAGCCTGTCTGTGTGAGGAGCATCATCTCCTTACAGCCCCAGCCCTGGGATATCCATGGGCTGGGAAGCCTGGCACTGCTTTTCCAAGTCCCTGAGCAAGCAGAGGGCATGAGCCAGCACACAGAGTGGGAAGCAGAAAAGCCTCTACTTCACCTTCTCTGCAGGATGGTCCTGAGGGAAACACAACCATGGGCTTTCCAGCTGCCCCACGCTGCTCCTCTCTGCTTACAATTACCATTTAATGTTTCCTCTCCTGGGAGAGTTCAGCTTATTTATATCATGGATTCAAAAGTAAGACTTCAGTGCTTAAGAAAGTTGCTCTGCCAAAACCTTTTTCGAGAGGAAGAATTTTGGATTTCAGAAGGCAATTTTTTAAGTCACTGGTTTCCAAACCGGATGGAGGGGAGGAGGAGTCTGATCACAGAGCTGAGCTATTGATGTTTGAACAACTCACAACTGCACATCTGCAGTGCCTTCTGCTGGCTTTTTAAAATCCACACCCACAGACATAGATCTTCCTTTCTGGAACTAAATTAAAGTCAGTGGAGTCGCACAGCATGAAGAAATTTGGCCTCTCATACTGGTTTGGACAGGAAAAATGGATTGTAAACAGATCCATAAAATTATGCACTCCCTGTTTAGAAGCATCAAGAATGCAAATGTGCTGTGGAAGCACACACTTCTGCACGGATTTGGGATGGAAGGGGAAAATGCATTAAAGTATGTAGCTGCTTTCTGGTAGGGCTTGTCAAAGGGGAAAAGATTTGCATAGGATTGTTCCTAGCCATTACTGCCTAACAACTGCACACCACACATTTTTAAAGGTGTCAGGAAGCAGCCTAAGGACCCAGTACTGTGAACAGCACTGAGTAAAAAGTCCATCATCCTGAGTAATTATGTGAAAGTCTTGCACGAGAGCAAAATCAACCCAGGCAGAAGGGAGGCACTATCCAGAGCCATTGGAGGGGAGCAGAGGGAACACAGAGGCAGAGCTCGAGGAAAACACAAGATGAGAGGAGTGTGCTTAGGAAAATGTTCTCCCTTGGAGGGCTGCTACACCCTGTCAGAGAACAAGAGAAAGATCCTCATGGTGGCATTGCTTGGCTCTGCCCTCGCAGGCATTCCCTGCCTCTGGCATCAGGTACTGCCTTCCCAAAACCCTGCCTCTCCCCCAGGCTTACTCTGCAGGGAAGGGAAGATAACCAGGCCTCCAAAGATTTCTGCTGACAGCTCTAAAACGCTCCCCTGTAGCTTTAGCCTCAGGGCTATCACTATTTTTAAATTAATACTTCCACTGTGCCCAATTACGTTTACAGAAGCCCAGAGAGTTCTGTGATTTCTGAACGCAAAGGGTTGAATTCAGCCCGAACTGTGTCACCCTCTTTTCCCCTTCCCAAATTTGCACATCCTTTTCATAATGTTCAATAAGCTCCTTCTGAGGCAGAAATATTGTTTGGGGTATAGTTTTGCAGTTTCCCTTCTACCCAGCACACGATATTGCTGCTCCTCTTGGGAAATTAATGCAAGGCAGCTAAAGCACTTCACCATGCAAGGAGCAGATGGGAAAGGCCAAAGCAGAAATGAATCTATCATCAATATACCCATTTAATCAATGATTTATTTGTTTTTAATTGACGCAGCTACAGAGACAATTTAGGAAACAAAGGTCAGGTCTGCATTAGTAGGCTGGGCAAGAAAAAACCCTTGAAGAAGGTTCACCCTTCTCCTGAAACTCACTCATTTCTGTACAGCAGCAAATTGCAGGTGGGGACAGAGCAGGGGCAGAAAGGTGGTGTGTAACTAATTAACTTCCTGTCCCAGCCAATTATCCTCCATCCTTCTCAAACATCTGCTGAGTAGCAGGAATGTGCGGAATGTTTGGATGTTTTATGCCCGCTGCAAGTCCCACAGCAATAAATTCCAAACCTAACGCCACGTGCTCTTCATTCCTCAGCCAGCAAGTGTTTCCAAGCCTTAATCTAAACCTCTTCTATCTCTGCTTTTCAGACATCACAATCAAATTGCATGTTTCAGATAAGGGCTGCTAAGACAGTGTTTATGGTACAATGCCATCTTAGGAACGAAAATGGTATTTAGATGCAGCGATAGGGAGCAGCCAACTTCTCAAAGACCTGCAGATCAGCACTTCACCCTGTGTGCTGGACAAGTAGAACAAGAATTAGCCAGTGCAGTGGGAGCACAGTGGGAAAAACTTCCTGCCCTTAGGCACTTCCAAGGCAGATTTGTGGGGACCAATGAATCCCCAGGGTTTACACAGGAGAGTAAAGCTGTTTCCCACTCTCTGTCCTCAGAATTCCAGTCATCTAGAGAGATGTGTGCAGCAATAATTCTGGCCTAACGCTGATGTCTCAGTAGCCAGGTGATGTTTCTGTAGCAAGGTCTTTTAAAAGATATGATCCCCTACAGGTTCGACCCTCAGAAAGGTTTCTGGTGCCAGTTGTTGGAAGGAGGGAAAACAAAGTGCCTGGGCAAAAGCAAAGGTCGGAAATACCCACCAATGGACCAAGAGGTAAGGGCTTTTCAGAAATTTATGGGAGCGATTTTAATATTGACCCTAAATGAACACACTGATTTTATTTATTTATTATTATATTTTATTTTGTTGTATTTCACTGGGTCGGTGTTGTTACAAATCAGGAACCGGAGCTTTTAAAGAGAGGGCACTGGGTGTCCCCCGTGAGAGCCCTCTGTGGGAGCAGAGCACAGATGTCCGGGGCTGGCTTTCCTCTAACCCGATCTCGGTTTGCTTCTGCCCCCTCTCAGTCCCGAGCGTTCCTGTCGAGCTACTACCGAGAGCACAACGTGGAGCTGTCCAAGCTGCTGCACAGGCTGGGGCAGCCGCTGCCCTCCTGGCTGCGGCAGGAGCTGCAGAAGCTCAGGTAGCACCGGCGGGGACCCGGCCAGGCCCATTCCTGCCGCCTCCGACCGCCGCGCTCCTCCCGCTCACCGGCACCGGCAGGACAGCACCTCACGGACACCGCTCTTCCCGCCAAAACAAACCGACGAGAATCAACGAAAAGGCCCCAAACCCCAACCCGGCCGCTGCTGGTAGGGCCGCGCTGGCAGCGGAGAAGCACGGAGCCGCTGTGGCAGCTCCCCGGAAAGCCGGCGGCGCCGCGCGGCCCTCCCCGCTCCCGGCCCGGGATCCGCGCCCAGCCCCGCTCCTCCCCTCTCCAGGAAGCACCAGGAACTGTGCAGGACCCATGGACCTGGCCCCGACGAACCGCAGCCTGTCAGGACACGGGCAAAGGGTGGGAACGTCTCTCGCTGGACTGGGAGGTTGGTCATCCGCTGGGCTTTTTCCACGTTTGTTTTCAAATCCTTTTAAATTCCGAGCAGGCCGTGCAAGCCCTGCACTGCCAGTAGTCTGATACTGACAGCTTTGTTGCTGTCTGCAAAGCAACGCTGTCGCTCTGAAGCCTTCAAGACACTGCGTGAGTCATTTAGGGTCTCAGTCTGCAAGCTAGTGCCGAAAAATAACTTTACTGGCCTTTTGTAATGTTTTGGACACAAACTACAGTCTGCTGAAGCACAAACTCTTTTCTATAGACTTTCATGGAGTTGAAAGGACAGACACAGACACTGTATATCACATATACATCTATGACATAAATCTTCATTCCTGAATATCTACTTAGCATATCTCTAGATCAGAACAAACACATATTCTTAAATAGCTGCTTTTTGTGCCCACAGGGAAATGAAAGGGTGGTTTACCAAAAATATTACATGAACTGTGCTTGGTTCTCAGAGCTGTGGGGGCAAGGTCAGCAAGGCTGGGCAGAAACTCCTTACTTGTCTTGTCTGGAGGTCATTCCTCAAATCTGGAAGTGGTAAATGTATTAGTATGTAACATGCAATCTCACACTCCCTTATCTTAGAGCACTGGTAACACCACAGGTGACTGGAGTAATGAGAGCTTTGGCCAAGTAAGGCTTGGTCAGAGAAGAATGGACCATTTGACAGAATTATAGCCGTTAAAATGCATCAGAATAGGCTCAGCTTTAATTAAAAGAGGACTGCCTAACTCTTGATTAAAAGCTAAATAAACATGACATTGATTTCAGGAGCTTTTCAAGGAAATGAGACAAACACTATAGAATCCAGAAAATTACTTCTTGTTCTTAGCTTTTTACTTAGAAAGAAGTCTTGTCTGTCCAACTCTCAGCTCTGTAATGGCACCATGTCCTGAAAATACACCGGATATTTTTATACCTCACTAATATTTTTAAAGTTTGAATGGGCCTCACATTTCCAACAGATCTTGTGTTCCATTGAAAACTGACATTTGAACTGACTACTTTCTGTGCCATAAGGATGAAATAACAGTATTTCCAAGTTTCACTTCCTCCACTTGTAACAAGACCCATTAGCACAGAATTTCTCTGGACCACCGTGTGACAGAGAAGCCTTTGTAAACTGTCTGGAAATGATCTCCTTTGCTTTTATGCTTTTTTTTTTAATGTCATAATGTTGGGATTCTTACAAACCAGCAAAACAAAGGCAGCAAAAATGAAACAATTATTCATGGCAAGGGGGCTGTGGCTGGGAAGGATCCTGCTGACTCTTCTTTCCCGTTTGTAAGCCACGGGATTCCCGTCCTTCACGTGCTGCAGCTGCCTCCCATTCCCCTGGAAATGCAGATTCCAGGAGCCTGGGCACACCGAGGATGTGCCTCGGGAGGCCGGACCCAGGACTCAGGGCGATTAAAGCAGGGCTTTGGCCCTCGCAGAGCTGAGCTCCTGTAATTGAGGTTGTCTTTGAGCGAGAAGCAATCAGAACGGAATCCAAACCCCTCTAAATTATGCATTGACCTCTCAAGGTCTAAAATAAAGTTGCGGGATTAACTGCTCCGAGATGTTGTCTAATAAACCAAATTTCCTCTCTGGTAGGGGAGCAGGCTGCCGAGTGTCCCCAAAACAAATTAAAATGGCGGAATTAGAAATTCTTGGGGGAGGAAATGGTTGCGTAATGAAAGCGCTGATGGGCCCAGACTCTCTGATGTGATAATGAGGCAGTGGGGATGTGCCCTGAATACAAAAGCAGGAGCTGAGCGTTTTCTCCTCTCCCTTGCCGCCACTCCTTTCCCTCCCCATTTCGAGCCAGGGAGATGGGGGATCTTTCATCCCCTGAACGATCGGCCGAGAGCAAATGGCGTGCGGGGTGCTCAATTCCCCTCTGCTGGGCCACCCAAAAGGGAGACATCACCCACTCATTTACGTTTAGTTCCCATCAGTCACGAATTAAGTTTCTAATGGGCTTAAAGTTGATGTTTCTAACAGGAATATGAGAGTGTGAACATCTGTGTCAAACAGTTACAGCACAGGGACATAAATCAACAGTGACCACATGGCTAATTTTATTGTACTTTAATGAGGCTAAGTTTGGGGTTTCTTTTATAGAACTGTGTATTCATGGGACAGGAATTTCCCCATCAGACAACATTTCTTACACTGTCTTTATTTCTCTTTTTGTGCTTCCAGTTCATCCTTCTAGTGTGACTGCAAAGGTGTGGACCTGCCCACAGACTCGATTCCTCCATCACTCTCCTGTCTAGAAAAGCTGCCAAAAAGAAATAAGGATTTGCAAGCGACACAGATTCTGAAGTGTTCAGTGCTCCACAGTGACTGGATAACTTTTATAAGACTTACTATGATTTCTGTAGTATTTCAGAACAAAAGACATCCTGTTGATAGAGCTGAGGAAAAACTTCACTGTCTTGTCCAGGCTCTTTTTTTAAAAATTTTTCTTTCCCCTCCTACAGGATGACAGCAAATCCAGTTGAACAAATACCCGGTGTTGAAGCAGAAAGAATCAAAATAAATTTTCATCACTCAAAGTATTTTTGTTGGGGGGTGGTGTGGTGAGGGAGGTCAAGGGCTGTATTTGCTGGAATTGTTTTAAATAATTGATGTGCGCACACCCGATTATCGGCTCTTCTCACTGCCGCAGAATAAACACTTCTGATGGTGTATTAGAGAGAGAGCTTTGCCTCTTTCCATAAACTCTCCTTCCCATTTCCTGAGCCAAAATCTGCTCTTCAGCCTCTGCCATTGTATTTCAAATCGTGCACCTTCCCAGCTCCTCCTGCCCCAGCATCTCCCCAGGCTTCCATCCACCCTCAGCGCAGCAGCCCCAAAAGCGCCACCGACCCCTTCCTGCTGCTGCTCCCCTTCCTCCCAGGCAGGGCACGTCATCCAGGCCAGTCTGACCCTCCAGAATTTGTTACACACACCTCTGGGCCTGCCCTCCCTGCGCCCCACAGGAGAGGGACATGTGGCAGCCCCAAGCAACCTCTTGCTCTAATTAAAAATCATTTCCTCGTGCTCCGTTTGAGGAATCGTAAAAGGCCCTGATTCCAGCTACTGCAAATTCCTCAAACTGTGCACTCAGGAGTATAAGACAGATTTTTTCCCTCTCTAAAACCTCATAATGCTTCTATTTTTAATTATAAAATACTCATTTGTTTTACTGATCTGTGTCAGAATGGGGTTAAATCATATCAGAGTCAAGGATACTTTCTACAAACCCTCCAGAACAGCAAATTCCACCTCCCAAGAGCTTCTCTCATTGAGCAAATTAGAAATGACATTGCAGATATCTCACCACAAGTTGTGGCTTTTTCTTTCAGGTCTGCCTGATGCTTGTAGACAAAATTTTCAAAAGTAGCTAAAATTTTCAAAGTATTTTAAGAGTCTAATTCTGTTTAAAAAAATAAAAAAACCCCAAAAAAACCCAAAAAGCAAACTTGTAGGCCCTAAAAAGCATCTGGCTCTCCAGGCCTTTCCTGCCTCAGTCTTATTTAATAAAACAATAGCAGAATTCTTCCAAAAATTTACTACTTCCACAAAATTCGTTAATCAGACTATTCCCTCCCGGAACCAGGAAACCTGAAGGCACCAAACAAACTTGTGAGGTGATCTGTTTGTGTAGAGAGCTTTTCCCACGTGCAGTCGAGGAGAGGAGGAGTTCTTTGTCAGACCTGTAAATATCAAAATCCCAGTCAGAAATTGATTTACAGAGTGGCAGAAATGAATTCTGCATATAATTTATACTCCCATTTCCGCTCATGAGGAATGAAAGACTTCCCAGGAACCCAGATTGATATTTGCATTTCAGTCAGCTGCAGCTGCTGGGTGGGGAGAACAACATTTAAAACCTCTCAATAAAGCCATGTCTGCCACTTCGGGTTTGCAGAGCTGTTTGTCCTGCTGCAGCTCCCTCTCACCAGCCACAGGCCAGCTTTATAGTTCCTATTTCTTTGGGACCAGGAAGGTGACACAGTACCACACAAATCTGTCTCCGTGGCAGAGGTCAGCTGGGCTCATGGGCTGGTCGTTAGAGCCATCCTGGGCTTGTCTCAGAGGTTATTTTCTGCCAGGGGATGGTCAGCAGCAGGTGGAGTGGGACTTCTCAATCCAAGCTGCAATTCCATCAAATGCTGTGGGGGTTGAAAAGTGAGGTTTAGAATTTGGGAGATAATCACCTGCCATTCCACTGACTTTGTACTCGCTACTTTCAGAGGTTGGTGGATGCCCTGCTCTCTCACAGAACTGATCTGTAGCACACATCCCCTGCTGGGTAACTCAGCCTCCCTTCAGAGGAGCAGCTGAGCTTCAAGGAGGAGCTGGATGTTCGAGGGGATGAGTTTTCACAGAACTTGCTCTGAGGCAGATATTTATTTACAGTTTTTCTTTAATTCTCTGTGTGTGCATTTCACTATGTTTGCCTTGGCTGGGGAATCATCTCCGTATTAAATCTGCACACCCTCCAAAGGCACACAATTCCCAGCAGCATCTGTGACAATTAAATATTCTGGTGAGGGAGAGAATAAACCCACCAACAGAAAATGTTATTTAATGACATTGTAGCTGCAGCACATCTTCCTGCAGAGCTCTGTGTAATCACACCAAGTAAGCAAAGGGAAATTGTTCTGCAACATGAAGCATTTAAAATTTCATAAGCCATCTGATCTAAAAAAAAAAAATAACCTTTTGAGTACCTTTTGATTTTCGGAGAAAGTTTTCTGTCTTGGATGTTGGGTTTTCTCTCTTCCTAGAAGGAAGTAATCTAGCCTGTTTCCCCTTTGTGCTCTCCTATTCACCCACACTCCTTGGGGCTACTTCTCATCATACATGTATTCTTTCACCTGCAAATTTCAATCCCAGCTGAATTTCTTCCTTGGCTAACTTCTGCTGCCTGCTTCCAGAGAGGAAAGCTGCAGCTCTCCCAAGGAAGCATCACCTTTCATTTCCTACACTGTACACAAACCATACATGCTTTGATTACTTTTAAGTTATCCCAGTTAATTAAGACCACATGTTCCAGGAGGGTGCTGAGGATCTCTGATGTGGTTTTCCTGCATTATTCCCACAGTTTTCCCACTGTTCCAATGCCCAGAAGCCACACAGGGAAGCTCCTTGGTCATGAAGCACAGCAGAGCTGGATGGCACTGCGTGTAAATCTGCCATCATTAGGCTGGGAGCTGCAATTAAATTATAAATTGTCATCGTAAGTAGGAAGAACATTTTTATGGATCCTGGCTCACCCTCTGCAGACTTCAGCTATTTCCAGTAACTGCTACACAGAACACACTAAAATTTGTCAGCTGCTTGGAAAAGGAGAGTTGAGCCTGGAGACTTAATTCCCTTCAATCTTCTTAAAAGATATGATCCAATACCTTGGGATGAAAGCTGAGCAACGTAGAGGGAAACAATCCAAAGCAGCCAGGACAATCAGAAGGGACAAGCAGCTCAGCACAACACTGAAACTCATTTCTCCAAAAGTCAGATGCACACCCAGGAAGGCACCTCTTTTATTTCCCTCCATGTTAGGAACGTGGCAGAAGAAGAAACACTTGGAGGCTTGCCTGGATTGCTGTGGGAAGGTGTCGTGTCAGGGCTTTAACACAGACCATGTTGTCACATTCTTTCTAAAGCCCAGCTCATGACAAGCAATTTTTTTTCCCCTCCCACGTGGGACAAGCCAAGACATAAAATTTTGACAGACGTGTTTTATATTGGTGAGATCCTGTGACAGTGTTTTGGCTCTGGTGTGCAAAACATCTGCAGAACAGAGGATTTTTATTACCACAGGAGCCTGCTCGGCAGCTGAAGGTTTTAGTGTGGACCCTAAATCACCATTCCTGTGGTGCTGCAGATCCCTTTTTCCAAAATAGCTCCATATTTTCATAAACCCCAAGTGCTTTTACTTAAGGCTTGGCATGCTCACGGAACAGAGCCAACCACTAATCAGGCAATAAGGTGAACAGACAGGGTGAGTCCATGAGTGGGCTTAGGACAGAGGCAGGAATCAGGAAAATATTGTGCATTAG
Organism: Phainopepla nitens; assembly: GCA_013400175.1. NCBI lineage: Eukaryota > Metazoa > Chordata > Aves > Passeriformes > Bombycillidae > Phainopepla > Phainopepla nitens. The sequence goes on from VXBQ01010981.1 coordinate 300,514, forward strand.
GATGCTTGTTTATAGGGAAATCCCTAAGGAGGGGAACTGTGTGTCCTCTTGGAAATCTCAGCTGTGTTTGGAAAACTTACACAAAAACTTCACTGCTTTTACAGCTCTGACAGTCTGAAAACTCCAGCTCTCAGAAACAGTCAGAAAAGCACAGGCTGGGTAATTCCTTACCCTCCCCTGCACAGTCAGGTGCTGACACACCTGCACCTGGACCTGGTCCAGGCTGTTTCCATCCACGGTCCTTGGTAAATGGCAAATTCATTTTTGCCCCCCTTCACAAAGACCACCCTGGAGAATTGAGCTCTGAGGGAAGGGAAGTGAAGCCCTTACCAGCAGCCCACTCTGTGTGGGTTTTTTTCATAAAACATTATTTGACAAAATACTGAGTGCTAAAGTAGAAATATCCCTCGCACGCTTGACTTTGCCATGGACCTACTTAATGCTGGCACATTAAACACATTTTTATTTTACACATTAAAGACCAATAATTCTGGACACTTAACAGTGACACAATGAAGACATTATAAAATTTGGTAATGTGTGCAATAAAACTACTTTCATAAGTGCCCAACCTTAAGGACATTCACTTTCTGGTTTCCTCCCAGTGTTAAGTTCTGCACTCTTGCACCTTCAAATGCAGAGCTTAGTGCCCATTTAAAATGACTATTTTGCCCACAGATAATCCCCTTCGATTTTGGCTGCCTTTCCATTTGCCACCTGTTGATTAATGGCCTCAAAAATTTATTCCTTTGCAGCTTTGACATTTTTCCAACAGAAGAGCTGAATTGTGGGGCAGACAGCCATCCTCCTGTGAAACAAAGGGGCAGAGGAAAAAACTCTGCTGTTCCTTGTGGCAGGATTACAGAGGCCTTCCCCATAAAGCAGGGGCTGGGCACTGCAGCCAAGTGTCTGCTGGCACCTGAGGGGAAGGTTTGGAGGTCCAGGCTGGCCCAGTCACTGCCTGTGCTGCACTGCTGAGAACCATCACTGCACTCAGATCTGTGGATGGGGAGGAGACCATAAAGCCAGGGAGCAATTATCAAAAACAGGGAATAGGAAATGAGTAACACATCTCTGAAGGAGAAGGCACTTAGAGACTGAATTTTGCCTATGAAAAAGAAAGTAGAGGTTCCCAGCAAACCACCTCAGGAAAGCCAAGCCCACGAGATGCTCTTTAGGGTCCCTTCCCAGCCAAACCCATCCATGCTCCCATGAATTGCCACGTAAAATCCAGCTGACCGACCCAGCACCTGTGGCATTTCCCAAATTAAAAAGCACATTCCAGTCTCTCCTCACAGCACACAGGTTTCATGAACTCTGTCAGAGTGTTAAGCTTGTGTCTAATTTAAGAGGTGACTGCGATGTATTATTTTAGCAGGAGAGAGTAGGAGAAAATTGGCAGTGGCACAAAGAATGAGTCCTCATCCAAGGGAATTGAGTGGCACAGGGATTGAACATCCTACCTCCAGAGGTACTTCTGCAGGGCCTGGAGCACAGGAGCAATTCCCAGGTTTAAATACTTGGTGCTACTAAATCTTGGAAGAGTGCTGGAGGCGCTTCCAGACACGATCCAGCTGCTGGAAGCCAAACCTGCCTGCCATGGCTTCACCAGGCATTCCCACTGCTGGGGGAGCTCCTGGGGTCCACACACCATCGCCCACAGAGAACTCTGGAGGTGCTGAGCCACCTGACAGCTCACAGAGGGGTTATTTTTGGCTGCAGGCTCCCTGGGAAAGGCAGAGCTGCCCTGTTCCGGGCGCGGGGCCCACGCCTCACCGCAGTGAGCGCCGTGAATCGCGCCCTCGCTCCCCAGCTGCCCAAAATAATCAAAAGCTGTGGGAATCCAAATCTGATCTCAAAACGCTGCCCTGGAATCATTCAGGGTTTAAAAGCATAATCCTATTATGGTGACAGTTTAAACACTTTCCCTTATCTGCTGGAGCAAAGACGACAGCCAGCACCACGACCGGCTCCCCAGACCAGGCTGGAAACGCTTAGGAGGAGCCTCTGGAAAAAACCTGGGAGGAGCCTCTGGAAAACTGAGCCACATGGCTGGAGGTACAGCCAGGGCAGAGGAGGTTCGTGTCCAGATCTGCACTTCTAGCACCACAGGATGAAGAAAATAGGGACTGAAGGAGAAAACAGGGATCACGGGAGAAAGCCGCGTTAATCTCAAAAATCCCAAATCGCCGCTTCAGGAATAAGAAGCATAATGCCCTAAAATCCTTTGGCTGATCCCAAGAAGCCAGAATAGCTCAAGGATCTTGAGTCACAGAGCACGCAGGAAAACCTGCTCTGCTGCACAGAGCAAAGCTGAAATAAGGTAATCAGAGCTGAAGTAAGAGCAGAGGCCTGGAAAACTCTGAAAAATTTTTTCAACTGCTGGAGCTGAAAGTTACCAGAGAAGTTAGAGATTAATAACACAGACATCAAAATCAGGCATTGTGTCTCAAAGCAGCTGCCAACTCAAAATTTAATAATCACATACATAGAGCCAAAAGCACATTTGCTTTGTTTCCTCGCAGCATTTCCTGTTGGTGGGTAAAAGTCCCAAATTCATTACTCCCATAAAATCATGGAATCAGATAATCCTTATGGTTAGAAAAGACCTTGAAGATTTGTCAAGTCCAAACACTACTATCAAAAGAAAAAGAGGAGGTGGGGAAAGCTCTGCCAAGACATTAGCTAAGTTTTAGCCAAATTTAGCATGGTATTCAGCTTCTCCTTTCCTCGCACCTCTGAACATTTTGCAAACGTTTAACAGCAAATTCACAAAGCAACCTTTTGATTTTTTTGGACTTGAAATGAGTATTTCTTTAGGCAAGGGAAGAATGAAAAGTGAGATAAATGTATGTCTGTAAGTGCATAGTAAGACAGGTTGAAAATAAGATCCCTCCAGTGCAAAATTCCCCCGTGCATCAGCCTTCATTTCCCTGGCAGCCCAGCAGTGAAGGAGGCACTTTTAATTAAGTGCAAGATAAGTATGGAAAACTGAGTCAGAGAAACAAGGAGGAATAGGATTATTCTAATCCAGTGTGACATAATTAAATGCAGGAATCAAAAGCTCTTAGTGGCACAGAACTTGTTAGAGCCTTGAAGTGGGTATTTGCACTTTATTCTGACATGCTGCAGCCTCTTCACAATAACAGAGCTGTTTCAGAAGGGATGAAACAGTGACAGAGACATTCATAAACCACTTGGAAAAAAGGCATAATAAGCCAAAAAAACCCATTAAAAAAAACGTTATAGCAAAAGGTTGTTCCTCAAAAACACCAGCAAAACAAAAGCAAAAAAACCCTGACAGCACTGATGATGACATTATTTTGAGATCTTTTTTCCCCAGTTGTGTCTCAATAATAATAATAATCTTCCAAGCTGCCAGGATCAGCTACCAGAAGGAAATCTGGTGTCCTTGAGGGGCAGCCTTCCTTCCCACCTAATTCCAGAACATGCTGAGCACATCCAGCATTTTGAATGGGAAAAGTTGTGCCAAGGCAAGGTCTCGAGTGTTTGCAGGAACAAGGTTAAATCCCAGCAGCATGGAGCCTGTGGAACACAGCTCCCACTTGCCATACCAATGAAAAGTAATCCAATTCATTTTCTCAATAATTCAATACTAAACCAAATCCTGATTAGATTAATAGAAGGATGTCAGGAGTTGTCTTTTCAGGGTTGGGGTTTGGGGTTTTTTCCTGTTTTAGCATTCTTTCCCTTTTAGCCATCATCCTTGTTTTCTGTGCTCCCAAGATGGGAAAAGAGGACAAGAGGTCAAAAAAGAAATATATTAGATTTGCCCACTCCGTAAAAAATAAAAAAAGACTCAACATCCCCAAAGTCTTGCCATGTTGGTTTGGGTTTTTTTTTCAGCTTCTCCAAAGAGAAATAGAGAGGAAAATCAGAGCATTTCTTTCCTTTTAACAGGCTCGGAGACAGAGTGGGAACACAAAAAAATTTATTGTCATCCCTTTCTGGGTAATCAATACACCTGAAGAAGTGTTTCTTATCGATCCCCCAGCTCTTGTATCCTTGTGCTGGCATCAAAACCACATCCAAGGATCCTGGGTGGTGTATAAAGAGCAAATAGAAGGCAAGGTGTCTGTTGTGATATATTGATTACCTGGCTGTAAAGCCATTGGGAAGAGTTATCCGTGGGTGCCTGTCTTTTATTGCTGTCAAAGGCACGGGGCTTTGGATGGAAGCCCCTTTGATACTCGCAGAGATCAAATATTTAGAGAAGACAGAGCTCTGGGAATAAATACTGTGGCCCATTTTAGCAGACTGAGTACCAAAGGGATTTTTTTCTGGCAGGCTTTGTTTGGAGCATGAGGTATCATCTGTCTTTCCCTGTGGAACATCTCCTCTCCCCACACAGGAACTGTGGCTGAGGCACTGGGCTGATCTGTGACTACGGATGGGCACAGGGTGACAATCCAGTCTGACAATCCCTCAGCACTGGAGAGGAAGCCCCTCTCCCACTGCATCCCCACTAAAATAAACATGGAGGTGACTCTGAGGCTGCCTGGACACGTGGATGTGGGCAAGAGAGGGACCACGCCTGAATTCAGGTATTTAAAACTGCCCTCCCTCCTCTGAGCTGGCCAGAGCCCCGGCCCCAGACATGAGAAAACAGCAGGAATGTACCCAGGATTATTAGAAAAAAAGAGGGCAAAAATGTTCTCAAAAGAGGACTTTCCCTCCACTCCCCTTTCCTGAGCTCCTCTCCTGGTAAAGCCACTTCAGCTCTCTAGGAAGGTGGATGCAGAAGGGCCATAACTCCTCTGTCCCACCTTTCAGAGCTTAAATACAGAGGGAAGCAACTGTCTCCTCCCCTGACTGAATTTATTCAGGTTCATATGCATTTCCTTCCCTTTTTTTTTTTCCCCCTTTTATTTGTAACAAACTGAGTGTTTTAACTCCATCTCGTTAGAGACAGGCAGCAGTACACAGAGCAGAGCAGCAGAGCTGAAGAGCCCCAGGCACCTCCTCCCCTCCCTGGCACCATCAGGCACCCGGGGTGAGCAGTCCCACACTGCCACCTTGCTCATTTATCTGGCAGCAGCTCCAGGCAGGGCAGAGCTGGATCATTCCCCTCCTGAGTCATACACACATCACTCCCTGTAACTTATAAATGCACTAAAAAAGACCCCAAAACAATGAAACAAACCCACCCCACTCCCCCCAAAAGGCACTTGTCCATCCCTCCAGCCCTGGTGCAGACAATAAACTTTTCCATCCCAGCCTAGGGAATTGGCTTCCTGGGCAGTGTTCCCAGGATTATAAAGCCCTCTGGTGCTGCCATCCCCCAGCTTTCCCCCTGCTGACCTGTGAGAGGAGAGGGTTAAAAGTACCCAGGGGACTCTCAGAGAGGTCCTGGGAGCAGCATTTATACACTCCTAAAATAAATCAATGTTCCAGGGCAGCAGGGCAGCACTGCCACAGGCAGTTTATGCCCCAAAATCTCAGCAGGAGCAGGCTCAGTGCATTCTCCAGGTGTGAAATGTGCTGGTTGGTGGACTTGCAGCTCCCTTCAGCCTCAGAATCCTCCTGCCACCTTGCCCAAAAAGCCACCACCATGCAGCTACAGGGTGGTCACGTGCCACCCTTGGGGACAAACTCCTCATGAGCCCCTCAAGGGCTGCTCACACAGGTGTTGGCAGCCAGTCCCAGCCCGAGGTTACCTGTAACAATCCACTCCTGCTCCGAGATGCGCTCAGCAAAACCAGCCTGAAGGGCACAAAAGATGTGCCCACAGGTTTCCTGCTGAAAGGCTGCTCCCAGTGGGAAGGTCAGTTCTCCAGGGCAGTGCTAGAGAACAGAGAGAACTTCTTAATGCCCTTTAAAAAACATTCCACGAGCAGGAAAGCAGTAAAATCCTGAAACTTGCTGAACAAAAGGCCGCTCCTGGATGATACAGCATTAAATTGGTGAACTTTAAGGTAGTTAAAGAATATTAATATACAACCTGAGGACCACAAATGTATCTATGCACTCTTTACCTGCCCACAAATAAAGCAGCAAAGCTTGGGGAAAAAAAAAAGCTGGAAGAAATCCACAGAAATATTTCTGCTGTGAGCTGCAATCCAAAAAAGATTCTTGGATAATGACTTAATTAGAATTAAATTACTGAATTTAGGTTTTTAATTTTTTTAATTCCTTAAGCTCAAAGCTGTCATAAAGCCTGTGACACCACAATGCCTGGAATACTTATAAGCTGCCAAGGAGAGAACCTGCCCTTTTTTTTTATGGATTAATTACGTGGTGCTGGGTAGGAGGCTTTGCTCCTGTAGGGCCACCTGCTAATCTCATTATAAAACATGTTGTACTGAGTCAGAAACTGTGATAAACCACCCAGTAATGCTGCACAGGTACAGAGAGTGTTGGCAGAGCTGGTGTCAGGCATGGTGAACCTCGTTCTGCTCTCTTTACTCACCTCCTGACAGGCAGTGATGGGCACTTTATCAGTGGGAGGAAAACAGGACCCCTCCCCAGAGTCCCCTGAAAGCCTGTTCACACCCAAAAATACCCACAAAACTGCATTTTTTACTGGGACCCTGCAGAGCTTTTTGACATGGGCACTGGGGTGAGACGGGGCTGTGCTGGGATTGCTCCTGCCCTGCCCTGAGGTTTGCCTGAATCCTCACAAATCCCAGGAGCTGGGAGCAGCATTGCTGCAACACCTGAGTCACCCTCCCTGCCTCGGCTCCTGCAGGCTGAGCAGACCCAGAAGCTGCTATTAAATCTCCCCTTTTGTCCTCCAGCAGTTAGCCAAAACCAAGACCAGCATTTACCACACTCCTCCTCTCCCTGCACCGGCCCAGCAAGAACTTCCTCGGGTTTGTTTGCTCTCTGATCCAGCAGAAACTGAAGAGGGACTCTGAGAACAAAGCCACCTTTGTGGAGCCTGTCAGCAGAGTTTGATTATTGTTTCCATCCTGATGGCAGTCGAGATAAAAAGGAGGAGTTCTTTCAGATCACACAATGGATGTAATTTAATAAGTGATCAACACAGTGGTGGTGAGCAAAGAACTCGTACTGTTCTTTCTCCTCCCTTTCCTCTGTGGTCAAGGCATTTGTCTCTCATCCCTCACAATTCCCAGTGTAAATTCTTGTCTGGCCAGGGAGCAAACAAAGTGCTGGGCAGAGCCACGTCCCCCTCATCCCTCACTGCCACCACAGAGGGTGGTTTGACGCTTACCTGAATCAGGAGCTCTTCTGGAAAACAAAGATGATTTTCTGGAAAAAAAAGAATTGAGGTTTGGACATTTATTTTCCTCCTAATTAGTTATTATATCTCGACCTTGATATATATCTCTGCAATAAAAAACTGCAGTATCTGGTGTCTCCTCCTGTGAGAAGGACGTCATGACCCTATTTTTTTAGCATCATCCGAGACCCTTCACCCCCAGAAACAAAACAATAAACCCCATTTTAGCCTCCTTCCTGAAGGCAGCCAAGTGCTGACAGTTCAGCTGTGCATGTGAATTATAGGAGCAATTGGATGGAGACAAGCAGCAGATTTACAGCTGGAACAGCAGCACAGCTCCGGGGCTCCCGTTTCCCACCCCGCTCCAAACACCATCTGCCTTGGCCAGAGCCTGGGAGAGCAGGGGGTGATCTCGTGTTCCTCTGTATCCTGCCACCTCGTCAAACACCCCTGAGGACGGGCTCCCTGAATTTCTCACCCATTTTGGGGGTTTCACAACGCAGATTTACCTTTATCCAAAGGTGCTTTTGTCCCTGAGGCCTCCGTGAGCAGATCCAGCAGCAGGAAAGCACTGCCAGCATTCCACAGTAACACTGCAGCAGTGGGAAAGTTCTGAAGGTCCAAACAAAAATGAAGTATTACCCAGCAAATCAGCGACCGTCCCAAAAAGCTGAACTCCTGAGGAGGTGCAAAGGTAACCCGGGACAGAGAGGCAGCTGAACACCACCATTCCAAGGCAAGGCAACAGGGAAGAGCCTTCCATCCCAACAGGACAGCTGCTGGGTGTGTCAGTGTTGTGGGAGATGGGTAAATTGTTCCCCAAATAAAACCAGCTACCTTGGCTTCTGGAGAGAAGAGCCTGGGGAGGCCCCTGCGTACCCCCACAGCTGCTGGCTGAGAGCAGCTGGGCTTTCAGATGGAAGCTGCTGCCCAACCATAGAATCCTGGAATGGTTGGGGTTGGAAGGGACCTTAAACATCATCCAGTCCCGTCCCAACCCCTGCCACGGGCAGGGACACCACCCACTATCCCAGGCTGCTCCAAGCCCTGACTTCCAGGGATCCAGGGGAAGCACAGCTTCTCCAGGCATGCTGTGCCAGGGCCTCCCCACCCTCACTGGGGGGAATGAAAGGATGCAGCTCAGGCTAGGGTTGGATCTCTGAGTTTGCTTCTTTTCCCTGCTGCAGTGCCAGGCACGCCCCAGGCTCCCCATGTGCTGTCCCTGCTGGCTCCTAACTGATCCCCGGGCCACAGATGACTCCCCTTCCTGGCAATTTGCAGCACTGCCAATTTTGGAATAATTTTGGGCACTGTAATACTTTGTTCTGTAAATGTTTATCCGACACACATCAGTCTGTTCACTCCCAGCACGCCGGGAGAGCAATCTGCATGGGAATGAAGGGGAAATAGAGACAGGCTCTGCTGTGCAGATGCTCACAAAATTGCCAGAGCATTGGATCCAGGCACTCAGAAGACGTCGCATCGTTCCCCTGATTTATCTCGTGTTGTTCCAGCCAGAAAAAAATAAAACCTTAAATAATTCCGTCATTTTTGATGTCCAGTCTTTTATGAATTCCAAGGGACATTTGTGGGAACGCTTCCCACTCAGCTTCTAATTTGATGGAGGTTATTTGAACATGTTGAATGTTTTTGTCTCCCTTTACAGATAAAACAGCCCCTCCAGGAGGACGTGGAAATAAATAGCAAGCGAGGGAGATGAACAGGAAACCCTCACTCACAAGGTAAAGATAGGATTTTTGCACGCTATCATTTTTTTTCCCCAGTGGAAGGACGGATTCTGCAGGAGGTCTAAGTGCACGAGGAATCATCCTTGTTTGAATCCCTCTGTTAATTTAAGTTTCAGAATCAAGGGCTGGCAGACTGAACCTGCTTTGCTCCCTCACTCTGACTGCAGAGGCAATCCCTGCAGGCACATAAACATGGCAGCCTTGCCAGGTCTGAGCCGTCCCAAGGCTGGGATGAGCCAGAACAAAGCAGGAGAGGCCCCGGAGGGGACAAAGTGCCACTCCCAGTCGTGAGCACAGAGGCCATTCCAATCCCATCAGCTCCAGCACACGGGACTGCTCCCGAGGCCACGGGAAGGAAGTTCTGCTCTGAAGGAGACAGACATGCTTGGGACCACGGGAATACACCACCAGGCTCTGGAAGGCCACAGCTCTTCTAGAGCGATGGAAATGAGGCAGGGACACCTTCTGCTATCCCAGGCTGCCCCACGCCCCATCCAGCCTGGCCTTGGACACTTGCAGGGAAGCTACAACAGCAAGAGCCTTGCCTGTGAAGCACCACGGTTTAGGCAATGCTTGTGCTTCCTTTCTTTTCACTTCTCACCCAGGTCAGGGCACCTCACCCATGCAGATGATCATTCCTCAGAAACCTGGAGAAAGCACACCGAAGTATTGTCCACAGAACAACGAAATAAACTGGTGAAAGGATTTCAATCCCTAATTTACCCAAATCACTCAATGATTTTGTTTCCCTAAGCAGCTCCATGGTCTATGGATGGCGAGGGCTTTGCAGCCCCCCAGGAGAGTGCTGGCCACCACCTCAGCTCCCAGGGCTCCTTCCTGGCTCTGTCATCTCCCACACAGTGCTCCCAAGATGGACAAAAGCACATGCCTGGAACCTCACAGGGAGAATCTAAACACTTGATATATTATCCATGGATTTATAATTAAGGTGCTTCAGACAATGCAGAAAACAAGGTTACTCATTTTTTCCACCAAAGTTCAACAATTTGGTCAAAATCTGTGGTTTCAGGTGCATTTTCTGTAGCACAGCCCTCAGCTTACTCAGCATGACACCTCCTTGGCATTGAATTCAAATGTAAAGATTGATCTTGGCTTAATCTTCAGGGCACACAGGAAAAGGGAAAAATCAGTAACCTATGTGAAGCCCTCATTATCCCTAGATTTGAATAAGTTCTTAATGTATTTAGAGAGCAATGGAGGAACATTTTGACAGAAATTTTTCCATCTGCTCTCTACTGGGAAGCAACAGCAATTAATTTTGAAAATATTATAAGTTTTGCTTCGCAATTACTCTGTGTTTGGGAATTATTTGTAAGCTATTCATTCCTGCAAATATTTATTCTTGGACAGCCAAATCACCATCTCTATTAGGAAAAAATAATTACTTTTCCTCATTTGTGCAGCCACTCTTAAAAAAAAAATCTCTTCAGAGAGAGAATCCCAGAGCAGTTTGTGTAGGAAGGGACCTTCAAGACCATCCAGTTCCCATGGGCAGGGGCACCTTCTACTATCTCAGGTCACTCCAAGCTCCATCCAGCCTGGCCTTGGACTCTTCCAGGGATGGGGCACAGAGGGAATATAACAGAGGCAGTTGCTTCCCTGTTTCTGGCCCCAGGTCTCATCCCTGGCGCTGATCAGGCCCTGTCCAATCTGCTCAGCTCAGAACCTCCAATTCACAGTTTTGCCACACTGCTCCCAGTACCCTCAGAGACAGGGAAGAATGGAAAAGATTAACTCAGAACCATTTGTCCTGTTCTGGTACCTCCAGTAAAGACATCCAGAATTTAGGCAGTGATCTGATGGAGAGTACTCTTGTCGAGCTCAGATGGAAGACCCCTGATTAATGAGGATGACAGACTGGGAAGTAGAGGAATTTCTGTTCACCCTGAGCCAACACTGTGGCTTCACCCCAGGATATGCAGCCCTGTGGGTGCTGAGTTCCCTGAGCCACTCTGGGCAGTGCTGGAAGCATCCAGCAGGCGTTTGCCATCAGGGCAGTCCTGCTCCCATCCCATTCATTCTGTGCTTTGGCAGGGCTCCATTGTCCCCCTGGCAAGCAAACAGGCTCTGAAGGGAGAGCAGCAGCAAGCATCCTGCAGCCCAGGCCTCTCTCTCCCTTCTGCAGTTCCCATTTCCAGGCATGCTGAGCCCCTGGCAATAAGGCAGACTGTCATCTTTCTGTCACTGCTCTGTCAGCTGCCTCCGGGGAATGGAATCAGACACAAAAGCACAGCTCTCACCAGCCAGTGTCAGCATTGTCCCCCTCCTGCCTGACAGCAAATCCCCAGATCTTCCACACACCTTGATTATCCCTATCAGAGGTGTCTCTGTCGTGCAGGTGGTGATCCAGGGAGCAGGAGGCATGTGGTGACACTCCAGAGGATGGTGGTAGGCTGGGGAATGAGCCGTGGGTCAGTGCCCAGGGGACAATTGTCCTCATTTGTACACAAGCTTTGACTTGGGGTTTTGGCCACTTAATTTCTCTGCAAATTAAGGCACTGGCTGAAGGCACTCTCCAGGCATCAATCCCGACTGTCAAACAGCTCCTCCACAGTAACAACCCCAGCAGTGACCAGTGCTCTGGGCTTCAAGGCCAGGCTGCATGGGGCTTGGAGCAACCTGGTCTAGTGGAAGGTGTCCCTGACCATGGCAGGGGTTGGAACAACATGAGCTTTAAAACCCCTTCCAACCCACACCATTCCAGGATTTTAGGATCTTACAAGAAAAAAGGTTTAGACCCTACTCCAGGAAGAAGGACTGCAAATATGAATTCAGAAATATGAAATATTCCCCACAAAGGCACGCACCTCCTGATGTTCTCACCAATTCTGCCCAAAACCATCAAGCACTTTGCCCCAAACAGACCTCCCTGGAGCACATGGAGTGGCTGTGGAATGTGCTAAAACAGGAAAATAGCTTCAATATCTGAAATTCTGGTCATCTTGAGAGACCTGCCACAGCACTCTGGCTCAGAGCTCCTGCCTTATCCAACATGAAGGCCTTGTCTACAAGGCAGCACCTGTGGCAGATAATCTCTGACAGCATTTTACTTTCAAGAGTGCCATCCATCCAGAGAGAATGAACCTTTTTCCTACAATCCATCTGTTCTGGCTCCCAGATGTGGCAGAACACTTTGTAAACAGGGACATGACCAAAACCATCTCCCAGTTCAGCCAAACTGCCCCATTCCCTCAGCCACCAACACCCACCTTGAGCAGCACAACACCTACAGCCCGTGTTTGGATTTATTTATGTGCCAACTGCCCTTCCTGGTACACTCTGTGTGGGAGGAAGAGCAACTGGAATGATGGCTGTAATTGAGGAGCACAGGCCATTCTACTTCTTTGTTATAATCAGCAATTCTGACAAATCATTTTCCCCCAAGCTTCTAGCTGGTAAAATGGTTTAAGACACCAGGATTTCAGTCAAGCAGGGTAAGAAAAGCTTTTTCCCAGCCCAGAGCAGTGGCCAGCACAGCCCCTCTGCATCCCTGTTTATTATACACCTCATTTACTCTGGTCTACAGCTAATACTGAACCAGAGCTCAAAGCCTGTGAAAGTCACATTTCCCTACACAAGCAAGGCAAATTTGGCTTGTCAGAAGCACATCCTTCATCCCTATCCAGCGTCGTTCCACCTGGGCTGTCCTTGCCCCCTTCCCTTAAAACTGTGGGTCTTGCACCATCTCTTCTCCAACCTACAGATAAAAGACTTGAAGCAGGATATTTCATGTACTTATCCTTCCTCAAGATGAAAAAGTGGCCCTATTCTCTATGCCACTTGGAAAACACCTGGATTTCTCCAAGGCTTTTCTCCAGCCACACCAACTCCCACACTCTTTAGCCTCCTCCCTGTAACTTTTCCATGATTTTTGCCTGTGCCACAGGGGATTTCTTACCTCTTTGTGCATCTTCATAAACTGGATGTGCAGTGGAGCTCCAGGAAACACGAGGCAGGATGAGGAGGCTGCAAACCCGTGTGCTTAATTTCACAGTCCAGTTCCCTGACATGGAAGACAGCCCTGTCTCCCTCGTGCATCCTCCAGCCTCACAGGCCTACGGTGTCCAGCAATTTATATTCATCAACCACCTGACACACATTTTTATGGATTAAACTTCCAGCCCGGAGCCTATTAATACATCAACAGACAATGCAAAAGTTATTAAAAAGCTCTAACCCCCCCACTTCTGTCACTGCAGGTAACCAACATCCTCTAACAGTGGTTTAATACACACACACACAGTACCTGCACCTGAAACAATTGGGATTCGCTTCAGAAGGGTGAGGATTTGGGGAATACCTCTATGGGAAGCAGCTGCAGCAGGACAATCTGGTCCCCTGTGTTTCCTCTACCTTTTTTATCCTCTCCCAGAAGCCACCATGGACCTGCAGCTTCTCAGCTCTTGCCTTTGCAGGGCAGTTTTTCTGACAAGCTAAATGCTGCTGTGAGTGGAAGCCAGCCCCTGGAGCTTCAGGGTATCCCCAGGATATGTTTTCATCTCCTTTGCAATAATTTCCCCTATATATCTGTATAAGCAGTCAAACAGCATGACCTGGTCCACGTAAATACCCCATTGTATTAAGGAAGCCTGAAGCAAAAAGCATTGCTAGAACAAAGCCACATATTTACAAACAGAATCAGGAGGAAATGGGTCCTGGGGGGGAATCACCCCACAGTACCCTGCACTGACATGGCACCACGGATTGTACATGGCTTACGTGAAATAGCAAACTGGAATTCAACTCCATCTCCCTGAGGGGCTGATCCATCTCTGCTGATGAAAAAAGACCTGAGGTGTTCAAGCTATAAAACCTGGAGTGTCTTTCCCCCGATTTGTCGATTGAAATGCATCTGCAATCTCAGAAGAATCATTCCCATAAGGAGCAAGGTCAAGCCAAGCAGAATTCCTTTTCAACCTTTCAAGCACTAACTTGCTTTTTAATTTCTTTTTTAAGCTATTGCAGAATCCATTTGGGTTGAAGATGGATGTCAGAGCAAAGCCATTAAACAATGCCAAGGATGCTCTGAACAACCTCCAAAGTCGCCTTGAGGAGGTCAGGGCGTTAATTCATCAGGAACAACATTATTTGTGATATCCACTGATTTCCACTCTGACTCATTCGCACCTTTCCTGAGTTAGGGATGCATTGAGGAAAGAAACACACTGAAACCTCAAACTAGCAACTATTCTCCAGTACTTAGTAACTGATTACGCAATTTACTCCACGCAATCTACACAAATCTTGAAAGGGAAAATGTGTGGAGAAAATGTGCTCATGACCCACCCAGGAAGGTGAGATATCTCTCAATTAAAAAAACAGGGGTTTAAAAACACTCCCAATCCTCAAATTCATCTTTGAGAGAGAGGATGCAGCAGAATCAAGGGCTAAGACACAACCTTGCAGACCTTAAAATTATTCCTTCTCTTTCCCCAGCCTTCAATCCCAAAGCCTGGCATATTCATGGCTGTGACTTTTGCTCCTGATGGCAGAGGCCTGGTTCTGCCCTCAGAGCCTTGCACAACCCAGAAGATGCAAATATGAAAAATTAGTGGGAAACCACATCTCCTGAACTACAGAGATCCTTTGGGACAAGGGCAACACGTGGAAGACTCCACTTGATTTCTTAAAGAGATCAAGGAACAGGAATAAGGAAAAGGATACTGCAGAAGGGCATAAACCCCAACTGCATTATCTAATAATAATTTATAATAAAGAACACAACACCCAATAAAACCCCTTCCCAGGGAGGCAGCTGCGGCTCTCTGGGAGCTGCCAAAAATGTCGCCGTGCTTCCCCTTCTTTTTGTTGTTTTCTTTTTTTCCGGGGGGGATATTTGTTTGTTGATGAGGGTTTTCTGAAGGTCGCACAGCCCCAAGAGGCAGCAGAAAAACACTTTTCCCAAGAAGCAGGAAGCTGCTTCCCGGCTTGCCGGGATCGTGACGCCAGGTGGCAGCCCAGCCCCAGCCACGGACTGCAGCAGGAAGAAGGGTGGGACTGGAAAACGGGAGGGGAAAAAAAGATGAAAAGGGAAAACACCGGTGGATGTCTAACTGGCTGTCTGCAGGGAAAGCAGCTCTGCTGCGGGAATACCTCCAATGGGATGCTCCAGCTTCCAGCCCTGGGAAAAAGCAGCCCAAGGTGCTCAAGGGCTGGCACAGAGGATAGGGATACATGGACACAGAGGATGCTGACACATGTACAGGGATGCACACATTTGTTTTTCCTCCTCAACCAACCAAAAAGCATCTTATTTTTAACCAGAATCGCACATTACTGAAAATTACAAACAGTCCCATAAACTGGGATTTGCAATCTGAAGTTAAAACATCAGCCAGGCAGAGGAGGAGGTTTTGGTTTGGTTCAGGCCTCTTAAACTGCTGTTTAAAAGCAAAACAGCACACTTTCTGAGGAAAGCCATCCTTTCAAACAGACAATGAGAAGCAAAGGTGATGCTAGGAAAAGACATTCCCAGAGATATTCCTCAGCCCAGAAATGCCCAGAAGTGAAGTGGAAAGGGTTTTCCAGTCCACACGTGAGCCAAGAGGAGCTGGCTGCAGCTTTATCAAGCTCCAGGGTCAAACTAAGAAGCATTTTCTTCCTGTCATACTATGAGAAAGCTACCAGCCTAAATCACAGAATCAATCACAGAATTACTGAACAGTTGGGGTGAGAAGAGACCATAAAGCCCATCTCATTCCAGCCCCTGCCACAGGCAGGGACACCTTCCACTAAACCAAGCTGCTCCAAGCCCCATCCAAGCTAGCCTTGGACACCTCCATATTCTCCTGGCCAACTTTACCTTTCAGTTTTTGACTCCCAGAATAATTCTTTGGCTAAAGTCCCTTCCCAGGCCCTTTCTTCCCACTCTGTTGCTGTGTAACCACAGCTCCTCCCAGCCTTTGTCTGTCTGTGGGACTGAACGAGCTGGGAACTGGCCTTTACTTCCCTGAAATCCATACCTCCAGTGCCAACCAAACGAGGAGTTCAGGGATGCTGAGAGCAAAGAGCAGCACTGGAAGGACTGTGTGCTAGAACAGCCTGTCCAGAGAGCGGCTGGGGAGACTCCTTCCCTGGGGATATTCAAAACCATCTGGACAGAATGCTCTGCGGAGAGCAAGGAAGCAGAGATTTTTCTGGGAGGTGGTTGTGTCTTCGCATTTCTCCTGGAGCGAGGCAAAGCATTAGGAGAAAAATGCAGATAAAGGCAGCAAGGAGAGCAGGGGGCAGCAATCCTTCAGCAGTTACAGGAATACTGGCGTTCAGCTCAAGTGAACTTCCCCAAAAATGTCAATAAGAACTGTACTGGCTCGCATGACTGGTCCCTTGCCATGGATAATAATCTCTCACAGCACAGCTGACATACCTTTCCATGGCCCTGCACGGGGCAGGGACTGCTCGGTGCTCTCACACAGCTCCAGCCCTGAGAACAATTGCTCTCTACCAGGAAGTTTCTGAACCGTGCAGGCTCGGGAGGCTGAAGGAACTTTCCCTTGGCACCCAGGCTGTCTACAAACATTGAAGGGGGGCTACAACCTGGCCTCCATTTTACACAGATCCCAGTGGTTCAGGCAATCCAGCCTCAAATATACTTCAAACTGAGTTTGTGGGCTAAAGGCTTGAGAAATCAGAATTACACATCGTTTAAATCCCTCCAGCCTGAACACTGGTATTTTAACTTGGCCTGAACAGCTGCCCTCTGATTGCCACCCACACAGCTCCTTTATTCCCCACTCCCATAACTGGGATGCAGACCACGTTCCCAGTCGTGGTGTGAGAAAAACCAATCTCTCCTCCCAGTACCCCCACCTTGAGGGCTCCTGCATGGCCCAGGGCACCTGCCTTCTCCTGCATCCCAGCCAGAAGCACAAGGGAAGGATGTGAGAGGGCAGGAGATGAGGAGCCCCTACACAGATCACCAGCCAAGATCAACCAGCAAGTGGTGGGAATAGTCCATCCCATCCTGGAGCAGAATGGGGAAAACTCCGAGCACTGAAGACAACCCTGGCCAGTTGAAGGCCACAGGAGTCACCTTCTGGGCAGGGCAATGACCTGAAAAAGGTCATTGCAAGGACACAGTGGGAGCATGAGGCAGGAGCAGACACCCAGCACCACAAGGGAACAGCCCCGACATGAGTGCCAGAGACTCCACAGCCAAATTCCTCATGCCATAGGATGGATAAATAAAGGAGAAGGTCACACACTTGCCCTTCCCTCCCTCACCCCTCAAGAATTCCCTGTTTTCTCTCTGCCAACACACCAAGGTATGCCCTCACCAGAGAAGCCACCCAGATGGACATGTGGTGACTTCTGTAACACAAATAAGCACATCCAGCTTTCCCACCCTTTCCTCCCACACCCAGGAACTGCACAATTGCCCAGAAGCCATCCACAACACCACATCTGGTGAAATCGTTTGGGTCTGTGGGATATTTCCTGAAGATGAAGAAATTATCTAAGAAACTAGCAGCAAGAAAGTTGGTTACAGGTCTGGGAATGATAACCTGCCCTAAAGTTGCCCTTACCTTGTTTGATCAGCAATGACTATTTGTTACTTCAAAAAGTTGTTTTACCCATAATGTTACTTTAACCCTCCTAAAAGTTTTATACCCTTCCCCCTTAATTTTACACAGCAATCCCATCAGGCTCCCACAGATAGACTGGAATATTTCCTATTGTTACCTAGAGATGCTCTTCTCTTTACATCCACTAAATGCACAGTTAAAACACAAAAAAAACCAAAGAAAAATAAAAGAAGCTGATGAACCTTTCAGAAATACCACGTGTCACACACAAGTGTGGATTTGCTTGCCTTTTTGGGAAAAGCATGGAGTCTCACAATCCTGCCCCTCATTACATGTCATTCCTCATCCCCCAGTTTCTTTCACTGCTCCATCTGCTGTTGTGAGGCTGCTCTGAAAGAGACAAACAGGGAATGACCTGGGGTTTATTCCCGTGGGGTTATTTTTAACCTGGATCTTCTCACCGGCTTTGTTTGTGGTGCAGCTCCACAAAAAGGAGATGTGTCTGGAAAAACCAGGAGCCATTTGCAGTCCACGGCAGGAGGGGTGGCCAGCAGGAACGAGTCCTCAAAACAGAACGGATGAAGCTCTTGTACCTAAGTAACAACAAGCAATGAGATCCAGGGAAAAAACTATTCCCCTTGCTATACCCAATCATCAATCACACTAAGTTCTTATCATTTCATCTAAAAAACCCAAACTCTAGCATTTTTTTTCCAGTTAAAGTAATGCAGATTTTAATTCATGCGTCTCATCACAACTTTCTCAGCACCACCAAAAGACCCAACACTGCACCTTTTCCCAGACCAGAGGCTGCAGAGCCAAAACCAACAAAAAGGAAAAGCTAAATAAACATTTCTTTCATCAAGAAGCTCATGGGTGAGGCTTGAAGCATTGAAAGGTCTTATCTGCAGTGAAATCCAATGTCCAAACTTACATCTTGGCTTGGAAATGTTCCCGGGGGCGAGGTGGCCTCCACCCAAGAGCCAGCAGAGCCCAGGCAGGACACACGGGGTACACAGGAGCTTCCCACACCAGCACAGCTGGGATGGAGCTATTGGACCAGCTTCAGGCAGAGGTACTGTGACTTATCCTGGAAAGGAGAACCAGGAGGGCAGGGAAATGCCAAAGGGGCTTTGGGAAAGCGGCAAATCAACACCTGGCAAGCTCAGAAACCTACACACAGTAAAAATGCTGCTGAGAAAGGCTAATGTACCAAAAAGGGAAGCCACAGAAACATTTAGAAAAAGATGCATAAAAGCATAAAAAAAGCAGGCCACAACAGCAGAACCTCTTACAAATACAGGCAAACGCTTTAATTCTGTACAGAACTCTATTTCCTCTACATATACATTTGCTATGTCTACTAAGTTTTCCTCAGTGGGCATCTCCTGGAGCTGAAAACTCCAATCCTTGCTGTAAATGTCACAGGAGCAGAAAATGGGAATTTATTCAAAGTCTGAGATAATCACATATCTGCTGCTTCGTTTCAAGAAGCAAAAGAGTTGTTTGTGTTTAGAACAAGAACAATTTCTTCCCATCAGGTTGTCATGGGAGTTCAGTGCATCTTT
Source organism: Phainopepla nitens (assembly GCA_013400175.1). Classification (NCBI taxonomy): domain Eukaryota; kingdom Metazoa; phylum Chordata; class Aves; order Passeriformes; family Bombycillidae; genus Phainopepla; species Phainopepla nitens. The sequence continues at coordinate 319,580 of VXBQ01010981.1, forward strand.
TTGCAGCGAGCTTGGAAAAAGACCAGGTGAGCTTTGAGAAGCACAAATAACAGAGACATCCCAGAGGAAGCTGAACATGTCTGCCAAACTGCAGCTCTTGTCCCACCAGCCCCTCATGTCCAAGCATCCTCCTGACCTTTGCAGTTTTGAACATCTGCTCTAACTCTGCATTTTCTTGTAACACCAGCACACACAAATACATAAAATGCTGCTTATATCTCTCCTAAGTTAATTATTACACTGCACAGCCCAGCCAGTGCAACACTGTGTCAGGAGGACTGAGACAAAGAATTCCTCCTAATACATTAAGAAACATCTCATTGTCATCTACAGCCCTCCAGGACTTCCCAATCCCAGTTTCACCAAAATCCAAGATCCTCTATAAAAGAGAACACTGTCTATATTTATGTAAATGTGTATTCAGCTACGCTCCTTGAAAGTAACTTCCCCATTTTATGAGATCTGGCAAGACTTTTTTCCCTAACAAATTAAACTTGTAGACACAAAATTAAAATTTCGACTGCTAGCTTGTTCTAAGTGACTCTTAGGTATGTAGGAATATAGAACAACACTTATAACAATATAAAGCTCTGGTAAGATTTGATCACTGTAAAACAAAATCCCAATGGAAATAAGATGAACAGATGCATAGTAAACCAACTCTGTCTCCATTACTATCAGTACAGAAATGTACAAACAGATTATTTCAGTCTCTTAACCTGGAATAAAACCATCTACAGGTGTTCCCTGCACTAGGACTATCTGGCTGGCAAAAATCTTGGAACTCATCTGCAAAAGTCGAAGTCTAGAGATGAGGTAGATCACACTCATCAGGAATTTGGCACTACAATTAACACAGCAACTGCTTCTTCTTGCAAAAGAATTGCAGCATGTTCGTGCCTACTCAAGAAATCCATCATCTCATCTAACATCACTGTGAAAAACCTTTCAGCCCAGCCTCTGAAGTGATCAGTTTACCACATACAGGAAAACAACACAGAAACCCCTGTGCCAGATATGGCCACCAACTCCAAAAAATCTGAATTGCTTTAAGAAATGTAATTAATCATTTTCTCTTTCAATTCAAAGCTCCTACAGGAAATCAACCTACACTCACAAAAAACAGCAATATTTGATTTCAGCTATATATCAGGCACCACAGTACACACTGAGAAGAAAACTTGTGTTTATCCCAATAAGCATCCACATTTATGTACACACACACACAGTGGGTACATTGAGACAACCAGCATCCAACTGAACAAAAATATACTTCCAACAACAGAATTTCTCTATTAAATCCATGTTTATTGCTTAAATTTTATCACAGTGGAGATTAAATTATGCTTAATCATCCGGTCAGTGCTTTTGTACCTTCTTTAATGCCAAAAAACCCCACATTTTAAACCAAGTCATTCATACACTCGAAGTCTCCTCACCATCCCACCGTTCATCGCCTCTGTGTGCTCCTGTAGTTGCCATGGGCTGCGAGATTGTAAAAAGGTATAGCTAAGAGGCTTATATTTATAATACCATTTTTTTTTCTTCAAGTATTCAGAGAGCAGCACGAGTAGCTGCCCTGCGTATTAGAAACACATCTGCACTGTTACTTATTGCTTTAGGACCGAGGCTCCTGATGGAATGGTGATGAAATATTGCATCACTGTGTATGAAGATGAGCTCAGCATCCCGTCATCATCCCAACTCCTGCCATGTTAGTGAGCGACACAAGGGAAAACAGCCTTCCCTCCTTTCTCTTTCAGCCACGGGACCTCGAACTACGAATAAATAAAGCGTACACTCACAACGTGTGTAGTGCAAATCCCAAGTAAACAGAATGACATGGAAATAAAACTCATAGTTGCCAACTTTGGTTGAGCAGGGCAGCAGTGATCCCACGCCCGGGGGCACAGACCACGGGCAGCGTCCCGTGTCGGCGACAGTGATTGGAGGAGGTGGCTGGAGGCGGGGGACACGGGGCCGCCTCCGCCCGCCGCCCGGGATCCTATTGGCAACTACCTGCAACATGGATTGCGTGGCCAAGACTAATAGAAGGTAATATTTCTGCTTTTCCAGATACAACCATTGAAAGAGAACATCTACAACATTGCGATTCAGAAAGAACTTAAGGAGAATTAACAGGAAAGACATTCAACTCTGGGGGCGCGGGGGAGCGCTGTGTGGGGGTTGTTCCCTTCCAACAAACCCCAAGGAGTGGTTTGAGTCTGCACAGCTCTGGGCCACTACAAAACCTTCCGCACTAAAACACAGGGCTAGGTTTTTATAAGTTTTTTTTTTTCTTTTTTCCTTCTGTTGCTGTTGTTTCACTTATTTTTCTTAATTATGCAAATCTACTTCCCACACAGCCGTATTTAGAACTGAAATAAGACTCCCTAATATTTTTGTGGCATAAATTCTGTATGCAGAGAAAGGCAACAAATAAAATTTTGTCTCAGTTAAAGTTAGGACACATTGTAGACTTGCTCAGAACCCTTTTCTCCAAAGTACTGGTAGCGAGCAAAACAGTCATGCAGCTTTATCAGTAAAACGAGTACATATTTTTACCATTTTTCATCAGTGCTCATTAAGATTTCTTTTTCCTATTTTTTTTAACATCTGTGTTCTCAGTCCACAACTTGCTATTTCTTGCATAAAGACTGAGGGAAATCATTTGTGTTTTAAACAGCACTCTTACACAACAGGTTGAACCTTCCACGAAGGAAACACAGAACTATAACTAGAGAGTTCTCTCAGCTAAAAGGATGGAGATATTAAAATAATAAAAAAATAAAAGGAGAACACCTCTGCAAATAAAAAGAAACCTCTCCTCGTTTGGGATACACACACTGAGCTTTTAAAAGCTGGAAATTCATAAATACGGTAATTGTACAGAACTTTAGAGAATTAAGGCTTCTAAAAACTTCAGTGCCAAAATAACCTCTCTGCATCAGTATTAAGAATAAAATATTTTCCATTTTAGGTTGTGCTTGCCTTTTTTTTTAAAGACTTCTCTCAGTTTCGTAGAATTTTGTCACATAATATTACATACTGAAGGGGAGTGTTAGAACTGCTTACTGAGGTTTTAAGTAGTTGTTAGACTAAGTTACAGCGATAAAATTCAATTACTGATCTGATTCATTACTACTTTACATGGGGCTGTTGGCTCATTTCACCTTTTTTTCATGCTTAATGTGGCCATTTCTTCTATACTTGCCATTGGGGATCCCGTTTTGGTAGTGTCCATTAACAGCGCTATGTCTGTCATTGGACCAGAGATGCTTGCTCTGCTTGCAGATTAATTTTGTCATCCTGGCCAAAACATAGTAAAGTAAGGCAGCACCCACTAGTAGGACCAAGGCAATATCCAGTAAGAAATACTGGAAGAGGGAGATGCTGTAAACAGCAGCACGTAGATGCTGGGCTCCGTTGTGGCGCAGGATGTAATTGATCCAGTAGACAGTCCGGTTCACCGGGTGTCCAGGCTGGTCCTTGTGGATCTCCGACAGCCTCTGCGCCCGCTGCCGGTAGCTGGGGGCAGGAAAGCAAACAAGGAAGAAAGGAAAAGCTGTTATCTCGTGTCATTGTGCAACTGAATTAGCAGAGAAATGCAGAACGGCGAGAAACCCCAGGGTTGATTTTGCAATAAAACATTTCCTCCCGGAGCCAGAGTTTCACCCAAAACTTTTGGGTTTTCACCTTGGCAGCTGATTCTGTCAAATTCTTCCTCTCCTGTCTGCAAGGTCGGCAGGTTATTTACACAGGACTTGCCTTTACACTAAGGATAATTGCACAAGGGAAAGGTGGTGCAACTGATGTGATCGAGGTCCCTACCAACACTCCCCCTCTCTGCCGCTTGCTCCTCACAGCCATCTCCTTTCCCAGAAAGACTCAGCTCCCATGAAAGCAAGAAGCATCAACAGCACCACACTCCAAAATTAGGATTAGCCCAAAACAATATACTGCCAGCTAACCCCTCACTATTTTCCATCTGGATTGTGACAGGTATTACGAGCCGCAACAAGAAAATAACACTTCAAATATTATTTTTTTAATAATAAAACCACAGAACTTACAGTCACTCTTTCTGAATACCTCCCCATTTTAGCTACAACCCAAATCATGTACGTGTATCTTGCTCCAGGCCCTGCAGGCAGCACCACAGCCAACTGCTCATGTGGAGTAATCAAGACAGACACAAAGGGACCTTGGTCTGCAACACAGCTTAAGTCCAGACAGGTTTTTTTCTATAACCTCTGTGCCCTCCACATGGCAACTGCTACAAAGAGCAAGTGAGACAACTGAGTTTTGGTGCTGAACAATGAGCCCAGCACCCACACAGAAACCTCAGCTGTTGGGTAATCTTGGGAAATGGGACAAACACCCAGACTTGCCTCAACTGCACACACAAATAACAAAATGCTGGCTTTTTCCACGGCGCAAAGGCTTCATATCCATATTCACACACAAACAATTGCTCATTCCATACCTGGGGTCATTAATAACTTTTACTAGGGCTTCATACAGCTCACTCTCAGTCATGGTCTTCCAGTTGAGCAGTATTCCCATCCCTTTGGCCTGCACACGGGTCATGGTATCGTAATGGTCTCCAAAGAGGGGAATTCCCACCACCGGGACCCCGTGGTACATGGTTTCAAAAATGCTGTTCAAGCCTCCGTGACTGAGAAAAGCTTTAATGTTTGAGTGACCTGGAAGCACAAGAGGCATGAGGGTTACAAAATGCATTTCTCCTTTATATTAAGTTTTTGAAGCACTGGGTATGACAAAGTTATCACCACGTTTCTGCGGCTGCAACTCAGGCAGGTAACAATTACTGCACCTTGTTCTGGAGTTCTACCTAAACCCACTCTGCTGAAATTCCTCATGCATTAAATCATTTCCTTACACACAGAGGGAGCAGCCAAAGCAAAGAAAATTCACAAGTGTATGAATCATGTAAAATGATGAATGGAGTATTTAATATGCATTGCCTACTCCTGAGGACCTGCAGGTGGTGACTCCAGCAGGTTAAGCAGTACACCTGAGCCAGGGGGAGCACGGTTTTGTATGGAATGTAACCTTTTTAATGGCAGGACAAACTGATGTCACACTCTCTCTAAAGCTTCACATGCCTTACTTAAGGTTAGCAAGACCTGACAACCACAGCAACAGCCTCATGTGATGGAAAAAGCAGCCTGCCTCAGAGCAATCCTGTAACCAAAACAAATCTACCTGCTTTAGGAGTCATCTGCCTAATCACTACGTTATGGGAAATTCTCCACCTCACACACACACTGATGCTTAACGCACTCATCAGCTCCCACTGGAGCTGTTTTGGAAACACACAAACATCCAAGGTCTCCCAGAAACAGTCAAATATTCTCTGGCCTCTCAGATGTGCAAGGGGCTCAGGTACCCTTTGACAGGGAAGAAATATAAAAAAATCCAAGTTTCATTTCCCCCTGAGAACCTGAAGCACCTCAATTCAACAGAAAGGTTGCAACACATGCCCATGTTCTGGTAGAGCTTTCTTGTATTTATGAAACAGTATTTACAGACTCCTAAAACTTATTCTGATACTCAGTTTCATGACTCCTCTTGAAGAGTGTTTGAGCTTAAGGAAAACATGAAATTTGTATCACAGAAAGACAATTAACAGAGGTGTTCAATTCTCTCTTCCTAATTTAATATTCTTGCTCCATGCCTGCCATGACCAATTATCCTATCTTTATAATAACTGCTAATTCACTAGAGTATTTTTGAAAGAACAAACTGAACTCAAGTGAGAACAAGCAATAAATAATGGAAACAGATACTCACCAAGGAGGTCGTTTTGTGGTAACCATTCAATCAGTTTGGTATTGTTGCCTAAATTCCTTGGTCTGTTTCCTGAAAACCTAAACCAAGTAATATGAAATGGAAACAGTTATCAAACCCTCCAAAGCAACTGCTAAAGGATAGAGCTGTTTTCTTCATTAGAGAGGACTGGAACTGAAACTTCAGAATCAGCTCCACATTCCCAATTAAGCAAGACATACATCTTGGCAACTGGCTTGTACTTCTGTATGTAGTAAAAACCCTAAATTATTTATGCTAAGTTACATAAGAGCAATTAATTATGTTACTGGTTTGTCCTCCCTAACCAGAAGGGCATAAAAAAAAGTACAAAAATCCCTTGATTTAGCATTATGACATTAAGACTGCCAAGCAGTACTCACCCCTTCTCTGTCCAACATACAGGTCCACAATCTGAGGAACCAAACCCAACCTCAAACCCTCAAAAAACTCCAAGTGACATTTGACTGATATATAAGTAGCTAAATTTTAATAGAAGGTTTTAGACGAAATTGTTGGGTTGCATTAAAAAAAGCTATCCTTGAGAAAAATCCTCCTGATTTTTTTACTACAAAAAGAGGATGCTTCCTGAATATTCCAGGGTAACATAGTAAAGGGACAGAAGAAACAGTAAGAGAAATTGGGATTGTTAATCAGAAGCCAAGCAGCGTTGTGGGATTTGTAAGAAAACAGTGGCTCTACTTGAAACAAAAACTGATGTTACCTTTACTACCACACACACTGTGCCACATTTTTCCTGTTCATTAGTGGGATTTGATCCTTGAACTACACGTAACAGTGAGGACATTGCCTAAAACATGGTGGGGAACAGGCCACCAAAACTGTTAATATAACACCAGGAGTGTGGAAGAGTTGAGAGACACCCACATGAGGTGTTATCAAGGCCCTGATAATCTGAAAAAAAAAATGGTTCACACGAACTCCACCAAATTCTATCAGTGATGCTTGAGCTGAAGCAGAGCTGACTAAACAGTTTTTGGATTTTGACAGGGAGTTGAGAGCACTACTCGAGATGTTTTTAGCACTGAGAAGGCTTCTTAACTCATTCGGACTCCTGAAAATTTCCCTTCCTTCAATTTCTCACAGAAGAACAAGCGAGTGGGAAAAGCAATAATGAAAGCCTGTGTTTACACATACAAGAGGAAAAGGGGCCTAAAAAAGTGAGGGAAAGAGGGAAGAAGAAAGAAAATGGAGGCTTTTCATCATCAGGATTCATTCTTGAGCCCTGGGGTAGTTCGACAAAAATAGAGACAGTATGTCCCCCTAAGTGTTATCAACTTAATTTGTTTTCATTGTCCCCAATCCTTCCAAGGACACAAACTCAGCCTAGGAACATAACCCACACCTTATTTGGCCATGACAATCACTGTTTCTCCTTGTTACCAGGATATTGCAATATTTTCATGCTGAGTGTTTTTCAGGAGTGTCACATTGTCTGTGCCACCCAGGCAGTCTTAACTCCAGCTTCTGTAACTCCAGCAGGAAGCAAGCATGCTGCAAACCACCCTGAGTTCATCCAACACTGCCCTTACCTCCAGATAACCCTCTGGGGCAGCCTTGCCAGGGCGTGTGCCAACTTATTGGCGATGTCTTCTGACAGGTACTTGACTCCAGCACCGAAGGAGACGAGGACAAAGCCGTTCTCGTGAGCGCCGTTCACCCACGCCTGGAGATCCTGCAGAAAAAGTTCACACTGAGCACTGCAGGGGCAAAGCACAGGAACAGTGAGCAAACGTGGCTTAGAAAGAGCAGTTTTGGTGCCTGTGCTGCTTCAGAAGCCAAGTCTCACAAATCCCAAACATTCTGGAACTCATCGAGAACAATTGCACACAATTCAGGATCCAGGGCAGAGGCCCCAAACAGCAAAACCCTTCCGTGTTTGCTTTAGCTTCAGCATTAACCACCGGCAGCTTAAGACACAATTTGTCCCTCCTTAACTGATCAGCTGACACACATTCACAGTTTAACAGGCTGCATTTTAACTCAGCAAAGCATAAATAAACCCATCTCATAGTATCAGCTGGGAAGCCCTGCACAGGAGAAGTGTGAATGAAGCCTGAGATTCAGCTGTGTCATTTGCAGCCATTAGCAAAAAAAGTCTTGCTTTGCTTTCATTTATATAAAAAGAATAAACACAACTTGAAAGAAGCCAAAGCTTCTAAAGACACTCTAAGTCTCTACTGCTCAAGGAGTAAAGAAAATGCACCCTTCACTTTTTAAACCGTAGATTTAAATTCTGGGTTTTTCCTAACACAACTGTTAGCAGTGGAAACCAAAAAAATTCCTACCACTGACATATCAGTTGGATGAACAAGCCCTTCTGTTTCTCAGGATATGGTTTAATTCTGGTCTCGTCAAGTTTAAGCACAAGCCTGCTCAACACCAGTGCAGCAATAGGAAATGAGCAAAGAGAGAAATGAAGAGCCGTGCTCACAATGTGCCTCTTGTCTTGGTAATAAATAGCAGGACAGACAGCAATGGAGTAACGCCGTGCTATCGTATCTGAGCACAAAATTCAGCACACTGCACTGGGGGTTGTGCACTGCTCTCTGCCATAAAGCAAAAAAGACTAATTTTCTTTAAAATCCACAGCTCATCCTTTTCCAGCGCACTCTTTTCCTCCTTTTATTCATGTGAAAGGAGAGGGAGATGGCAAAGGAGGGGAAGTGGCTCTGGCCTGCCTTGAAGCTGAATCATTTATTAGGGGCTGAACTTCTGACACAGAAGTTTCCAAGTGGTTTTGTGATTTATTTAAAGCTTGCCCTTGAATCTTACTTCAGGACCTAAGGCATACTGCAAATGTCATGATATTATAGTCACTGTAGTGCTTCAACTAGCTACATCTTGAAGTCTTTGCCATTAGCTGTTGAAAGCAACAGAGAAAAACTTCTTGTGGGCTCTAGGACAAACCATTCTGAAAAACCCAATATTCATAGGCCCTGGCCTTCACAGAGTGCTCCCTCAGCCAGAGGGGCAGATTCCTGGAGGTTTCCACAGTGCCTTCTTGATGGCACTTCCCTGACAGAGGTGCTCAGGAAGCCACAAACAAGGGATTGGAGCTGGCTCTCAAACACACAAACATGGCATAAAGCACAGGACACAAGTCAGGGCAGCCTTGCCTGCAGCGACCATCAGATGGAGTTCAGGATACCCTGAACAACATGGCAGACAAGAGCAGCATCTCCTGGGCTTCAAGAAAGCCAATTCCAGCCTGTGCAGAGATCTACTTGGGAGAATCCAAGAAGACACAGACCTAGAAAGACAGGCTTGTATGTTCCAGCACCACATGCTCCAAACTCAAGCATGGTCCATGCTGATGAGCAGGAAGCCAGCAAAGGCAGCAGGAAGACAAACAAAGATGTAAAAAGAAAAAGAAAAAAAAGAAAGAAAAGCACACTTGAGTCAGAAACAGGGACAGGTGGAATATCCAAGCACTGCTTGAGTTTGCAGGGATGGCATTTGGAAAGCCAAAGCTGAACAGGACAAGGGACCTGGTGCCAAAAAGTTCAAGGTGCTTCCTGCTCTCTTCATTTTAGCCTTTCCTGGTTTGGCCTTTGGCAATGCCAGGTCCCTCAGACCAGAGGGCAAGTCTAAATAAAATGGACATAGACTACTTACACAGGGCCACACAGGATGCAACCAGAAATGCCAAGTGTCTGCAAAGTAGCATGGAAGGGGTGGGGAAACAGGATAAATAGCAAGTGTCACTTGCATTTTTGCAGAGGAAAGTCCATGCATGGAGTGGTCTACTCAGCCTCAGTTTGATCCCTGGAAAGCAATGGAGAATACTCCTGGATCACCCTGGCACCAGAAGGTCCTAACCTGTGACTACCTCTCCTTGTCCAGACACATGATTCCTGCTGCTGGAGATGAGCCTGTTCTAGCTGAGAACTGGCTCCCAATGCCACTGCTCCCCTGTGCTTGATGAGAAATTCTGGGAGACTTCAGTGATCAGATGTATTCACACAGTAACAATTATACTCCATTATGGAAACAGAGAGGAGTATAAATATTTCCCTGTAATGGAATTTCTAAGACAGCAGTCAAAAAATCCCCACTTATACTAAAAAATAGCTGCTAAGTACTTACAATTTTATGTAGAGGAATACTAGTTTTTAAAAAATGAATGTTTTTACTTTACCATATCACCTACAGACTTGTGCATTTTGTTGCTGAACAGCAAAGCAATCTGCTCTGTGTTGTTATGGTGGTTTCACAGCCAAGCCTCTGTAATCCTTCCCTTTGAAGGTAATCCCATTGCTTCAGTGGAACATAACATGGACAAAGGTGCATTTAAAATCTTGACAGGCAAGACAAGATCCTACCATCAGGATGAAAGCATGGGATTTGTTCATCATATTAAATGAGATTACATTTTAAAAAATAACTGGAACACAAAATAAAACAGTTTCTATCAACAGAACCTTAATATCCAGACCAGAGTTGGATAATGCCTGGCCAAAGCAGAAGCAGAGGAACCTGATGGTGTCCTGTGACTTTCTTTTAGAATGCTAAATTAGAAAGAATGTAATTAATTCCTCAGTGTCAGAACTGCCCAATGCTAACCTCAGGAAGACCCAGAGAGTTTGATCTCGGCTTGCTGTATTTTGACATCAACTGAAAGGTTCTTTCCTACCCCAGATTTTATGTACTCTTTACAGGGTGCTGTTAGCAAGAGGAATTGCTTACCTACCCTCTGACCTGCAGCCCCTTGGCAATCTGCTTCCCCAGAGGGGTGCTGGACATCACTTCTGTGCAAAGGCTGCAGAAAATTGAACTACAGACTTATCAGGACAAGGGTTCTTCCTGCAAACACACCCTTGATCCAATGGGATCACTACAAATGTAGGGAGCTGGATAAAAAAGCAATGGAAAACGGGGAACTTACACTGCATCCTCTTAGAGCTCCCTGAGTTTCTGATCTGGATGAGTCCATTACTCTCAGGTTCCTCAAACTTATGATAATTATTTTTATGACAGCTTTTTAGCACAGAATTTCTAAACAGATGATCACATGAAACTGAATCCAAGTGAGTGGCATTCCCAGGCCTGTGGTTTTAAGGCACATCTGACTGTCCTGGTACAATCAGCCAGGCCATGGCATTTTCTTGTATTTTGCCTGTTCTTTGTGCAGTATACAAGGTGTAGCTGTGATACCCACAGCAGATAAAGAGCAGGCTGTGCTCTTGGCACATCTCCGCGAGGGACTGAGTACTTCAGCAGCACTATGGCTATGCATGTCATTTCATTATTGCATGTACACTCCTAATGTTCACAGGAGAGAAGCTGGGAGCAATGCTCACAGAACCTGAACACTGGAAAAGGACACACTGATGCCACAGAACAATTTGGTCTGCCTACAATTCCAGCAGCCTTCAGCCACCTTCCTACCTTTCCACCCTCTAGGGCCATATTAGCCCTAACATCACCCACAGCAGCCTCGATGAACCCACCAAAAAACCCTCAGAGACACTGAAGTTCATCTCCCATGAACTCAGCCCTTTCTTTCCCTTAAATCCACTTACACTTTTGACCTCCAGCACATGCTGCCCCGGCGATCTAATTACGCTCTGTATGAAAAGGCACTGAGTCAGGATGAGTCATTAGAGCTGCTCTCATTAAAATCAGCACTCCCTGATCGGGCAGCACTCCACAGCTCCTGGCTTGCAGCACAGCGACCTCCTTTTGCCCACTCTAAAGGATTTTCAGGTTTCCTGTAAACTCAGGGTGCCTTCCTTTTAATACAAGGAAAGGAAGTTACCATTTTGGAGGTCTAACCTACAGAAAAGAAATCGGGGGAAGGAGTTTGTTACAGGATGACCTGCTTTGAGCCTTCCTCAAACTCTGCTTCAAACTTTAACCAAGCACAGAACTGAGAAGTTAATTCAACTTTAAATATATATCATCAGGACATGCACTTGTTGAAATGGCTCTCTATTGCAGTGGCTGGAAGAGAACACCTAGCCCTCTCCCTCACCCCCAAATGTAAGTAATTTTCAGGTTTTCTTTAAACTGAGGCAAGGGCTTTTCTTTCTAAGTCCTGTCACAAGCCAAGAGACAACATGGCCTTGTTCAGGCTACAGTGCCAACTTGACAAACCTAGCAGTGACTCAGAAACAGGGATCTGGCTTGTACCTTCCAAAAGAGCAATCAAACCTTCGGGAATTATAACCCCCAAACCTCGATGAACTTCTCAGCAGAACTTCCCATAGAAATTCTAGTAAAGAATCAGAACTGACACTCAGAGCTCCTGTCCATCAGAAGTGTAGAGCTGGCAAGTCTAATACAGTACACTCACATTCTGAACTGAACTGTGAGCTACATTTTCCAGCAAAATTTTGTGTTTCATCCAGTTACAGCCTTAAACATCTTCATAAGAAAGGATCACCCAAAACAAAAACACGTTATAACCAATTCAAATTTTCACTTAAATGGTTTAAAAATAATAAATAATGCAAGTACCACCTAATACCTAGATTCATTACCATTTTCACAGAAGGTACTTTTAAAAATAATAAAAAATGCATATTAAGTATAAAAAACTAAAGGACCTCTACTTAGAACACTGTGCCCAACCCTGCCAGGTCTCTGCTTGTTTCCATGTAAGCTCTGTGCAAATGCATGTCCTTTGGGAGAAGTAGTGTAGGACTCTGTGCCTGCATAGGGAGAAGAAGCACTTACTGATCTGTGCTGTACTATAGGAGCGAGGGGGGAGGAATAAAGCAATAAAATCCATCTTTTGACCAATGTGAGACAGGAATGCTATTGTGCCAGCCCCACTGTGTGGGCTTTGTTCTGCCTGCCTTTCTAATTAGCCATTCTCTGCAGGCCCGGGTGCCGAACACACAGCTGTGAGCAGGGAGTGAGGGCCCAGCTGGCAGTAACCAGTGGTGCCTAATACTGAGCTTTGTTTCAGATAAACAAAGTGCACAAATGCAAACATAACCGGGTGTAATATCCGAAGCTTTCTCTGTCCAGCTGTTCCATTCAAATGGGCAATAGCACAAATGCCTGTTCTTTGAATATGGTTGCAAACCACCCTTTCCTCAGGGCAGAGCACAGGCATCCTATGCAACTTCTCCTACAAAACGCTGCTTAAACAAAACCAGATCTCTTTTAAAATAAGCCACATTAAGCCATCTTTAGAAAGGAGATGCTCAGTGACAAATAAAACAGAAAGGTATAAAGACCATTTTTTTGAGTGTCCAAACCTTTCTGCCGACCTCTGAATAGTACTTCTGTCACGTGACCTATTTAAATTCTGCATTAATACGTTTTTATTTCAGATTTTACTAACACATCAGAATGGGTGGTCTAAGGCCATCCAGGTGCCCTTCCACTACCTTCACTATCATAAGACAAACAGGATCGTATCTTATAACCTAAAAGTTATAAAAACCCATAATTCCACAGCAAACTCAGATAAACCATCACTCCAGGCAAAGTAAGCTGTTTATATTTACTTGCCAGGAATTTTTAAGTCGGTCTAGAACCAAAAAGAGGAGTTTTTATTTGCTCAGAGCAGCGAAGGACACCAACACCCCAGTGAACAGGGAGGGCATGAGGCAGAGGATGGAGCCAGCCTCCCTGGCTCCGCACTGCCCGGCACCCTGGGCACACTCCAAAGGTTATTTCCCACTGACTCAATTCCTGCCTTTTAAAAACTCTGGCCACCAGGCAAAAGCCAATCTCCCATTTTATCAGGACTTGTTCCTTTCCACAGCATCTGTCTTAAGTTCTTAGTTCTATTAAGAGCAAACACACAGCTCTCAACAAGGACAGGATGCTCCTGAGCCCCCATTTCCCTCTGCATTAATAACAATTAATTCTTCTCTTCCCTTGGCTTTATTAATGAGATCTACACCACAAAAAGTGCATCCAGTTAAAATTGACACCATTTTTCCCATTTTGCAATTCATACTGGCACAGAGCAAGGTAACTCCAAACAAAGTATCTTGTGCTCATTAAAGAAGCATACTCAGATTGTGGCATCAGACTAAACCCCTGTTTTTGTGCTGCCTAAGAAGAAAAACTTGCTCTCAGTTGGGAAACCAACTCAAGATCTGAACTGCTTCCTATCACAACTCCAAGCAGTACTAAATACACTCACCACCTATTAATCTAACAATGCTGTTAAGTTTTTCAGTATTAAAAGAAAATTCAGCCCTGCTGAAATACAGACAACTTTCTACTTTCACATTTCTCACTAAGTATTTGCTGTTTAGATATATATACACTGGGCATCTGCCTTCTTCAAAATACACAGGGTATTAAAAAAAAAGAAATCTTTAAAATCTTACAAAGCTTCCCAGTGCCCAAAATGTTGTATTTTCTTATCCTGGATCTTTTTACTGCCTTTTCCCATTTAGCATCCAACAGGGACAGAGAGTTTAAGTCGATTTAACAGTAAAGAGGAATAAAAGTCACACTCCAAACCAGAGTGAGGACATGCAGTGCCCCAAGCCTTTGCTCCTGCACCCGAGCCCCCTCTAGAGCTGCAGGCATATCCAGTGAAGCTCTGGGAACACACTCTGCCCAGAGCTAGAGGTCAACCAGCAAAGTGCTGCACAAGGACTTCCCTGATGCAAAAATCCATTACTCACCAGACCTCTGGCAGGCACGCTGGGAAAGCAACCTTGCCTTTCAAATGAATGGGAGGAGTGGAAAACAAGGAGCTTGCCCTTCAGGAGAGGTGATTAAAATCACTGCAGAGAGCAGCGGGTGCAGCAGAGGGATCCTCAGACCCAGGGTTCCAATTAAAAACCTTGCTGGCATTACCCCACAGGCAACATTCTATTAAAAAATACTCAAAAAACCACCTTGCTAAGCATGAACTCACAAGCACGCACAGAAGTTGATGATTATCAAATGGAAACGCAAACCAAAGTTTTACCAACCCTCTCAGTTGCTCCATATGGAGCAAAAAACTCCACAGGAGTTAAGAAAAAACAGTATTAAGTATGGAGACTGTTTTTACTTACTCTGTCTACAGAACACAAAGTCAAATTAAATTGCTGATAATACAGGTAAGAAGAAAATTGCCAAGAAGCAGAATTTTAAATACAGACCTCTGTATTACAGATACTGACATACACCCCACCCATAAATCCACATGATAAACTCATTTTGGTGGGAAATTTTGTCTGTCATTGCTCTAGTATGACACCTGTGCTCTGTGGATGGTAGGAGATAGAATTCTAACCTGCAGTTTTAAACCCTTGAATAATTGCAATTTGTTCTTCATTTTCCTCTTCAAATACAATAACTTTTCCTCCTTCCTGGGGCTTACCTCCCCCCTTCTCTTTTTTCACAGATTTATAAATACACGTGAAGTGTACATATCCACGTACACAATACTCATATTTTTATATTATATTTACACAAAGAAGCCATCAGTCACCACCATTTATGTGAAAAGCCTAAGATCAGCTGGCTCCTGAGCCTGTGCAAGACCCACACCCTCCCCCCAGCCTCCCCTTGGTCAGGGTGAGCAGCAGAGCACGCTGCCTGCCAAATTCCCCCCAGGAACAGCCTGGGAAGGCTCAGGAAGACATCTCCTCACAAAGCCCTTGCTGGAGACACCTCATCCCCCAAAGCAAGGCATCAGCCATAAACAAATTACCCACTTCACCTTTAAGCAACTAGGACATCTGAAAAGCTGAAAATCGATTGAAGATTTTTTTTTTTCAAGTCAGTAATATTAAT
Source organism: Phainopepla nitens (assembly GCA_013400175.1). NCBI lineage: Eukaryota > Metazoa > Chordata > Aves > Passeriformes > Bombycillidae > Phainopepla > Phainopepla nitens. The sequence continues at coordinate 335,138 of VXBQ01010981.1, forward strand.
AAGTAGGCTTGCTACTTGTAAATGTCAAGTTTAGAGCACATCCCAACTTCTCCAGTTACAGGAATATAGTATCCAAACTCTAGGATGTTCCAAACACCTCAGGAAAAAAGAACACCCTTTGAAATAAATTTCCATCATCTTTTTTAGGTTATAAATGGGAGAAATAAAGGGAAAATACTGGCTCATTATTTGTCCTCTATGGAGGTCATTGCTCAAAATTTGGAAGAGACATTCAGTTAAACCACTGCATGTTACCAAAATGAATAAATCTTGTTAGTTTGCGTGTCCCAATATGAACATGATAAATTAGAATATTTAAAACCACAAAGCCTGTTTACAGTAGTAGCTTATTGAAGTGGCGAGTTTTGGTTTTTTCCCCCCACATGAATAGAAAAACCAAAGTAGCTTCTCTTGCTTTTAGCTTACATCATCTGACCTATCCAACACCTAAGGTCTGGAACTTCTGCTTTCCATTCCCAACACTAACAACTGCTCAAACTCAACAAATAACCACCCTGGACTGTAATCCACGAACCAAGTAAATTTGGTTTTTGATGGACAGCACAGGCTCCCTGAAGGTTTGGTGCTCCTTTGCAGCTCATGAGATGCCAGCTTTATGTCTGGCACATGCACCTGGAGGACCTGCCTGCCTCACAAGTTGAACTGGAAATACTTAACCAAGCTCCCAAATCAGCCCTGCATCCTTTTCCCTGTGTCTCACACTAAATAGACAGATGCTGAGTCACATTTCTTCCCAAATTTAAAATGCAGCAGTACAGCAGAACACAGTTCACCAGCCCAGTCCTGCTGGAGCAGCTGAGGCTGGACACTACAGTTTTAGGACTGTGGGTACCTGGAGAACTCACACAACACTTTCGTGTGGATCAAAGCATCCAAATCATGGGGGAGGGGGAGCTTTATCCAAAATTTATTTCAGAGCCAAAACACATGATCATACAGTTCAGTACAGAATTTACACTGTGCTGCAGCATCTCCATCATCCTTAAAAGACTTTTTGCCTCCCCAGCTGACAATCACACGCATTTTAGAACAGCTCTAGAACTGCTTCACATCACCAGAAATTTACTATCTGAAGAGTTCTGCAAGAACCATTCCTCAGACTCTAAAATAATACTAAAATGATGGTGCTACGCCATGCACAAAAATCTACTGCTACAGTCTGCAAGGGCTTAGAGACGTGTCCTTGAATCTGAATGAAGGAGAAGAGCCTGGTTTAAGGAATAAAACATCTCTTGATTTTTCCACCTCTTTTTCAAGATAAATATCAATATCAGCTAACACACCTAGTAAACATACAACTGTCAGCAATGCTCAGGGAGGGAAAAAAAAAACCCAAAACAAACTAAACCCAAACAAAAATCACAAACCAACAACCCCACACCAAATACTTTTTACTAAAGACATTTCAAAGCCACTAATTTGCTGCACAGACTTTGATCTGCATAATAACAAGCTCAGATAAGAGATGTCCATGGAGGAGTGAGGAAGTTCCTGTAATTATCTGTTGACAGCTGTGGCTCTAAGGACAACTTATTACTCCAAAATGAGAACATCCCCCTCTGCAGCACAGATTTAGTTTACTCACTGACTGATTATTTCCCAGCTGCTTGTAGCACCCCTCGCCTTCCTGCCCTGATTCAGGGACATATCCTAGCAGGCTGATGAAAGCCTAGTTCACATCAACCTGGTCACAAGGTATAAACACCAGAGCAGAGGTTGCCCCATTGTTGCTTTACAAAGTCCCTTTACAAAGCCAGCTTCACTCAGATCCCTCTGGAGAAGTGCAGTGAGGAAGAGGCAGAGGAGCCTGTGATTTTCCTAATGGCCAAGGACAGTTATCTGGAAAATACTGCCAGGGAACATCACAGCCTCAACAGTCTAAGTCAGTGATGACCTTAAGGGCTTGATAGCCAGTCCACCTCTAGCTTTTCATCTTTCAAGGCTAACTCCGTTCACATCGTCCTCTACATAATTCAGCGTACAGTTTTATGAGTTAAGCACACAAATCCTGGACTCTGCACCCATCATCCACAAGCGAATAAAATGTCACATGCACATGGGTTAAGCCACCTTAACCATCTCCTTGTCTCTTCCTGAGCAGCACAGCACACTCGGCGCAAGAAGCACCGTCCAAATCCAGTTTAGCCAGTGAAAAGGCCACGCTGGCTCCCACAGAAGACAACCAGAATCGCCCAGGCAGAGCTCTGCAAAGCCACCATCAGCCCTCCCACCACGGCAGAGCAGGGTGACGGGGTGTGCTCAGCTTTATCCCCCCGCGGCAGGGATGGCAAGGGGCCATCCCCAGGCACTCCAGCCGCGGCCTGCACAGCTAGGGCTGAGCCTGGCGTGCCAGGGAGGGAGCCGGGCAGAGCCCTGACCTCCACAGGAGCCGCGGCTCTCCCCGCGGGCTCCCCCTCCTCGGCACGCCCGTCACTGCGACCTCCCGAGGGACACTGCGACCTCCCGAGGGACACTGCGCCAAGCGCAGACCGACACCGGGGCACTGCCCGCGAGGGAGAGCGGGGAGGAGCAGCCGAGCATCCGAGCCTTCCCGGGCAGGCTGCAGCCCAAAGACACGCTCGCAGTTCGTGTGCCACAGCCGGGGGCTGCAGCGTAATTGCTACAGAGCTCAGCAGCAGCTCACAATCACGCTTGACACAGGCTAACTGCAGGATCAGCAGGGAAGATGTGCCCCAGGATCCAAATATTAACGCAGATGCGACAGCAAAGCTGGGTTATGTGTGTATATATATATAAAAAATGATATTATAAACAGATGACCAGCAAAGCTGGGTCAGTTGTGTTTCCCCTCACACACACACTGTTACATGACATGAATATTTAGCACCCACTGCTACGTGCTACCTTGAAAGCTGTCCTTTTCTAACTTTTCTTTCAAAAACTTCAAGGAACAGGGGCAGAACCTGAGCACCCACAGAACAGAGCTATCCCACCCCCCCGGAACGAAAGAATGGCCACCAAGTAACACCTTAAAAGATCTTGACCTTGACCTCCTCGCTGTCTGCTTGTTACTGTCTGCCTCTTACTTTTAAGATGCTGCTTATGAACCGAAAGCTAGAACTTCTAACTTATGTGTAGGCATTCTTTTATGGTTAAACAAACTACCTGGTTATTTTGGGGGGGAAGTAACAAACTGTTGACAACACCGGGTGCCACTACTGAGGTGCCCAAGCAGTCTGAGCAGGTATTTTGGACTTGAAATAACACCTCTGATTTTTTTTTCCCCAATACTTCTCTAGCAGACAAAGTTAACTAGGCTACTTAGAAGCAGTTTTGGTGAATTCGAGAGACCTGAAAGACTTGTAATAACAGCTTTAGTGAGCAAATTTTAGCTACTGTGTCCAGTTACACGCTCCCCTTTTCTAATCATCATCCATGGACAAGAAAATTACTAGAGAGCTGCTGAAGCATCACCAATTCCAGCCCAGCACAGAAACATGAACTAGCTCTGCCTCTGGCTCACCTTAATGCACCAAACTAGAACTGCAGAAAATAAATTAGCCAAGGCTGCTGCCTTGGAGATGCAGCAAGAGCAGAGAACAGCCGCAGCACTCACTATCTGCACTTGCAGTTTTCATCTGCCAGGACAGAGGGGCAGGTATGAATTACATCCCATTGCTCAGCAAACAAAGTGATTGCCCAATAATTTACCTACATTACCTACATTTACCTAAATAGTATAACAGCTGTAGAACAGCTCAGGCATGGACAAATTGCAGGACAAAAGAGGAACGTGCTCGCTTCGTCCCTCTCTGACGTTCAATGAAAACTCATGGTTTGAACATGAAGAATGAATCTGCCTGATAAAACTGAAAAGAAGTTAAATCATGTCTCAGCTCAGAAATACTTCTAGGTGGTTTCTTTCCCCCACTGTAACAAATATTTGCCACCATCTACTTGACCTACAGGTCTATTTCAAGGTGACTGTCACTCCTTTTACACTGAACATCAAAAGACACAAAACAGACAACCTTAACCTATTGCCCAAATAGTTTTTTTCTCTTACAGGAAAAGGAACTATCAGTCTGAAAAATGAAGAAAAAATTCAATCCAGCCAGCAAAGTTTTCCTGGAGGGTAAATAGGGATGAACATTTAGACACCACAAGGGTACCTTTAGTCTGCTTTCTCAGGATGCCTGATCCTTCCTTAACACAAACACACTGATGCACACGTGGAAAGAGCCAGTTAGAAGCAGCACTGCTATGGTCATCTCTGATGACACCCTAGAGAACAGACAATAACACTTTTCATACAAAAACCAAAGGCTGAAAGAGCCATTTTTAAGAAGCAAATTGTTGAGCGCTGCAGATCTACCTGGCCCTTTTTATCATCCAACCAAAAGCAGCCATTAAAAATCACCTCCCATTTAAGATCTATTTGTTTATGTAAACAAACCGAAGTGTAAATGACATGGTTTTCTGTCAGATGGCTCTGCCTGTCACTCACCACTGTATTGTTCAACAGAGGCATTCTTAGGTATAACATATCAAAGATCACTGAAGTAATCAAACTTAATAATTAATCTGTGCAGCCAGGATTTCTGGAGTCAGTCCAGTCACTATCTCTGTTTCAGTCTGAAGTTCAGAACCTGCTGTCCTGCACGTGCCCTGTAAAAATCTGCATCTGAGTGCAGCCATAGTGCCATTTATGTCAACTCTTATCTCCATTTATCACTCAGTACAGTCTTCTCGTGCTTACATCCACCAAGTTTTACAGTCACTGTCAAACCTAAGGGAGGCATAAAAACAAATACCATAAAAACTCCCATACCATAAAATTACCTAGTATAACCTACCAGCAGGCTTCTTTAAGCATGAACAGTATTCATCCATTCTGCCTCACGTTCATTTTAAACCATGTTTGGCTAAAAGCTACTGATGTGATTCCCAAGACAGAGTGCACCGTCTTTCACCTCTAGTGTCCAATTAAGCACCTCACTCAAAAGCCAAATACTTCCTGCATCCAAAAAGATTCATTTTGTTCAACTGGTGACCAACAGTTCCCCTCACCAGGGTACGAAGTGACTTCCAGGGCATATTCCACCAAGCAACAACAGAACAGATCCCACCTGAAAATCACTGCTTAAAAACTGGCATTCATCACATGAGGTCAAAAGCAGAGACCACAGATATTACTGTAAAACTCAGCAAACCTTACTTCTGGCAGAGGGCTGGCCGGCCTCGTTAGGATTCCTCCCACATAAACAACGTTGGGTAGAGTAGGTCTGGGAAACTCCAGTGCTACATCAGTACAAAGCATCCACAGGCTGGATCCATGGACCAAGTCATACATGGACCGTTCTGGAAGAACCTTGTGTTTCTGCATTATCCTTTCATATTTTGGCAGAACCAAAAAACTGACTCCAAATCTTGAAATCAGATAAACAACAGTATTTTTAATCCTCTCCAATAGGTTCATGTGGTCTGTGAGCAGCGAGTTAAATTCTGGAACGTAGGACAGGGGAGCTGGAGCACCCACTTCCGCTGGATACCACAGGCCAGTCGAAAACACGGCGTATTTAACCCCTAAAAGATGGGCTATAACAAATCCACACATCTCATTGGGATCGACCAGGAGCAGGTCAAATCTTTCCTGTTTGAGGGCACGCATGAGGTTTCGGTTGCCAACGATCATGTCGCAGTTCTTGGAATAGTGGTCCAGGATATCGAACAGTTCGAGGGCAGTCAGCCTCCCCGAGAAGATACTCCTCATCTTGGACTGCAGGAAATCATCCGAGGTGCTGCTGTTAAAGATCCCTGGGTAGCGCTGAAGTCTGTAGTGATTCGATGGAGGAATCTCTCTGCCCTCAGAGAGGAGAAACACTGTCTGGTGACCTTGGTCATGCAAGGCTGAGGCCAGAGTCTTGAAAATATAAAGATGGCTTTCAAACATAATTGGCGGCACCACAACAATTTTGGCAGCCCTCGCTATCCCGACAGCGCTCCACAGGAGAACCAAGGCTGGAGCGTACGGCTTCATAGCTGAAAGGAGAAAGAAGAGCATTACATCACGGACAACAGGACTGCATTCTGCAGCTGAGGCACACCACCCTCCTGTCTGCACCCTGAGGAGCGCTTCCACCGCGAGCTCCCGTCTGATGTTACCCACAGGCTTCAACATGCCCTCCTGTCAAGCTGCAACTCTCTACTCTGATTTTGGCACAACAAAATCAGGGTTTTGTTTTCTTGTAAGCTAACAGGGTAGAGAAGATAGGCTTTTTTGCTCCTCAAAGGACAGGTAAATTTATGCTGTTTTCTTTAGTATCAATGCTGATCAGACAGGGGTGGAAAGCAAAACATCAGGGAGAAAGATGCTGCTGTTGACTAAAACCAACTTAGAGCTTGCAAAAATAACACTCTGCTTACAAGAACTGTAATAACAGGAGTTAGTACTGCACACATGAACACTGCAACTTCCACTGAAGCACTTTAACAGGTACTTGAATCTGAACCTACTTCAATCAGCACTTAAACACTAGCTCTACCTAGTCTGAAAAACCCCACTGCCACCCTAAATGCCTGGTTCCTGACAGCAGCACACTGCTAGGGAAAGGGAAAATACTTTTTACACGTGGTTGGATGACTAAAAATGCTGTATGCAGCAGAGGAAAGCAAAGTGCCTTAGAAGCACAATAAGGACATGTCACAAACTCCTCAGTCACCATCACCCTCCTAGGACAGAGAAACAAGTCCAAGCCAAACAATCTGCTCTTTCCTCGTGCCAAACCAAACCACGTGGAAGCCTGAGTCTGTTGCAGTGTCCTTTATAAATAAGAACAACAGATAACACTGCTACTCAGTCCTTGCTATTTCCCTGGTGTAGTCCATATAACCCCCCTACAACAGATTGCTCAGGACTTTCTCAGTTAAAGTTACATGGGTTACCAGCTGGCAAATAGAGCATCTCAGTTTATACAGCTATTCATAAATGACTATATTCCTATACGCTTATTATGTAAAATGTTTAAGGGTTTTTTTGAGTTATATTACTCTGTAGTAAGTTTTCTGAGGGATGTCCCTTTCAGGTAGTTGTAGACAGAAGTTAGATCTCCTCTGAGCTGCTGCTTCTCCAGGCTAAACACCTCCAGTTCCCTTAGTTACTCCTCACAGGACTTATTCTCCAGATCCTTCACCAGCCTCACTGTCCTTGTCAGGATGTGCTCCAGCACCCCTCTACTGCTCATGAGGTGAGAGGCCCAGAAATGGACACAGCACTCAAGGTGTGGTCTCAAAGTGCCAAGGACAGAGAGGGACAATCACTGCCCTGGCCCATGCTCAGTTTTCCTGAACAGGATACTGCTAGAAGATAACACTCCTTAGCTAAGACAGGTATTTGAAAAAGCAAGTAAATATGGTTCACCAACAAAACATCCAAGAAAAAAGATTAATCAAACTCAGAAAAATCCCATTATTGATTCCATCCCCCCATGCTAGAAGCATTCCCATGGTATTGAGTTACCGCCCCTGTCAACAAGAGCAATATTACAAACCCATGAATGGAGGTGCAGGACTGGGAAACTCAGTTATGTTTCTATCAGCAGCAGAAATCAAAGGTTACAGGAGCCTAAGGGCTCATCATGACCCAACACGTTGCCACAGGCTGGCTCTACTTCCATCTTCTGATCCAAGGCCTGGAGCACAGACCAGGAGAGACAGTCCTCAGCCCTAAGGTGTATTTTCCATGGCTGGGGTGAGACACATGCCACCAAAAGCCATGGGAACTATTGCCATCCTTGCCTACGATGGGGACACTGTTTCCCCACTGCTTCTTCTGCCCACATTTACCTGGCAGTCAAGTTTTAAACAGGAATCACACTGGACATTTACTCCTTGTGAAGGTGTTAAAACACTAACATGAAAACCTGGCAATTTAACGAAAACCACTTACTAAACATTATTTTTTATCCTCTTGCAGTATATCAGTGTCAAGCAATGACAACACACTTCCCTGGCAGTCTGTACCATGTGGTATCTTCAGAACTGGTAAAACAATCACTTCTCAAAAACCTGTTATGCAATTCCCCTTTTCGACATAAGCACCTTCCATGGGAGCTGGAAAATATATGTACAGCACCTGCCAAGCCACAGAGATATTAAACACATGATACTATTAGAGAAATGCCAATTAAGTGACATTTTTACTGGGGAAAAACTGCACTGACCTTCTATTGAACTTCTGGCAGGAACCTGCAGCCTCATCATTTCATGCCCTGGCCAGACAGAAGCAAGGAGCTCAGGTTTGAATTCAGCAGGAGCAAGGGCAATAGGTAACAGCATTCTGCAAGCCAATGAATCATGAGCCTAATTCCCATTTGGCAGATAGGGCTGGGGAAGAGGCGCGTGCCCGGCGCCATCGGCGGGGCATCAACACCCAGCCAGCCCAGCTCAGCTCCTCTCTCCCAGACACTCCCCCACTCCAACCACCCTCAGCCACCAGCTCCCAGCACAGCAGGTACTCCCACCACCACAGACCTGCCTATTCCAGTGGCAAGCTCTGATTCAGCTCATCTCCCAAAGCAGCAAGTGCTTCGTGTCCCAGGCACAGAAGGCTCTACAGGGGTCAGGACAACGCCGCGGTGGTGCTCAGCTGGAACCCAGCTAAGCACAACTAGAGCTCAGGGATTCTTCCCACTAACTCCCAGCCACACTCCGGCAGTGAACTAACTCCCAGAACAAATAACTTGCCAAAATAAACAAAGGATCAACGTCCAATGCAACTGCCGTCTGTTTCTGCACACCAGGAGCATGAAAAAGAATTGCCAGGTGTCCCGACAGAAAACATGAAAGAAAAGCCCAGAGACACGGAATGATGCATTTCTCCAGGATGGTTAACAATATAAAACCATTTTGTACCTCTGTCTCAAGTCCTTCTCCTTAGGATTTGTCTCCATTAAACAAGACTGTTACAGCATCTGAGCCGACATGCAACATCCTTTTATCAGAGGGTGAAAGGGAAAATCCAAATTTGCTAACATTTAAAAATACCCCAGAACATAACAGAACCCCCAACCAAACAATATCCACAAAATGGTCACTGAATTGAAGCCATTCCTTTCAGCCAAAAAGCCCTAAAAACAAGGACATGGAGAAGAACCAGATGTGGAGTGGCTTTAGAGTAGTGAAACCAACTGCTGATTGTAAAGGCTTCTCCTATTGGAGCACAGCAAGAAAAAGTTAGACATACCAGGAAGTTAAACATTAATTTTATGAGTAGCTGTTGGAGGAGGTTCAATGACCTGTGTGTGGGGGTTTTCAAATGAAAGAGAAAGTGTGAGTTTTTAAAGGGTTACAGCAAATCAAGCACACTCCTGACAGCCAGACTGTTGGAAAGGTTTTCAGCTGACCAAGACACTTCTAAATCATGATCTTTTTGTTTTAAGGAAGTATTTTTCCATTCACCCAGAAGGACCAAGCAGGACCTACAACAAAAAGTGTGACTACACAAAAACGAGTAACTTTCAGAAGAAAAAAAACAGGAGAGAGGATCTTGCTTCCCCTTCTTCACAAAGCTCTGATACTTGAAGGCTGGACAACGTGGAAATGAACTGAATGACATTGAAATAAGTGCAGCACTAGTTGACTTCTAGAATAATAATTTAAACATTAAGACTTAATGTCATTTATATAAACATCTAGCTTAAATTATTTTAGGTAATTCCAGTTAATAATTGGTGTAACAGTCAATGACACTCCTGGAACATGTACCCTAGATTACATTTAGATTTGCTGCCAAACCTTAATAATCTGCTAATCACTGCTAATAGAACTTTTTGGCATGTTTGAGGGGTTTTTTTCTGCTTTACACTCCTGGCTGCCTACCTACCTTTTCTGAAACTCAGAAATAGCTATTTTCAAGCCAGTAATACCATTATCCACATTTTCCTCCATCACAGAGAGATCCAGAAACAGAAGAGCCTCTCAGTCACCTCCATCCAGCACGTTCTGAATGGAAACTGCTCCCACCTTTATCACTACTCAAAAGATTATGCAGTTCTTAGGCACTTACATTTAAGGATATAAGGAGTCCTTTTTATTCACTAACCAAGAATACTCCTGACTTCAAAAGTAATAAAGGAAGTTTAACAGAGCTTGAGCTCAGCTATGCAATTTGCTCTTTTAAGGTCCTCCCTTCCGTTCAGTCTCTATTTAGATTTGCCAAGGTGTGCCGAGTTGACCTGGGCAGTTTGAGCGGGACCTCTGCCGGGAAAGGTGCCCTTCATCCCAGACAACAGCGCTCCTCCGACAGCAAAGGAGCAACCTCTGAGCTGCCGATCACTCTCACCTTACTCAAAGGGCTCAAATTACCCATTACCATTTCACAGAGACAGCACAGGTTAAAGGAACAGGCTGCCACCTCGGCAAATCTGGCAGCTAATTAGCAATGAAATGACTATGCCCAAATGGAAAGCTGATGTGTGCATCCCAGGAATATTTTGTTTTTTGAAAAGGGGAAACGAGAGATTTTCATGTATTTCAGCAAAGCATGCTTACTACGAATTGCCAGAGTTGTGGTGCTAACATGGCAGATTTATTCCCTCATCTTGCTCTCAGGATTCCTCCCCTCCCTCTACTAGACCACATTACACAAAACACAGTATTTTAGAAGGAAGAATATCAACTCTGCTCTTAGAGCTGTAAACTGTCTAGAACTTCACATTATTGTCTGAATCAATAAGAACAAAAAGGCAGAAACATCATTTTATCATTTTTTGCTTTTTCAAAACGTGTATTTAATCAGCAACTGAACTTCTACTAAAAGCTGCAGATCTGAAGCTGTATGTGACTGAAAACTTGACCACCCATCCCAGGCTCCAGAGCCAGCTGCTTTTCTCCCACTAAGGCATATTTGACCTCAGTAATCCCACCTGAAGTCAAAAACTGGAACCACGAGCAGGGCAGTGTCACCGCAGGAGGCAATCCCACCCTACCACACCCAACTGCAGCCTCCACCAGAGATAAGCAGGGTGTTTATTCCTCTCAAGATCAGATGTACTGTGGCTGTAGGAAGAGACATGTGGTCGAAAGCACAGCAAGAAATGCTGAGGGAAGCTGAAGAACAACTGGTCACAGAGAGCACTACAAACTACCTCTGGGAAAACAACAAAGAAACCACCATAAGCACCTGCTGAGTGTGGTCTACTACTGCCCTTAAAAGAAAGGAAGCACTAAAACAGGACAAGAAGTGACCACTGATCTCAATTATTACCCAATTCACTGCCACTCCAGCCCTGCCCACTCAAAATCCCATTGACATGAAATTATTTCACGTGCAGTTCTGTTTGCTTTAGCTGCTATTAAAAACAGTTTCACAGGTAAAACATGGTACCCGTCCTCCAGAGGCTTGTGAACACCTCAGTTGTACAAATACAGAGCCAAGCCCTACAAACCAGGTTGCAAGACAAAGGGCCCTTTAGACAAGGGTCTTTGGCTTGTTTTATCAAGGCCAAGATAGCCAGGAATGACTTAAAGAAGACACTTGCAGTTAAGTGTAATGCTGAAAGACAAGGAGAATATTTCAACACAACGAGAAGGTTTCACTAATACTGAGTACAGGATGATTCTATGCTAAAAATACATGTACTCAACCCAAATCTTAGCTGTGTCAGTCAAATACATGCAGTTGATATTAAAGACAAAATATAGAGACACTGAAGAAGACCATGATCTTCAAGCTAAGACTTGCCTCCTAACCATTCCTTAAAGCTGAGAATTGTAAAACACGTTCCTAGCACATAATACCATTTGCTGTGCTCTGTATATTCCACAGGCAATCCAAAATACTACTCCCTAATCCTTCAGGAGCATTACAGTAAATCAGGCCCACAAGCTGACTTCAGGCAGCTTAAGATTCAGAAGCACTTGGTACTAAGTGACCCACGTGCTGAAAAGCAGTAAAGAACCATCAGAAATGCAGAAACATGCAGAGTCTGGGAGCAACAAACCAGGAAATTATCTGGGACAAGACTCTGGTACCAGGTATTGTGCTAACCTTTGGATTAACGTCCTTGGATTTTCCCTATCACACATCCTGTTACTAATTGCTGAGGCACAGTGTGTGCTGTTATTGCTATTCTGTGTTGCAATGTTTTAGATGAGTGGTGTGATTTGGCTTTCAACCACAGGCTCCTTTTTCAACTAAATGAATAAATTTAGAAATTAGTAAGACACGTGTATCAACAAGAGCAGGCTCTTGCATTTACTTTGTACAGTCTCCCAACAACATCTATCCAATGATTGAACCATTTCAATGGGTACAAGAACATCTCATCCACAAACAAAAGAGGAAGATTTATAGGCATTACAATGTCACTGCAATCCTCTGTCAGACTTACTATGCAGACAGCAAAAGGGGAGATTAAGAGGGAGTCAAAAGGATATGCAATTTATGAAATCACTTCTAGTAACCACTTACTGTATGTGCAACAGGTTTTATCAAACATTTAAGGGTTTTACCCAAGCTTTTGTACTCAATCATGGCAGAAAAAGGATTTAAAAAATCCTCACTTCACGCATGGCACAGAAGAGGCACTTCTTCAGAATACAGGTTCTACAGTTTATACACAAAGTATTTGCAATAAGCGTGGTAGTACATGGATGTTGCAGAAGTTACATGGGAATACAACTCCTACACAAGGTATTCCATCCTATTAAGATGACTTTATAGCAAGTGGCCAAAGTATCATGCCCCTGGTAACACTTCAGCACTGGCTTTTGGAAAGAAGTGCTCTTTGATTCTTCATGGTTATGAAAAACTGTCCCAAACTTCTGAAAAGACTAATCATATCTAAAAAGATTAAATATTTACAAATATTATCTTTATGAAGTGGTTATATTCTAAATATATTCAGGATTTCCAAATCTAGCTATAATAACATATTAATAATAGCTATATTATAGCTATTATAGCTATTATTAATAGCTATAATTTGATCTTTTAATCTAGTCCCTTACAAACCCATGCAAGACCTGCATGCTTTGGGGTCACAATGCTGCAGCAGTGACTGTATCAGCCAAAACCTGATTGCCCTGACAGTAAAGGATTCAAGTCTAATTAAGTATTTTCATAATGTGAACTAAGTTCCAACAGGACAAAGGCACCTTCCACTCCACATGACATACATTCCTTAACATTCCATGCACTAAAACTGAGCAAACAATACATAGGAAAAATTATAAACTTTATTGAAGGTCAGTATCATATGAGCATCCACGTTCCAAGTTCAGCCCAACTAACTGCATGGAATTGAGTTTCATGAAGATTTTAAAACCTGTCAAACATTAACCTCTGTAGACCTACCAGGCAGAGTAGTCAAAACAAATCAGAAGACATTCTTGAGTCATTTTAATAACTCAAGTAAAAGCAAATAGAGCAAAACCAGTTAGTTCTTTTTGTTGTTGTTTTTTTTTTTTTTTGCACTGGGCATCTCAGACAGGGCATTTCAGGATCCCTACAACTTGTACCACTTTACAAAGCGAGGATTAGCAAAGCCAAGCACTCACACATGGCTCCAAAACCTGCGTGCCCTCCACCGAGGGCAGCCTGACCCGGTGTGCCGGCAGCTCGGATTTCTCCGCATTGGCGCTCTCCCTTAGGCAGCTCTGTTCCTTGCTGCCCGTGCTCATCCCAGCCCCAGCACCTTGGAAACACAACTGCTGGCTGCACACAGCAAAGCCATCTGTTTGCAGGCCAGACACATGTAATCCTGGTGGAGACATTGGTCTGCTTTGTCCAACACGGCGTGAGAACCTCTCCTGACAAATTACGCACCTTCCTTCCCAGCTACCGGGTGCTCACACAGGACATGGTATTTTGGCAACAACATTCTAGCCCCTTGACAAAGTCCCCTCAGCTCCTGGAGACCTTTCCTCCAAATACCCAGAGCTGAAACCCTAAGTTTCTCAACCTGCTGCAGCCATTTTGCACCAGAAAGAACCAGAAGTATTGCTGTCAGGGCTGGGGATATTCACAGAGAAGCCAACACGTTATTCCACATCTCCAGGGGACACCAGTGCTGGTGAAGATGTTTTTACTGGCCCTGCTCCTGCTGTGTGACCACCATGCCTTGAAGAGTCCAGAAAAATAGTAACTCACCTCAGGACTAATTGCTCAAAATAAAAGGAAACTCTACCTGCAGAGAGGACGAGGCTTTAAGTGCCACAGCAGCTGATGGAGACACAGATGCCTCCACTGAAGGGTCAAAGCTGCCCATGAAGTCTTTGCTCTCACGCTGGCATCAAAAGACAGCCTGAAAAAGTGGCTGAATAAAGTGCTAAAAAGACAGAAAAAGGAAAAAAAGAAAAAACCTGGCTGTGATTTTCAACACTTGAACTAGTGACTGGATCTCCTTTGATACGACCCTATGAAGAAGGGGCTGGAAGAAACTGCAGGGCCCTTTGTAGTGAGCCTAATTCCTTGGTGCCTGTAGTTACACACTACCATCATCCAAGCATGAATTCTGCCTCACCAACAAGCCTCTGGACCTGAAACAACGTTAGTCTTAAACTTAATCCCATTTTACTGGGATTTTCACTTAACTTCAGTAATTATTGAGGGATGCTTTGCTTTTCACTCCAGCTGGCTTCAGCTTGGTACAAGCTCTCCCTGGTCACGCCATCACATGACACCCAGAAGCACTCAATGAATTTCTTTGTTCCGTTTCTGACTTCATCCTATAGCAAATAAGCACATTTTAACAAGACACACAAACACAATCACAAAGGAAACTATCACAGGTTTGTTTCGGCAGTGGGAAATACAACTTGGGATAAAGTAAAAACGCTTCGTTTCATCATGTTTTGCTCTTATTCAGCTCAATTAAAATAACTGCAGTACCATCACACACACCAAAAGCTATTAGCTTATTCAGCCTGTTAATTAATAGGTTCTGTTTTGAAATTTACAGGTCAGTTTTCTTCCAATTCAGTTGTGGTCTGTTGTTTCCATATTTGTATCTTGAGTGCCTGCTTTGAACCATCTTCTAGTAGAATCTGGGCCTAAAGTAAGGATAAAAGTAGTGTAACAGCTTTCCTGTATAGTTTAATCCTGAGATTGTGATTTTAAGAGCAACATCACATCACTTACCAAAGCTACATGGGACAGAAATCAACTTGGGAATCTTCTAAAAGGTGCAAAATACACTCCAGTAATGGTTGGGGCTCTTTTTTTTTGGTGACTGTATAAATTTTTTTTAATACACATAAGCTTCCTGTGAATTTCTAACACCTGTACCTGAGTAAGACTAGAATATAATTCAAGAAAGGAACAGTCTAAAGACAGGGTTTGTAGATTTTCAAAGACAGTCTGAGACTTAAGTGCAATCTGTTAATTCACAAATACTAGGGAAAAGACAAAATAAATCCAGAGGTTACAAGGAGTCAAGACAAAGATGGTTCCCATCTCCAAGACTACAATTCCCAAATGATCTGGGTATAAAACCAAAACAAATGAACAACAACCCATCCAGGCACACCCCAAATGGTTCTACACATGCACATGTCTGCTCCTACCCACCAAAATGGCACTTCAGATATCCCTCCACTTCTGGAAAGCAACTAAAACTTTTTCAACAATAAGTACCTGATGAGGGTTTAAAAGAGAAATAACTTCATAGCCTATATCTGTAGTTATTTCATTAGTAAGCAGTTTAAGGCAAGACTAATTATCTAATAAAAGTATACTCTGAGACAAAATGAATTGGAATACTCCAATCCTCAAGTGTACTTAGGACAATAAAGCTAATTGATAAACAGGCAAAATAACTACCAAAGTGTCACAAAGCACAGTAATTAATAATTTATCATTAGGAGCAGTTAAAGAAATATGACAGCTTTACTCCTATATTTTACACACTCAGATCTGCTTTTCAAGATTCTCAACTTGAAAGAAATACTCAGATAATCATCAGCTGTCCTTGGGCAAGTTTTCACACAAGTCCTCACAAGACTGACACCAACAGCTCCAATTTACTTTTAGCCCCCAAAGGCATGGATGCCCCAAGCACCAGACTGGTCTATCCAGACATGGTGCTGAAATTCACCTGGAATCTTCCATTTTGTGCTGCTGGGAAGCTGGCAGGACTTCACACCAGCATTTTAAGCTTGATTACTAATTATAAAGTTCTGTGCCCAGGGACCAAACACCATACACACCACCACACACCCCTCAAAGCTCAGCTGCAGGAAATTATGTTGTTCTAAGGACCAGCCAGGCTTCATCAGGGGTGTAAATCTCCAACAAAGCTTTGCTGGCATTTACAGTGCATCGATGCACAGGTTTTAACTTCAGACCATGCCAAACCCAACTCTCTCCACTGGCAGCAACCTGCTAGCCAAGAACACTCCTGAGAAGGATGCTGCTCCAAGGTTCACTTCAGCACACCACACTATTAAAAAGAAGTACTTTTGAGCACGTTTGCATTATGATAAACTGACAAAAGTGGCTTCCCAAGCAAACCTACAAAAAAAATTTAGCTCCTTGCAAACAGCACCTATGCTCTCTAACAACTCTCTCACTTTAAAAATCCCTAGCACTTACAAATCAAATCTGAAGCAGTTACTACATGATGTGCTGCCACAGCTGCTGGGGCTGCTCATGGCAGCAGGCTCTGCTGCCACAATTCCCACCTCACAAGCAAGCTGTTCATCTCCCCTTGAAAGCAGTATCCTGGGCAGAACTCCTGTTCCTTACCCAGATTTCACTGAGAGAGAGATGCTCCTTTCATCTCATTGCCAGTGTCAGCCAGAAAACCTCACTGTGCAGTGTCAACCAGACCTCACTTGGCCTCAAATCTGGGTATTTCTCAGCTGAAACATTAAATTGGGAAGACAACAATGGTGTCCTGAAATAAAGCTAAGAGCAAGTAAGAACACAAGAGTACTGGCCGTGTGTTTTCTTGAGGCCTTTTTGTTTCTCTTTTTGTTTGCTCTGTGCTAGGGTTTTTGTGATTTTAAGTTAGTACTTAATTTTTGTTGAAAGTTTTTGCAATACTTTATAAAATGTGTATTTCATGAATCGGTGCTCTTGCCATTAAAGCATCTTATTCATGTGACTTAAGTCAAATAACTTTCATATTGGATAGGGACTGAGGAAAAAAACCAAAACAAATCAAATACAAAATGTGTAACTGCATTTTAATCTAAAATGCTGGATGCCTAAATTTAATGTTTCAAGTTTTAGTTACACTTATGCACTCCTCCTTCAGGTTTAGCAAATAAATTAAATAATTTTTCCAGATTGGTGGTAAAAATAATTTCTCTAATGGAATATAATCTTGAATTAAGAAACTTGGAAGTGCCTCCAACTTCTACATTCACACTGCTACCTCCCTCTAAATACACTGAGACACAGCCTTAATATCTGATTTTTTTTTAAAGCATGCTGTTTCTGCAGGGCATCTAGGCTCACTTCCAGCTCAGAATCAGAAGCTGACTCAAGACTTCCCATTAACTCTCCCTTCAGGTACTGAGTAAGAAGGGAAAATAGTCTTAAGTTGGTTATTTTTTGTGAAGTTGAACCATCCATTCACAGGAAGGAAGAACAGCACAGAGCAAAGAAGAAAGCTATGCTTGTTTCCCTAAACAAATAAAATTATGGGCATGACAACTGTGCTGCTTAAGAGAAATGGTCATAGCAAACCAGTTTACAGCCACAAGTTTGGGGTACAAACCATTCAAATGCTTATTTCTTACAAGGAATATCAGGATCTCAGACCCTGAGTATTTTAACATACATACATCCAAGTGTCGTAAGAGATCAAAAATAATTCAACAAAGGGTTCAAAAAACCTTGTGTCACCAGTCTTGGAAATTGCCTTCCAGTAAAGGTATCCTGGGGGAAGGACAGAGAATTCTATTAAATGGTTCCAGTGTATTTTACTTCCTGGAAAACAGGGAAAAGAGCCCTCTACAAAACCTATTCAGAAACACTTAGAGCTGTATCAGAACATCAGTTTTCAGCCCAAAGATACTTTCTAAAACAACAATAAGAGGTCAATCCATGCTGAAATTCTTCTGAGGACTAGAAATACCAACAAAGGAGGTGAATGATGTCAAATGCTTCTCACGTATCAGCATTTCTCAAACACAGTTCTGTTCTCTTCACAAATATGACTTTGTAATAATCAAACAGAAATAAAAATATTTGTTGAAAGCTAGAACTGGAGGAAAAAAGTTATTTTCTAAGCATCTCACGAATTTGATCTCACCACAAACAACCCAATAGGCTTTAGTACTGCAGTGGGATTTCTCTTGTAAGTAGAAGACAAAGGACTTGACCAATAAGGAATAAACCAAGGTAAATTCCTGTAATGTTCTGAAGGGAGCAACCTGGCTAAAACAGCAATGTGGACAAAAAGCACTTTAAAGAGCCCAAAGCAGAAAACAGCAGGAAAAGCAGGCATGGCAATAAACAGGGGACAGTTAAGTCAGAACTAATGTATCTCACGCTCAACACCTTCAATTAGAAAATAACCAAGTCGGGAGAGATGGTGTTACACTTTTAATTACTGCAGAACACTTTCCCAGTAATAGGAAGAGTATTCCAGCAGAACATTTTCCCTGTGCAGGTCTCAACAGGTACAGAGAAGGCCGTACCCAAAGCTATGCCAGCAAGGCACAACAGCCAGCACCACGCACCAAGCTGAAACTGCCACCAATTCAATCCACCAAAACCAACTCGCTGCTTCATTAGCACTCACTCAGCAGGTCACTTCCCTCCAAACCACTCACACCGGCAAGGACAGGACTCGGAGCTCAGGTGACATCACCCTGCACAGAAGAAGGATGTAGAATAATTTCCAATGTCCTCTCCTCCAGCCCTGGTTAGTCCCATGGGTTTTTCCACACCAAAATCCTTCTTTAGAACGAGTCAACTGTTTAGAAGCACCCTAAGAAAATAAAATCTGCTGTTTACAAAACACTGACATGACTCTCAACTCTGAGTCTCAATATTTAACAGACATCACAAAACAAATATTTTCTTTTCTGGTGTTCTATAAAGAGCTTCTGTTAACAGGAAACTCGCAAAAAAAAGAAAAATAAACCATAAGCATTTTGAGGTAAACATGCATTTCTCTGTATTTCAGCTGAAATATTTCCACAACAGCCTGAAAGCTGTCCTGCAGCACAAGACTCCAGCACAAACTGGTTGGTCTTTTGGAAAAGAAAAGCCACTGCAGTATCCAGTGTTCGGCCCGGATCAATGACTGAAACAAAGGAACAAAAACAAGGAAACGTGAAGCAAAGGTTAATTGCACACTATGTAGTATCGGTGCTTTAAAACTAGCTCAGCTAAAAAAATCTAAGTGACCTTGTGTGACAACTGCTTGGAAAAGCAGGCAGGCAGCTTCAGACTGGAAACATTAACTGAGAGAATGCTGGCAATAAAAGTCTGGAAATAAGTAGTATCATGTGAATTATTCTCAAAACCAAGTCACTCAGTCGTAACATTAAAAAAAACCCAAAAACTAACTCATTTCAAGGTGTTTGCTTTGGGGGAGGAGACCTTCAAGGATGCCTACTACTAGAGTTGCTCCCTGCTGTCCATCCCCAGGGCACTCTGATGAGCATGCGAAACGGGCTGCGCAATTCCCAACGATTCCCTGCTGTTCCACGGCCAGGGCTCAAACGAGGAAATGGACAATAAGAGGCAAGATGCCACTTGATACCCGCTTCGACACCGCAACTCCAGCGACGCGTCGCCTGAAAAGTTCACGCTTGACCGTTTTCCTCCTTTCTGAGCCCAACCAGGAGGCGCAGCAGCAATTACGCAACGCTGTTCCTCCAGAGGCGGCTGGGATGGAAACTCGGGTACTGTCCAGGGAGGGACCGCATCCCAGGCGCTCTGCGAGCCATCCCAGCTCTACGATGTCCCTCACACCACGTCCCCGAGCTGGCAGCCGGGTGGCAACCCAACAAGGGGGGGCTCTGGGCGCACACACCGCCGTACTACCCCCGCTGACACCACCGCG
>VXBQ01010981.1:355188-459149 GCA_013400175.1 Phainopepla nitens
ACGACCCCGCCAGAGCCCGCCTGCTCAGGTACCGTGCGCGCCGCCCCCGGGCCCCTTTCGCCTCCCCGCCCGAGCGCCCCTCACGAAAAGGGCGGGAAGGGACGTGTCCTTCTGGCGCCCCTCAGGACATGGCGCTCCCCCACACCCCTCAGCTCCCTCCTCAGGTCACACCGTCCCCTCGCTCGGAGACACCGCATCGACGCGGCTCCCCTGCGGCTCCTTCTCTCGGCTCTCATCCCCACTTGTGTGGCTCTTCCCCTCAGCCCTCCGGCTCTCATCCCCTTTCCACAGCTCTTCTCCTCAGCCCCTCGACTCTCACCTCCCCCTTAAATGGCTCCCCCTCCTCTCACTACCCAGCCCCTCCGTCACGGGTGCCCGGGGGCTTCGCCTTGTGCTACGGGAGGGGAGAGGGCGAAGGCAGACTGGGACAAGCAGCGAGGCAGAACGGCAGCCCCGCTCCACCTCCCCACCCGGACCCTCCGCTCCGCGCCGCAGCCGGGACCGCCTGGCCCCGCTCGGTACCGCCGAGGCCCCTCACCGCTCTCCCTTCAGGGCCGCTCCTCCGCGTCGCTGCCTCTGGTAAGGAGCCGACGACCGCAGCTCCGCTCGGGGCTCTTGTCCTTCAGCCGGGTCCGCCCGGCCCGGGCTGCGGCGCTGCTGCGGCGCCGAGAGCGCCGGGCCCGCCGGTGCCTCCGCCCGGGCTCTGCTGCACCTGCTGCGGGGCTGGGCTGCCCTGCGAGCAGAGGAGGCTCCCTCGCTCCGTTCTCCCTCAACTTCGCATCACTCCGGGCTGCCTCCGCTCCGCCCCACCGCATGCACCGGCGCTGCCGCTCGCCCCCGCGTCCGGGGAAAGGCTCGGCTGCCCTCCCGCCCCATGCACTGCCCCGCGGCCGGGACGGCGGGCAGCTCCCGGCACAGGGCACATCTCCTGGGCCCGCCTCTGGCGGGAGGGACCGGCGCCGCCTCCCCCAGTCAGCGCCAGCGCCGCTGCTTTTCGGTTCCAGCCCCGAGCCGTGGGCAGAGACACCTTCTCCTGGACCTGGATGCCCTAAACCACGTCCGGCTGCTGGGCTAGTTAAGCGCCAACTAGTTAAGCGCCAACTAAACAATGTAGTTAGCCCGTTCCCTCCCCCCCCGACAGGCTTTAAAAACAAGCGCTAATTATCCAATTGATGTTTTGTGTGTGTGGTTTGGGTGGATGTGGATTTGGGTTGTTTTCCCCTCTTATTAGCTTGTTATCTAATAGTGATATATCGAAATATAATAAAATTGTGATCTCATAGCTGACGGACAGTAAAGTTCTTTGAAACAACAAGATTTGCCCCTCACCTCTCACACACTCGAAAATCGAAACTTCCCCTGTTTCTTTTAACTTAGACTTTCACTGGACTTTTTGCAGTGAGCTTTAAAGAACAAGAAGTGTCAAATTGTCTTCCTCATTTGACAGATCACTTTACTCCTTTAATAAAAGTGAAGGTTTAAGTTTCATCAGACAAAACCAATAAGTTAATGAAATTGGAATGATAGGTTAATGAAATGGCATGATAAGAAAAATGAACAGAAGCTTCAAATTGTTCCCCATCCTAGTCAAGTTGGCTTGCAAAAGGAAATAAAACTTTACTTTCATTCAGATTAATCCATTTTATCTGGGACATAATTTTTTTTTATATTTGTTATAGAGCTTTTTAAGAGTTCCTGTGTTTCTCACATATAGAGCATATCATTAAAGTTTCTCAAACCTCTAAAAGTGGCAATCGGTGCAGGTACCTGGGGAATTCTATTACAGTTATTTACCAGACCTTGGTAAAGAAATAAAGGTTTCTTCATGGATTGTTGTACTGAAAATGTCTCACAGTGGTGGTAGCACTCTGAATTTAATTGCTGTGTGCTATTTAATACCAGCTCAGGAATGAATGTTACTTCTAAAAGCTTTTGTATTATTCCTCACCCACTCTACCTTTCCTGTCAGCATGATTTTGTCTTGCTTGATTTTGTCATTGTTCTGCCTTCCCCGTTTCCTATCTTGAACAGATGAGAACAGGTCAGACACAATGTTTTATTGAAAATTAATGTGTTCAAGAGTTAATGATTTTCTCATAACATCCTACATTCATTGTAATGGCATCTTTCCTTGCCTTTTAATGGCAACTTTCCTGAAGTTCCCATCAGCTCTAGGTATATGTATGTCATATCGTCCTGTCTTTGCCTGTTTTGGTTCCCTGCTATTGCCAAATTGATTTTATTTCAAACTCCAGACATGTATAATTCTGTATTTAACTATTTTGTATCTCATTCAAAGTAAATATGAGGCATTCAATATTAGCTAAGCTATGATTGTAACTCAAAGGTGTCTAAGGTATACAGAAAAATGCTGAAACAGGGATTTTTTGTTCTCCAGTATATTCCAGACCCTAACAAAGAAATTCTGTGTTGCAAAAGTTTTGGAGTCTTGCAACCTGAAATTGTGATAAGGAAATCAGATTCAAATAAAATAAAAAATAAAGATTCACAAAATGCTATAAATATGAAGCATTCTTAATTTTTGTTAAAGTTTTACAGAGCTAATAAGCCCTTCAAAGCATTTTTAAAGAACCTTCTATTGTTGTCCAAAGGGACACCTTCATATTATTTTTCAAGAGAGTAATTTAATTAATTTGCTTTTAATTTGGCTAGTGATGTCAATAAAGTTATTTTTACTGGCTGAGGAACAAGAAATGCCTCTTGACATGACATATTTCTCTGAGGTTGTAGAGTGCCTTCATCCAACAGAGTTAAATTAGAACTTCATTATGTTGGAGGAACACAATGGTTCCCTGTTGCATTTTCATCCTGGTGAACAAATGCCTGGTGGCATTCTCATCATGCTCATAAGAGTCAAGAAATACTACACTGTTAATTCCAGATTTGGGATTCTGCAAATCCAGTCAATTGAACTGGACAATATGTGTAAGTTACATTGAAGGTTATGTCCCTTGTGCTTTTCTACTGATTTGCCCAGGTCTGGCCAAGCAGGAGGAAATGTCCCCAGTAGATTTCTGGATCATGATGATTCACATTGAGTTCTTTAAGTGTTTTTTCCTCAGCCTTGATTGTTTTGGCTATACATGCACATACCTCAAGAGATTTTACAGAGCAAAGTACGAGTATCACCTTCCTTGTCACTCAGATTCCAAGACAGTGTTAGTTGCTTTTGCTTGCTAATCGATATGCAGTCATAAGCAGCCACACTAATTTATTTAAATAGGGTTTGTAGTTCTTTAGCCCTTCCAATATGCCAGAAGAAATTAATCATCTGAAATGTATAGTACTCAATTTAACTGCAGGGTTGCCAGACAACCAGCACTTCTAGATCTGCTTGCCACGTCTTTGGAACCTGCTCACAGATCCCCATAAAAGCAAGAAAAATGTACAAACGAGTCTGCCTTTGCTGTAGGCCACTGTTGGTCTTATTATCTCCCACAAGGGACACCAACACACCAGTTCATCCTGCCTGAACGGGTGAGCCCCACAGCTGTGTGTTGCAGGAATAAATGGTGGCTCCCAACAGAGAACTGAAGTCATCATCCCATGCTCTGTGGCTCATGTAGGTGTGAAATGGTAATTTCTACTTGACTGATGTGATTTGGGTAGCAGCAGACAGTTTTCTCCTAGGTGAGCAATCTGTGATGCGCCTGCAGTTGTTCTTTCAGCGCAGCCCGTGTAACTACAAAACACAACGTTCTATTTCCTGAGGCAAAAATTTTAACAAAGGAAGAAGGAATCCTTTAGGGACAAATTTAGGTGAGACCTCATGGCTTATTTATTCATTGTCTGGCAGTACTGTAAGTTTCTAAAGAGGTTTGTTGACCATGGGATCAGGATGCTTTAATGTAGAAAAATGCTCAAACCATAAATCTCACTTTGCTGTGCCTCGTTTTAAGGGACGTTCTAAGGTTAGAGAAGGCACAGGGAGGAGCACTTAAAGTGTTTGAGCAGATCAAGCAGCCCTCTTTTGAGGAAAGACTGAAGAAGGTGGAAGTGAAGAGGGTGTGTGCAAAGGGAATAGCTGAGAGGATTTGGTCAAGGTCTGCAAAACGGTGCGGGGGGTAGAGATGGCAGCTACTCAGCTGCTGCTCGCTGGAAGCTGTGATTCGAGAGCAGGTGGCAGTAACTGCAGCGAGCACCAAAGCGGGCTAAAGAGATGAGGGAAAGCTTTTAATGAAAAGCAGCTGACCTTGATTTCCTCTATTACCCCGAGCAGTTAAAAAGGCAGGCTGGTTGAATAAGGTTAGCAATGGACTGAGCAACTCTGTGGGCATGGGTGCTGTAAATCAGCTCTGAGGGCAGGCTTTGGCCCCTGTCACTGTGCAAATACAATAACTGAGCAGCATGAGTGAGTGATAAGGGAGGTGGTTATCAGAAGGGGTTATGCTGTATCTCAAGTGTCTTTTCTTTTCCTACTGTTAGGAACTGAATGGTAGCCTAGAGCAACTTTGTTAACCTTTAGCATATTTTGTGTGTTAAGAACTCTAATTTAGAGAGCAGGGACACTTGCGGGTTTTTTCCTAAGTT
This sequence comes from Phainopepla nitens, assembly GCA_013400175.1. NCBI lineage: Eukaryota > Metazoa > Chordata > Aves > Passeriformes > Bombycillidae > Phainopepla > Phainopepla nitens. Next base: position 359,740 of record VXBQ01010981.1, read on the forward strand.
TTTTTACTGTTTTCATCAGAATTCTGTGAGTGAAAACATACTCTGAAAATTGAAAGACTCTTTGAGTGCCTTTCCTGTTAGTAAGTGGAAATAATATATTTTACAAAAGTTGCTTCTGGAAACTTAGGCTGTGTTTATTCCTGGGAATTTTCAAGTTCTAGGGTAATGCTGAAGCACAGGTAGGCAGGAAGTGTTAGGTGTAGTGCAGGTGCTTCCTAGTTGAATAGAGTTGGTCATGTCATCTGTTCTGGTGGCTTTTTGTTCACTTGGTTTTTTTTCTACACTTAATGGTGATTCAGTGAAGTAGCTTTAAAACTTGTGTGACTCCCTGCTTCATTCCTGTGTGAGAATACTGTTCCTCCCCAATTGCTTGGTCACTTCTTGAAATGTGTGACAGCATGTTTCTCAGTGTGCTTTTAAAAAGGAATATGGAAATAGGAAGATGAATGTTTCTGTTCATGCTTTCATGAAAACTGTTTTAAATTCAACTTCATAAGATTAGTCATTAAGTTTGTGAAAACACTGTCCTCTTAGTTGCAGTTAAAAATGTTTGCACGTGTAGTTTGCTGTTTTGCAGGTTTTTATTATCTTAGCAAATAATGCCATTTATAGCTCTTCTCATCTCCCTTCAAAGAGAATCACTACAAGAAGTCCATCTCTTTAAACTTGAGGAAAACAACATGAAACAGGTATTGCAATCTAAGTTCAGCTTAAAATACCAAAAGGTGTTCCAAGTCTGTTTTCTGGTGGGGGGTTGCTTGTTCTAATTAGCTCATTCGACAGGAAGAGATAATTACAAAAGGCTACTACAATGGTTTTATTTTACAAGGCAAAACAATTCCAAAATGCCTTGGCTCGGAGCTAGTACTAATTTTATGCCTAGTTTTTGCAAGAGACTTTTTCAGACCTCTCTGTCCTTACGCACGTGTTTTAACAAATACTGAGTTCAAAACCTGGTTGCAGAGAGAGTGAACCAATCCAACAAAATGCTTGATTGTATTCTGTTTTCATACTTCCTTCAGTGAGTGGCTTCAGGAAGCACTGCTTGGTTTTGCACTTATGGTTGTAAATTACATTATCTGTTATAATGAGCTACAGTTTGTGTCTTTTTCCTGTGTAAGTAGAAAAGGTTAGTTCATATGTAATAAGTGAAATGATTAATAGTGCCTGGATACTCTACTAGAAGGTGTTGCTGTTTGACTGAAAGGAAAAAAAGAGCAGTAAAACAAACAAACCTATGGCGCCAGCAGTACTGTATTGTGTTTGGTTCTTGCACCATTTCTCATTGATAAAAAGCTCTTGCCATGCCTATTAAGAAAACACCAAATGCCAAAGCTTTGTGCATCTTGCTTGTTCTCCTTAGCTTGTCTGAGTAACTGTGAGAAACAGAGTGAGTGGGCAGCACCTCAAAAGGGCTTCAAGGAAACAGGTCAATGAACTGAGATCTACTGGGTAATTCCATACTGACACAGGTGATGGGGTGTGGTATGGTATGTGCATGTTTGGTTTTCTGTTTTATAGATTATTATAAGAGAGTCTTCAAAGCCTTGGCTGTAGAGTGGTGAAAGCTCTATGAAAGATTTGTTATGGATGTTTTTAAAGAAGCTCCCCATTTCCTTTGTATCTCATGCAGTTGGCTCCTTTTCTCTTTTTCCTTCTTTTTTCTTTTTTTTTTTTTCCCTCCTCCTCAATTCAAGCCCTGCTGGGCTTGGAGTTTTGAAGTCTTTTAAGTCAAAGATGACACTAAGTAGTAGTCTGAAAATGTTTGTTAAACTGTGTTAGGAGTCTGCCCAAGAGACATCATGTCCTTCCTTCATTGGTTGTGTTCTGTCTCCTCGGGTAGTGCTAAGCTCTACTTGGTGAACTAATTGTGACTGTAACCTGTTGTACTGTTTCCTTTGTCAGAAAGCTGCTCTGATTTTAAGATCAGCTCGATGGGTCTGTAAAAGCCATTGTATGACTGGGCTCTGTATGAGTTCATAGTCCCAGCCCAGGAGATCCCTTTCAATCCTGCATTGCTGACCAGGTATTTATGAGAAGTGCGAGATTAAGAACCAGAACAGGGCTCTCCAGCCTTCTTTTTGGGGTGTCTGCAAGGGGCACACAGCAGAGATCCTGAGTTTAAGCTCCGGTGCCGGGTGGCTAATAGAAATACACTTAGGTACAAAGCTGGGAGGGGTCAGGGACAGTGACTTCTAGCGACAGGTGAGAAGCAAAATAACCCAACTCTGGTGAGTCCCATCTGCCATGGGAATCAAGTATGGCCACTGGTGTGAGTCCAGAGAGGGCAGAGAATATGGCATTCCAGTTGGCACAGTCAGATCTCAGCTCTGCAGTGCTTTGGGGAGCCAGGAACTTGTACTGCTGAACTTACTGCACAGCTGTGGGCCCTCACCAGCAGTGCTGGTTCATCTTGCTGTAGCTCTGCTGTTGGGGGTGATGGGGAAGGAAGTGTGCCAAAGTCACTCCATGTACCTACCACATGCCAAGAGGTCGTTTCCCAATGTTTGGGTAGCCACCACCACATCCTCATGCCACATCTTCCAAACAAATTCCTCACTTGTGCGTCTGTGGGTTTCATTTTGCAAGCATTATAATAGGCTCTGAGAAGGTCATGGTGAAATCACTGCTTCCAATACCAGAGGACCTCTTAATGCTTCAGATGGAGAAGCAGGCTTCTGGGGAACTTGTTCTGTTCTTTTATTCAGTCTTCACAATAATAGACTTTCATCTTTATGTGTTCCTGTCTGCCTTACAAACTCTTTTCCCTCTTCTGTGCTTTTAAGTAGCCCTAGTAATAAAAGCTTTCTGTCAAGCTGTTTTCTGAATGCTGCAGAAGCCTTTTTTACTGAGGTGTTACTTCTGCTCAGATCTAAGAAATATATCCATACTGTGCAATTCCACCATCAAAGCCTGAGACCACAGCCTTTTGTAGCTCAAGTTGTGTCTTGTTTTTATAGCTACACCTTTTGCATACCTGCTGGGTCTTTTTGCATTGTCTCTTTTGAGACTTTACCTTTTCTTATGGGTTTATCTGTTTTTAAGGAGTGTGTCCAGTACCATTTCCTACAATGCCCAGTTTTTCCTTGTTGTTTGTTTCATTATTTCATGCTGTCCTTGTGCTTAAGGCAACCAGAAAGCTTGGAGGCCTGAAGTGTAGAATGAGTCATTTAGGGCAGGCGACAGGCTTTGGAAGAGAGAACAAATTGAAAGTTGTTTTCTCTCCACACTGTTCTCATTAATTTAGTTTTCAGTGTAGCCTTTCTTCTTCTCTTTTACTTAAAAGAGGAACTAAATGCCAGGATGGGGAAGACACTTCTAAGACTGTCAGGAACCTATTTCCATTCCTCCCAAAACTAGGGAGAAGAATAGCCTTAACAAATTAGAGCTCCAACAAGCTAAAAAGCAGTTTTTAATTATATGTGTAGATATTAGAAAAATCTACTGCTGTTCCATGTCATACCCTGATGACATACTTGTTCGTTTCAAGTCAAAGGTCTCAAATGAGTCATTATATGTGTATTTGTCCAAGTTCTTCATGAGTTTCTTCTGTACTAACTTTGAACTTTTTATGCATTTAACAATTTTGATGTAATTCTGAATAATGTAATGTTAAAGGCTGCATTCAAATAAGAGTATTAAATATTAGAAGGGAAATATCTTTAAGCAAGTAGCAAGTTTTGTGTAGAACATCAGCAACATGATTTATACCAACTCTAGGCAGTCAGTTTTAAACAACTGCAGAAAAAAGCCACTAATTTTGTATTACTGAAAGCCTGTTTTCACCTTTTCAACTACTTTTTTTTAGCAATCTTTTTTCTAGCAATCTTTTCATCTTTTCCCCTCTTGGAGGGGAATTTGCTTTGCGTTATTTCTTTGGGTTGTTTTTTGTTAATACATTCTCAAATAGCTGGGTGGAAGTGGCGCTAAGTACCTTTTGTCTGTGGCTCTCTGTGTAACCCCGCCTGTGCTTACGATGCACCCGGTACACCCAAATGGGATGGGAATAACCTGACTGCAGGCAGATGTGTGGGCCCGAGCTGGTGACGTGGGGAGAGCAGACACTGTTCCTCAGTGCAGAGCTCTTCCATCTACCTGCAGCCTGGGGTTGATACCATCACATAAAGATGTGCTTCCTGTGTTTATCTCCTCCAACCGAGGATCTTCCTCTGCAGGACCTCATCCTTTACTCAGCCCTCAGTGGTTTGATTCAGTCTGTTGTCTCTTGCTGAGTACATCCATGCTGAAGTGCTCCTGAGAACATTGAATAATACACAGAATGTTTTGGGAAGGGAGCCTGGATCTTATTTTGTATCAAGAGTGTCTTAAACATATGCAAGAGCATGAAAATGTTCAGAGCGGTGAACTGTTAAGCTTCCATTTGTCCCATTATCCTGTTACTCTAGCTGTAATGACTGAACTGCAGCTGAATAAAGTGTATGTTTAGGGTGGAAAATAATCTGCCATTTCATGACTAACTTCTCTTCCTATGCTGTAGTTCAACCAGCAATTTTGCAAGGTTGGCTCTTTTATTGATAAGGCATGGTAAAGCTTGATCAGTTTGCAGTCAATGTAATTTTTTCCTTTTTTTTGTGGTGTAAGTTGTTGTGGTTGAGGGAGGTTGGGTATCTCTTTAATATGTGATTATTAACTGAGACTTAGTAACTGATTATTGAGTTTTTTGATTTTGTGCACTAAGAATGGAGAAGTGTACTAAAATCCATTACAGAACTGTAGATTTGAATATTTGGGAGCTTTAATCCATCTTCCTTCTGTAGAAGGTGGGTCTGCTGCTTCATGCTGCCCTTGCAGAACTTTTGGAACACAGTTTTGGGGATTGTTACTGGCTACAGTTACTCTAGACACAGACATCCTGGAGCATGGGAATTCTAAAATAATCCAGATTGCAGGCTATGTCTGGAGGTCTAATCCCACCCCTCCCTGGGACTGATGATATTACTTCTGGGTGCTTAGGGCCTGGCAGCTTGAATCTGGAACGTTTGAGTGTCAGGGTTCCATAGCCTATCCGGGCACCCTTGTTCAGTATTTGACAACCACGTTGTGCTTTTCAAGTATCTAGGCAACCCTTCTGGTTTTGGCCTTTCTGTCCCTTGCCTTTCAGGCTACCACTGAGCATTTCCCAGAAGAGCCTTGCTGTTCCTTTACCCAATCCCACTGGACCAGCTGAAGACAGTAATCGTTGTGGTGGACTCCGTTGTTGTTTACACTGGGTTTTGGGTACTTTGCCCTGAGTTATTATTTTGCACCAAGTGTATGTTAACTTGCACTAAGGTTGTGTTTGTATTAGGTTGTTCTGTTTTTTTCCCCACTCTCCCCTTTCTCTCTCTCTCTCTCTCACTGTGGTGGTGGCCCCTTCCCCCTGCCTGCCCCAGGCTGGCTTCTCCCTTTGTNATCAAGTAATGAGCTCTCCCCTCAGCTCTCTTGAGATATAGGACACTGGAGAACCTGTTCACCTGCATTCCTTCCATCTGCCAGAGTGTGGATTTTGAGTGAGAGTATAGAAATATCCCTCCACACCTGCTGAAGTCTTGGCTTGTTTTGTGACTCTGGTGCTGTGGAGTTCATGTGGATCACAAAGAGTGATTCCCAGAAAGAAAGTGTTCCTGACCTGGATTAGATGTTGGAGTCTGCTAGGGCTGGAGGGAAGACAGAATTGGTTCTTCCCTTTCGATTTTTGTATCTGTGAAATGGGTGAGAACATACTTGGGAAGGAACTCCTTGCAGAGGAGGCAGCTTGAAGGATGGAGTAAAGCAAAAAAAAAAAAAATAGGATTAGTTGAAATGAAGGCATTGGTAGTAGCAAAACAAGAGTTAAACACAGGTAGAGCAGATGCAAGGAGCATGTTGGAACTCATGTGTGGTGGGCAGGGGATTGCTGAAGTTAACTGTACTTGTGTAAATTGGCTCAGGCTTTCTCTTTTTAACTCCACAGTAATGCTCTTGTGGACAAGAATGAAACAATTAATACAAATACTGCAAGAGAGGCAGCATGGATACCATGGAGTTTGGTTTTTCTAGAGTGGAGAGGGCAAGATTATTGAAGGGGGAGGAGTTGTTCTGCTTTTTCAGCCACTACTTTGAATAATGAAATATTTATTCCCTTGGAGAAGAACAGCTGAAACAATAGAGCTGTGTTTATAGAAAAATGGTCATTTGTCCAGACTCTGATTTCTGGTTCATCAATACCTCTTTGTGAGAGGTACTTCCCTCAAATATGCTTTTGTTTCCAATGGAATGCAACCAGGGGCGTATAGTGCAAGAAGTCTCAGTTGGGCTGGCTTAAACAAACAATAAAACAGTGCAAAGACTGATATTAAAATGTATATATTTGTTCTGTGCCATGTTCTATTCATTACCTGATTGGAGCATGAGGCAAAACAACACATCTGAAGCTTCCAGCTGGCTGAGCCATGTGTCAGTGCAGCAAAGTTACATGTGTTTTAAAACATGATCAAAAAGGCAGTTGCCAAGCTTTTCTTCTGGTTTGTTTAACGGGCTTCTGAATGGTGGAAATAACCAGAAAAGTTCTCAGTTCATGCCTATTCATAAGGACAAACACCAACTCTTTTCCTTTTTTTTTTCCCAGACCGCTGAGCCCAGTGATCCAGTGTTATGCTTGGAGGGACTATGACAGGTGGTAAGTGAGATGGCTTCAGGTCACTTTGAGTGTAATTCATTTCTTTCCTGAAAATGACATCTGCTTGCCCAGAGGGTGCTTGAGTCTATTTTCTTCTCTCCATGCCCTGGTATCCTTTGCTGGAAGCAGTTGAGGGCTAGGAATATTTATTACCACGTCATTGTTCGTCATGTCCCTGTTGTGATGACAGGGTGTGTTGAGGCATCCAAGCCCCAAAACTCCCTTTCTCTGCCAGGGAACCACAATGCAGCCTAGAATGCAAGCTTAATAATGTAAGGGGATGTTTTTAGTTTGATTTGTTGTGCTTTTTTTCTCTCCATTCTGGTGTGTTGACCTTGCCTGTGCTTTGACTTGAATTGTTTGGTTCTCTTGAAAGCACCATCTAGTGGTATGAGCTCATCAAGAAATTAAGAAATAGGTTCTGTTGCTTCTTTCTGGGTTAAGTCTGTCTCTTGTTTTGTCTTTGCTAAAAATAAGGCTCAAGAGCATTTCTCCAGATTCCCTTCCAGCCTAGTTGACATTTGGAAAAACTTGGCTGCATCCCACCTCTGTGGTGCCTTTTCAAAATTTTTTTTTGGACAGGAGCTTAAGTCAAATGAATTTATCTCCAGGAAGTGATCAGTGATAAGAGGTGATTGGTGTATTAGAGAAATAGGTGATACTGCACCATGGTCTGCTCTAGAGGCAGACAGAAGTCTGCAGGGAGGGGTAGGTGGAGGAGAGAGTCACTGTTCTGCCAATTGCTGGGGTTTTTTTCCCTCATGGTTTATGCATATTTTGGATACAGCCAAGTAGTAAAATGTAAGGATATTGCCCCCTCTGCATCAAGAAGGGTGGCATTCAAGGAACAATGAGTGCACACTGAAGCAGGATGTGAAACAAGGACAAGGATGCCAGGTGCAGAAAGACAGAGACAGCTTTTGCCACCTATTGCAGGAGCAAGCAAGGACCATGGGATACAGGGATGGAAGTGACCAGGAGCTGGACAGTAAGGAACTGTAGGAATGAAAAATCATGGAGAATATTAATGTGAAGTCAGTGAATTAAAAGCAGATGAGTACAGCAGTACTCATGTGTGAAGAGTCCATTGGGAAGTCAGGACAAGTCATCCAAGAATTTGTGAAATTACTTGCACGTGTTAGTGACAGGGCTGGCAGTAGCTGCTATGCTGTGCCCATATGGCATCCAGGGTTTAACAGGATGGACATCATTGTGCCAATAATTTATTTGTTCTGGTCACTGAACAAAACACAAATACCTGCAGCACTGTAAAAGGAGCAATATTTCATTCTGACTGCTTTAGTGTTCTAGCAGCAAAACAGAAGAAATGTTCGTGAACAGCTAGATTTCATTACCTTTGACAACCACAGTGATGGGCAGATGGTGTCACACCTTGCTGTCCTGCCTGGATCAGATGCTTTGTGTGACTGATAATGGGAAAATCTCTTAGAAAATTTCTCTCCATCCCAGATTAACACTACCTGCCCTTTTTATTGCCACCATGTTATAGAGTACCAGAGGCATCTTTCCATTTCCTTAAGAATATCAAGGAAAAAGTGTTTACTGATGCCCAGTAAATATGCAAATATGTAAGGACAGGATCTTGATAGATCCATCATAAAAGACTCGTCCTGTAGTGTGGTACAACCTGCTTGTTTGAGCATTTGGAGGGCAAAATCTGAGCCTGAGCATCTTTAAATAGAAAGAGGTTTGAAATACTGCGGGTTTTGGCCCATGCAAATGACACATAATTACCAAGGTGAAAATAATGCCTTAATGTTTTTGGTTCTAGAAATATTTTCAGCCTAACCTCAATCAGTTTTCAGCCCACTGATATGAGATTTGTGGTAAAGTCAACAACCTGAAATGAAAGAAAAAAAGTTGCTTGTCAGTGTTATGCTTCCCTATGAAGCTCTTGGTTAGAACAGGGCTGAGATGGTTTTTAAATAGGCAGCATAGCTTCAAAGAGACATTTAATAAGCAAGAGGGACCAACTGTTTTACTATAGAGGTAATGACAATAGACTGATGAAGGTGAAAGATGTATTTTATTGCAGGTGTGCAATGCATAGCAGTACCACCACTTAATGTGTGGCGTTAGCAACATAAGTTACATCCTGTTTTATTCCATCTTGTGTCAGTATATGCCCAGAAGGAGAAAATCTACAGACTGAAACAGGGAGGACAGTGGGCAAACTGTGGAAGTGCTTCACACCTAGAACATCGCTGAGGTAAGTGAAATTTAAGTATGTGAACCTTGCCAAAATAAAAAGTGCCAGCTCCTATTCCAAGATTGCCACATCCTAGTAGATGAAGCGTTTTGTAAATAGTGACACAACTAGAAAGAAATGAATGCTCAAGGTTGGGAGATATGATGGGATTCAGTTTGCATTAAGGAAAGGGTCATGTAGTGATGCAATATCAAGTTATGTGTGAGAAAAGCAATTGATTTAGATACCAACTGTATGAGATGAGAAGCTACACTTCATGCTTGGGACTTCCTGTTGTAGACTATATTTAGTAGGTTATATTTACCTGTCAAGTCTGAGAACATTTGGGGCCTGGAGCAGTGCAGGTTAGCCCTGAAAACCAAGGATGTCTACAGGTATTGTACATGGTATACCAGGTACAGTGTGGCATACCAGCACGCACAAAGACTCCAAACAAACAAAAGAACCTAAATACCAAAAACAGAAACAAAAAACCAAACAACCCATAAACCAACAAACCCAAACACCACAAAAAAAACCGATCAACAAAACCAAAAAACCTGTACCAGAAAAACCTACCACCAAAAAATAAAAATAAAAAAACCCACAACCAAAACAACAACAAAAAAAAAACTAAGAAAAACCAAAACAAAAACATACCAAAAGACTTGCTTTGTAAGCTGGAATTATTTGTTCTAGGTAATGCTTGATATAATGCTTTATTCTGATCAGGTTAAAGACTAAATAAAAGCAAATAATTTATTTAAGCCCTTTTATGCCTTAAATGTGAAGTAATCGCTGCTGCAGTCTTTGACTGTGTCTCTTTGCAAGTCAATCAATCAATTTTTTTGATTTCTTATTCAGTCATGAATTTCATCTGTGTGGTGGAATTTGCAGTACCCCGCTGGCACCTGCGCCATGGTGCTGTAGTTGATGAATAAGTGTGTTTCCCAATCACAGTTGTATTACTGTTCTGGGGTTTTTGTCTTGCCCTTTCTTGGACTGTTCTGTGTAATAGCTGTCAAATTATTTTCTTTACTTTCCATAATGCTGCTAATCTTCTTTTGGAAGGGAAGATGTGACACATTTGCCTGAGTCCCATTGTACTCTAATGCAGCTGGGCTAACAGAAATGTTGACTGTCCACTGATGTCACTGTGTGAGCTGAAAGCTTTCAGAAGAGTGAGTTTATTGGCAAAGGTCTTCCCAAATGGGATTGTACTGGTGGTTGTGTTCAGACTGACATAAAAAGTGCATGCATTGATATTTCAAAGGGTAGTCATGCAATAAATCTGTATATTTCTATTCCAAAATGGGTGACCCTCCAGAAATACCTTGGAGCTATCTGCCATGTAATGCACTGAAAACACTTGTGTGTCAAGCAAGAAAGCAGCATTTGTGCCATGAGAAGTTAATTGGTAAGTTATCATTTACTGAGTTGTAGGCTCCAGAAGCAGTTTCAACTTCTGTGCCCCAAGCCTCATCAGATAGATGATATCCTGCATGTGTGTCATTGTATGCAAAGGGTTTCATTTTCCAGAACAGAGTTTCTGCTTCCAGAACATCTACGTATAGGAGTCTGTATATCTGTCCTAATGCTGATGGGACATGAACACTCCTTTTTACATCCATGGCAGAACTTGCATGTGGCCCCATTATTAAGTTTCACTTGAGGCAAGAAATTTTGAAATCTCATTCTGGTGTTTTTCACAAGGGTGACCTTTGACTGAGTCTTCTGTGCCTGTGTGCCCAAGGGTTTGCCTAACAAGACTACCTGTCCCTATGAGCCTGACCTCTCTTAGATCACTGCAGCAATAGAATTGCTATCTCAATTTATTGCGAAAGTCTTTGATTGGCACAGCTTTTGGGATATGTATCAGCTTATCCTGCTCCAAAGAGCCTATCAGCTGAGACACTGCCTTACAGGTGCATGGCAATTAAGGAGAACACAAGAGTTAACTTGGAAATTTTATGATGTTCAGCCAAAGGATTGGGGGTAGGATAAGCTGGTTTGGTTTTTTGGGGAGTGCACTTTGCTCCTTATGGTAATTTCAGGAACAGAGCCCTACAATGGATTTAGTAGTGCAAGAGTTTCCAGCATGTAATTCTCCAGGTAAGTTGTAGGTCCATGGTCACTGTCTTTAGTATGTGTTTTTAGATGTACAAAATCTTTGCAAGTTTTTCCCTCTTCTTTCTCAGAATCTCTCCAGTCAGAGTTGTTGATAGTATCTTGGTGTAAATGAGAAAAATATCTTTATCTGTCCTTCTTCTTAAGGAGAATGCTGTGAAATGTGCAAAGCATTATCTGTGGGGTTTCTCAATTCCTATGCAATTCTTTTTATTATATTGTGTGATAATAAAGATATGCCTTTATTATAACCTAAGATATCTCTGTGCCACTTGCTTTTTACTTGGTCTGTTTATTCTTTTTCTTCTGGCTCAACCCATCTTGATATTTGTTCGTTTTAACTTCTTTGATTTGTCAGTTACAAATTATGAATGTATTATATGTGTAAGAATCAGTAGATGTATATATTTAAAAAGATAATCTGGACCCCAGTGTTCAATCTTTCTCTCCCCTTCATTCTGAAACATTGGGACGAGTGAAATTAGGATGAAAATTTAAACACGGAATCCTAAATTTGATAGTGACTTTTTTGTGAGATACTGCAAAGGCTTCAGTGAAGGTTAAATGTGGGCTTAACTCTGGTTTGGCACAGAGGCAAACTTGCTGCTATAATCCATTGTTTTAAATCTCTCAGCCTCAGTGGGGGAAGGAAAGGGTTGATAGGTGATACTGTGTAAGGAATACTACAGTAACAAGCTCCTGTGAGCCATGCTGAGCATTCAGATTGCCTGTACCATCAATGTTCAGGGACATCAGGCACTGGGTACCACAGACATTTCTCTGGCCTTCCAGTAACTGTCCCCTAGTCTGCCAGGGAACCTCTCTGTGAATCACAAGGAAGTTCTGGACAAATATTTCAGTTTCCTTTATTTATGGTATGGGAACAAAAGCGTACTGAACACAATTCTGTTCGTCTTCATGCTTGACACCCTTCCTCTTAGGCAAAACTACTGGATTGTGTCACAGCCTGGCATTTGCCTTGGCAATGAATGCCAGCCTGACCACAGTGGCTGGGCTGGGTTCTGCCCCAGACAGGTGTGGGGGTGTCAGTGCACAGATAGGCATCTCTGCTAGATTCATATCCCAGCTCAAGCACCATCAGGTGAAGGGTCATTAGTGTTGGCCTGTGTCTGGATTCACAGGTACGCTGTGGAAGCAGTTTGTGTGCCAAAGTGTTGTGAGGACTTGCCATGACATGCTGCTTATTCTTTGTGTGATGACTTGGAGGAAAAAAAAGCCCCCTTCCCCAAGTGGTCCTGCACTACAATCATAGCTTAGGAAAGCATTAATATATTTGTGATAGAAGCTACATTATCATGCATAATTCCAGTTGCTGACTCCATGTACTTTTGTGTATGTTGCCTGTGGGATACAAATGGTCAAATCAACCAGCTTGTAGCTTAAGTTCAAAAGGCTCCAGGTCAGAACTCAGGAAATAAGGTTATTGTTTCTTCCTTTGCCAACTTTTTGCGATTCATTCAGATTACTTGATCTTTTACTGTCTCAATTTACTGCCTTGGAAATTAACATAAACCCACTTATTTCTTTGTTAAACTTTTTATGGCCATTGTTGAGGCATAAAACATAATGACTAATTCCACATGTTTTCCTTAGTAGGATTGGGAAGGAGTGCTATTAACTTTGTGGTGTCATTCAGAAAAGTTACTGAGGAGACAAATGCCAAAAGTAGAGATTGTGTCATCATCTGTGTATTGCATAGTGATTCTTCTTGGTGTGTGACAGGAAGAGATCTCCAGACAATCAAAGGCTATGTTAATTTTATGGAGTAGACCTTTTGGAGGTCTGCTTTCAACAATAGGAGAATATTCTAGATATTAATAACTTCATATTTTCAGTGCTGAATGGTATTTATTTGTTTAAAATGTAAGGTGACAAAAATTAAGAATTCGGTGTGTTTGAAGTTAATTTCTTGGAAAGCAACTTGATGCTAAAATACTGTCTTGGATTTTCTGTTGAACTACGATGTTAAGGACAGCTATTGTATTTAAAATCTGTCAGGAATGTGGTCAAAGACGTTGAAGCTAACTCAGACAATGATAATCTTGGGTTTTAGGAAACCTTCTGTGTGCTGGCATGCTTTAAGAAAAGTTGACTTAGCTTTACCCACGTCCTGTACAGAGCCATTCCTGACCTTGTGGCAGCTTTTTCCAAGGTGTTAAGCACTGATGGGAGCATGCCTTGGATACTGTGGGCTCCTCAGTACAGGAGAGATGTGGACATTGTCTCTCCTGTGTGCAGCCAAGGGCCAGGAAGGTGTTCAAGGAAAAGCACCATCCTGTCTGCAGGAAATGGCTGGGTGCACTGTGGTTCCACAGCTCAGAGGAGAGGGCTCAGAGGTGTCTCATCAATGAACAAATAGGGATGGTACAGAGGAGACAGAACTTGGCTGCATTTGCTGCCTGGTGCCAGAACCGAAGCCACTGGGCACGAAATGAAACAAAGGGGTTTTCTTCTGAACATCAGGAAACATTTTTTTCTGCAGTGAGGGTGATTGAGCACCAGCAGAGATTGGCCAGAGAGGTGTGGCATCCACTGAGTCACATGCAGATCTGAGAGCAGGCCTGGGGCAGCACCAAGTACCCTCCAAAGGCATCAGAGTGTAACTGGAGGAGTTCCCTTCAACCTCAGCCTGTGATGATGTTAATGATTCCTGAACAGGGACATCACAGGACCAAATCGATTATGCTTTGACGGTTTGAGCTGTGACTCTCTGCCACAGCTCTACTAAATAGACGTTTTAGTGTAGAAAAGTGTGACTGAGCTACTACCCATAGCTAAAATGGTGCTAGGGCTGGGAATGTCTGGTTAAGTTACCTCACTTCTGTGAATCTGAAAGTCAGTCACTTTGTATATTTATGGAAAAACCACTTTTAATGATGCTTATCAGACAAAAAATGAAATTCTTTTGGGTGAAGAGGGCTGATGTCAGGGGAATCCAAATAACTTCTGTCTGGAGATCTGCAAGCTTTTTCATTAACTTGTGAGAATTCTAACTTGTTCTTTTTGCTGATGTAAGTTGTATGCCGTCTTTAGGCCTATGAAGAATAATTGCAAGAATTTACTAATCCAATATGCAATCAAAATCTAAAATTCCATCCATGTTATACCATTTGATATTTTTCCACTCAATGGGATTTTTAAGATTAGTTTGAAAGCCTTTAGTTCTATCTGTATTGTCTCTGACTTTGCTATATTGTTAAACACTGCACTCCTTACTAGATACCAGGAAATAGCACTACTCAAGGTTTTGCAAACAACAGATGTATTTTAATGTCACTCATTAACCAATTGTATGAGCCATTAAAAGCCCACTTGCCGTTTTCACAGCACTGCTTCTCCTGAGCACGACTCTGAGAACCCTTGAATTTACCTTAGCTATGGCTCTACAGAGCAAGCTGTGGTGTTTGTACCTGGTAAGGGACAGGTTATTACTTAAAGACTACAACCTTGAGTATGCTCATGAACATAGGTAATAATATACATTAATAATGCAAAATAATAGGAAATAATAGATACTATTGTTCTGATCAGAAAACCCTCAGAAAGCACTATTTAGTCAGGCTGTTTGTAGATAATAAAGACTACTGTTAACTTTTTCTTAGGGCAGTTATTGTCTAAGGTGTATTGTGGTTGTGCTGCCTTGAGTGCTTGGCTTCATGATTTCATTCTTATATTGCTTCTTATGTAGTAGATTTCTATGTTATGTGTTACAAATTTGGGAAGTCCTAGATTTGAATTTGAACATGGTTTACAGGAAGTGCTTCCATGCTTGCACAGATCCCAAACTGATGGTGATTTAATCTCTTCTGGAAAGGAGAGATTATATAGCACTATGTCATCCAGATATCATGGGGGAAAAAAGGGGGTTACTTTTCTAGTTTTTTGACCTTAGGAAATGATTAATGAGAAGTCGTTCAGCTGATGTAATAAATTTTTTCCATAGAACAGCTGTGAAGTAGGAGCCCTGAAGATTTCCAAATGAATGCAAATACAGATGAGATATTTAACAGCTTCCTCAATTTTTTTTCAGTTGGGAAGGCACACTTAGTGGGAGGATGAGCAATTAAAACAGAGATTAAGTACTTGATATTTTTACTTTCTCTTTGTTTCTGAGCTTGCCAGGAGCATTCCAGTGCAAACTGAAGTAAATTATGGCAGTGAGAGTCAAGCAATTTAAACCACTGGCTGCTTTGGTAGTCATAACTTGTAAATAAACTATGGGGAAATCATGTTTATGAAGAGAGTTGGACAGGAAAAGTGGGATCACAATGTTCTGAGCCCTTTTTTATCTATTTTCCTTATTACAATGAACTCCTTTCAGGATATTTAGCTATCTGGTTTTAGTTTACTAAAAGTGGGTGTTCAGCCCACACAAGACCACGTAGGTTTGGTCTAGAAACAGATTAAGCGCTGGTTTTAGCAGCAAATCATCAGACAGAAAGGTGTTAACTCATCTTGAAGATTTTTGTTTCTTTAGGCCTCTGCTGTGTCATTTTCCAGCTCTGTCTCTCTGGCCTTGCATTAACAATTGTTGTTAATTTTGTGGTAGGGAGAAGCATCGAAGAATGTTGATATTAAGGTTTTCTCTCCCTCTATAGATACAGATTTCAGTACTGTAGTCTCAAATACTCTGAATCCACTACAGGAAAATCAGTAAAATCACTTGTGTAACAGAATGACTGTTAAGTTTCAAAGTATTTGTCAGATGAGCTTAAAACAAAATAAGAAACATCTATTTCTCCCCAGAAAATTGAGTTCTTATGTGAGGTCTCCTTGTAATTAAAGTATTATAGATGTTCAGGGAAAAGTTTGGTGACGTGCCTGTATGCCTCTTAAAAGAGTAACAGGCTTGGAGGATAATAAGTTGGAAGCAAAATAACAACCTGGGAATATATCTATATGTGGTGAGAAGTTGTCCAAATGGTTAAAGTCTTATTTTAAAATTACTAAAATATGGCTTAGAATAAAAATATGCTAATCTTTCTCACCTGCTCAGACAATTTGACTGTCGAAGGACACTTAGTATTCACAACTTCTCACATCTGAGGGTGATCTTGATATTCGGAAAGCTCCATTCCTTCCTCCAAAAAAAAAAAAAGAGATATCATAGCTGTTTACCTCAGCAAGGCTTCTGAAGCTCTCTGGAGATGTTACCATGTTTTTAGGACACCATTGATTTTAATACAAACCTCTGACTAGTTCAGCCTTCCCTGCCCAGGATTTAGAGCTGTTGGAGGGAAGCCAATCAAACTGTGGTTTCAAAGTTATAACTTAAGCTTAACTTAATTCATAAACTGTACTTTCATGAGTGTTGCCCACTACACAGCAGAGTAAGTCCCCAGGGGATGTTCTCTTATCTTTTGCATTTCATTCTTAAACTGTACTTCAGCTTTTTGCTGCACAGATCTCCCTTTTCAGGTCTGGTTCTGGGAGTTATCTGATATAGTGCTATCTACTTATCTGCTTTAATGGTGGCAATACAGGTATTGGTAATAAAAAGGGGATGTTAGATCCACACACATTGTTAAAAGTTTTGGTATTTCCCCAAGTTAGTGGCACAGAGCTTTCCTGTGCTCCTGCTTTGCTATGAAGTTAATGAAATACAGATTGTCTTAGATTTCAGTATAGTTAAGCAGGAAAGTCTAGTGTGCTCTTGGCTTGAACTGTTTTGCTTTTAGACCCGTAACTACCAATACTATTTTTAACTTGTTCTTTGATCTGGTCCTGAAAAGATTTAAAAAAAACAAGTGTTGCTCTGATGAGCAGGCCAGTCACATTTAGTGGTAGAAGCTCCATTTCAACATGGGATTCTTCTGAATAATGTACATCCAATTTGCATCTTCTTTCCCCATGCAAACAAAAAGTACTGTTTTTGCAATAGAAATAATTTCCCCGTCTATCTCCTGTTGCTGTTGGGAAGGATGACTGTCTCCTCTAGGCAAGTCCCACAGTGGCCAAGGAGGTGCTAATGGCTCGCTGAGAGTCCCAAGCTGTCGGAAAGTGCTCTTATTAGGCATCCTTTTGTGGAAAAGAGATGCAGAATTAAATAAGAAATTAAGCAGGGATGACAATCAACCTCTACCTTTCCCTGTCCATGGAGGGCTATCAGATTTGGCTTTATCTCCTGTGAGTAGTGTCTGTTTCTAAAACGGTGGTGACCCCTCCTGGGACCACAAGCTGCTTTTAAAACTAAGGGTCAGAATATTGTGGCATGAAGCTTGGGTTTCCCTGTCACTCTGAGTGTTATCTTGCCGTTGCTGTTTGTAAGAGATAAGCCAAGGCATGGCCGATTCCAGAGGTACAACAGTGCAGAAGGTGAGGCTGAGGGGGGGATAAAAGCCAGCTTCATTTCTTATGTGTGAGCAAATGGACTTGTGATGTACTCCGCTGTCTGTACGGAGCAGCATCACCCGAGGCTCCAGGGCACGGAAACTGCGGCCTGGGGCTTTCCTGCATCCGCCTGAGCTGCCGGCACCAAGGGAGGGCACGCTGCTAGCCTCGGGCAAGCTGGGTGCCCAGGGCTTGCCTCTGAGCTGCCCTGGGAGTTCCACATCCAGGGAGGAATGGGCATGAGGCTCTAGAGATAGCTGGGGGCACTGCTGCTGCACCTCTGCTATTGGCAGATCAAAACCAGCCCCTTCCTGAAATGGACTTATCTTCCTGCAGTTTTCTTCCACAAGAGAAGCCATATATTTAGCTTAATTGCAGCCAGATTTTCTGATATTGGGGAAAAAACCCAAGATGATAACCACAGGGCACGAAGTGATGGGTTTTAGTGATGCAGTGCTTCAGACAGGTGAGCTGTACAGCTATAGCAAGGCATTTTTATTTGTTTGATGAACTGCTTAGATTTAATTGTAAACTTTTTCCTTGACGTTTGCGGAATTGGATGGGGTGTTTTTGGGAGGTGACGTGTAAGGGTAAGAAAAAGGTGACCTAAAGGTGACTCGTGACAAAATTAAACTGTTTTTACGTTGTTAGTTTCCGGTTTGGTTTTTTTTTTTCCTGATACTTCCCGAGTTTAGGATGTTTGCATTCCCAGTTACGTTAGAGCTTAGAAATTGAGTAGAGGTGTTATTACACCTGAGATGTAACATCTCATTTTAATGAGTAACTTATTGTACACTTTACAGTTAGTAGCAGAGATGAATCCATCAGTTAAAATCCAAAGTACAGCTTCTGGTTTTCTGTATGGCAGCTCTGAGCCTCTGATCTGCCTCTAGACTGGTTATTTTTTTGATCACCTTAGTTATTTTTCTGTATTCATCCAAACCAGGTTTCTGAATGGCAAAATAATTGTACAGAAGTGTCTATATTCTGTTTATCAACAATCAAAACTGTCTTGCGTGTTCAGTTTTGGGGAACCTCAGTCTCCAACTGGAATTCAGTTCATGATGACAGAGGTAACTGTTTCTTTTACAAACACTAGTGTTGGTAAAAGGGGAGGCAGGTGTTAGCTCTTGTTTGCAAGAGTACCCTGGTGAACATCAGATCTAGGTGATTGCATCACAGGATATATGCCCTGTGTGTGGCGGTGCTGTATTTTATTACTGGTTAGTGTGGGGAAATAAAGAAAAGAGTTTCATGTGGAATATATTAAATATCATATGTTAGAAATTGCTGTCTTATCCCAGACAGGAATACTAAAAGATGCCTTTTTTCCCCTCTGTTGTGAGTTGGTTAACTTCTGAGCTGTGAGCCTTAAATTGAAGGTCCAGAAATTTTTCTTATTGCAGAGTTACTATAAAACCAGTTTAGGTCAGGTTACTAGGGAGTGATAGATACAGCTGCACTCTGGTTCCAAGCCCCAGCAGTAATGTGCAGGATAGTGAAAAAATGATGTATTTTGGATTCTGAAGTCCTGGTTGTTTCCAAAAGGTTCAAACTGAAACAACAAATACATCCCTTCTGAAAGCTCAGTCAGGCATGCACCGGGAACTGCTGTGACAGCAAGAAGAGACTAGTTTGAACAGCCCGAGTAGCACAATTGCTCACAGCATTGCAGCAGCCTCGAGGTCACTCCTCAAGGTCTCACAGCACCGTTTGGTGTAGCTGGGCTTTTTCTTCCAAGGTATTGTGATGTGTATGCAAGCTCTTCTGTATTGTCTGTATTAACAGTATTTGGAAAATTTTATAGTTTTCATAAAAACTGTTTGCCCAGAAAATGGCTTTCTTCCTTGGGGAGTATCAGTGCTTGCAGTGCAGAGAGAGGCTGGCTGTGGGAATGGGGAGGAGGAACAATGGTTTTAAACTGGTAAGAGGATAGTTTCAGGTGGGATATAAGGAAGAACTTTATTATGAAGGTGATGAGGCAGGTTGCTTAAAGAAACTGCCAATGCCCCATCCCTGGAAGTGTTCAAGGCCATATTGGATGGGGTGTGGGGCAGTCTGATCCTAGTGCAAGACGTCCCTGCACACAACAGGGGGTTGGAATGAGATGATCTTTAAAGGTCCCTTCCAACCCAAACCATTCTGTGACTGCAAGGACCTCAAGTTATTCTATCCAGCCTCTTGGCTGCCTTCCTGCAATTGGATTTTCTCGATTTTAATTACAAACTTTGCCATGGCGCCCAGTGAGAAGTGCTTGGGATAGGTCAAGATCGTGATTAATGCATAATTTATATCTATCAGTACCAATCACTGACATAATTGCATTTAATTATTTCTGCAATTACGTGATATTAAGGACTTACGATGTTGCAAGGTAACAATTGGATGCAAGTTGTTTTCCCTGTAATTAAACAGCCAGTTGTCCTGGTTTGGGTAAATTTGGGAGACAGCTGCCAAAGGGGTTCCTCCAGAAAAGCAAATTCAAGTGGCCCCTCCCCCAGCTGGCCCAGGAAAAGGTTTCCTCAGAGAGAAGTGGAAAAAACTGTTTAATCAACCGGCAAAGCACTCCCCAGCCTAAAAATAAACAATACTAAACAACAAAACCTCTCACTGCTCCGAGGAGATGACAAATTCCGAGAAGTCCCTCCCGTGGGTTGCTCAATCCCAGTTTTCATTTTCCAGTGCTGGAAGATGCTGCGGCCTGGACCAGGCCCTGGTGGGCACAGGTGGGAGCTCCCGGTGCTCTGCTGGGTTTTCAGTCCACAGCAAATTCAAAACAGTTCCAAGGAAAGAACACAACTCCAGTCCAGGGAACTCCTCTGCCCCAGCTAGCTAAACTAACTAAAAGCAAAGGAGAGTTCTCTCTGGCTGTCCCCTGCAGACAGCACAGTCCAGCAGAAGGATGCAGTGAGCAAGTGCAGTTCCTGATAACAAACTCTGCACTTCTTCTCTCCCCACTTCCCTCTCAGAGCCAGTCTGAAAGGGGCAGAACTCAACACCCAGCACAAACAGGCAAATGATTGGGGATACAAGCATCATAAAGTCACTCTAGGACACCAGTATTACACTATTATGGAGGATTTGAACCCTAAAATAGAAGCATTTCTTCTTGTCTGTGTTTTTGTGTCTTAGCAAAACAGTATCTGTGTTCTGGGAGTGTCTGAAAATACAGATGAGAGCAATAACTCATGAGTTTTACTAAACAACTAATTAGTTTTAGAGAAGCAAAGATATGATGTATGTCTTGATTTCACTTTTAAACAAAAGATGTTATTTGAGGAAAAGGCATACTTAGTTCGCATTTAGAAGACTTGAAAAGTTGAGGCAGTATGATCAAGTTGTTGGTATACAAAATACTTGATCAATGTAGACTTTTAAAAAGATTTCTTAATTACTTTTGATACCTTTTTGGGCATGTTTCATAGACTTGAATCTTATTCATGCCATCACTGTAATAATGGCAACTACAGCTCTTCCTGTCTCCTGAAAATATACTTTCATTGCAGAGCTAATACTGCTGTATGCTACAGTTATGGAAATTGTTTCCATAACTCCTAATCCTTGTGGAGATGTCCAACTGAAAGTTTGTGTCCTGTGAAACTGAGAAAAAGTGTCATCTTCTCAGTTGTTCTTGCTGTTAAACATGTGATGTCCTGATGTGCATGTAATAAGTGATGTCCTGTATTGTGTACATTCTGTTCTGACAGTGAAAGAAGCAAATAAAGGAGGCCCAAAAC
The DNA here is from genome assembly GCA_013400175.1 of Phainopepla nitens. NCBI lineage: Eukaryota > Metazoa > Chordata > Aves > Passeriformes > Bombycillidae > Phainopepla > Phainopepla nitens. The sequence continues at coordinate 380,822 of VXBQ01010981.1, forward strand.
TTGCTGCACTTTAAGTGCTCCACAGGAAATGTGCATTAGCTACATTTCTAAAATCCAGTCTGTTCCAGCCTAACTCAGATGGAATGGAGGCTGCTGAGGAATAGGAGTTAGCATTGTAGTTAAAAATAACAGCTTGTCGCTTTTACTACTTTTCCCTCTTGGGTAGGAAAATGACTGTCATTCCCAAGGGGCTGCATTGGTAATATTCTATATACAAGTACTTCTCTGTCTGTATACACATAAAATTAGAGATAACAATACATAGTATAGAACATGGTATGTCAGTTCTAAAAGGAAACTAAGATGGGAATGAAGATGGAAAGCTTCTATTTCTGTAAGGAAAAGCATAATATGCTGGACATCACACATTTAAAAACAGATAACCATAGATAAAATTATGCAATCTTTATATCTTGAATTGCTAAGTTACTTGAGCTGTAATGGAAGCCCACTTGTGTTCTTCTGACTCATATCCAATCCAAGCTAATTCATGGTCTCTTACTAATTGTGTACAGGCCATAGCAACAGTTAAAATTGTGCAAGTGTCTTCTGGCAGCAATGCTGTTGTGCCATAACCATGTCCTGAACCCAGCTCTGGTGTGCTCAGCATCAGCCCAGAATTCCTAGCCAGAGACTCAACCTGTTGCTGTTTAGATGTCCCTGTGTAATGGGGAGTTACATGTTCTCAACTGTAACCACAGTTCATGATGATTTGTCAATGCTGTTTTTCACTGTGCACCTAAAAATGGCCAGTGGCCAGAACCCAAGAATTGTTCTTCAGGGTTCATGGTCAGTAAAGAGGAGATTTGGATCCCAAGAAGAAACTTGTGTAGTGAATGGCCCTGGGAAAGAACCCACAGATACAAGAGGGAAAGGAAAGCTGCATGTTTTTCCCCATGGCAGTTGGTATTGTTTAGGGGTACCTGAGGTAGGCTTTCTGGTGTGTGGCTTTTCTGGCACATGTGTTGTCTGTCATTCTAATCTGATTTGACAAACAGATTTCTAATCAATCATATCGCAGTAGATTGTCGTTTTCCCCCTGTTATTCATGTTGTAACTTTGACTAGCATAGTCCAAAAATAGCTTATTAGCTGAATAATTATTCTCTATAGTATGTTGTATTTAGTCCCTGGAACTTGCAGAATCTATTCTTTGCGGCACGGCTTAGGAATACTTTTCAAATTACTGATGCAAAATCAGTTGGTCTTTTTTTCCCCTGTTGTATTTATCACAACCATGTGATTATGGAAGAAGAGTTTCATGAAGTGTGGCATGTCAAGAATACTACTTTATTAGGAGTTAAAATGTGTTAAGCTCTGAATAATATTAATTAAATAGGAGGTGAGTTCTGTGAGAAGCTGGTCAGTGCTGATATTCCCTGATGCAGTTCCTTTACTGTCTAATAATTTGAGTGATGCTTGTGATTCAAGCACTAAGTATAGGCTGGGATTTTGGTTTCTGCTCCTTAGATGATGATGGGAACATATGAGGAACAGGAGGTGCTGGTAGAACAGGATGATATTTCTTCATTTCCCCCCCTCCCCAACAACTCCTTCCCAAAAAGGAAGGGAGGCTATGGGAGCAGTACTATTGACTAACCCTGGAGTATGTTCCTGCATATCCTGCTGAGTGTCCTTGGCGTGGGCCTTCTTGTTTCCTTTGGGAGTCAATACTCACTGGAAGTCAGTGTTGCTCCACAAATCACAGCTGGTTTGTAGCCATGGGACCTGATACTGGAAGAGCTGTGAGCACTCCTTGTTTCACTACTTTGTGAAAAGCACCTTCTGATAAGCAATTTAATTTCAGAGAAGGTGGTGCCTCTCTACCACAGTTTTATTTTGAAACAGAAATATCCACAGGAAAAAAATTTGTTTGCAGTTGTGTGAGAAGTTTCAACAATTTTTTGAATATTCTGGGGAGAAGGAAGAATTAATAAGCTACTTCATTTACATTAGAAAATATCATAAAACCTATTAATGACAGAATCAGCCTAAACACTTTTGTGGTTTCTTTTTACTAGGTTTTGCATTGCTTGTATTGAAGGTCCTAAACCATGAATATAATAGGTTTCTTTCATTTAACACCTTCCCACTTTAATTCAGGTAGGGATAAAAAAGGCAAAAGGCTCTGAGCTTTACTGAGAAGCTCCAAAGCTGAGGGGAAAAATAAATAAGTGTACTCCTATTTTGGTTAAATCCACGCCATGTCAGGAGTTCCAGCAAGGCAAATCTGCTCCATGTAGTTGATTTCAGTGTAATTTTTGAGACTTGTGTATGATGAGTGTTGAGGCTCCTTTGTGTGGCAGGGTTGATTCCTCTCTCCAGAAGTTCAAGATTTAAAACCCATGCTAAATGCAAGGAGCCTAGAACAAAGTGCTTTGGTTCTGAGCTGGATTTTTTTGGTCTAACAACAAAGAAGCACATTCATGTTATGGAATGCATTTCTCACAGTTCTGGAAAAGTTCATTGTTTATTCATGAAGGAAGGTCATTAAGGCCTGGTTAATCCAAGCATTTATTTCTAATACATTTTCTAAAAGGGATTACTCTTGTCTTATTAAATATGAAGATTCATAGGGAAAATGTGTGTCTTGCAGAAGGGAAAACAAATGGGACATGCAAAGTGGGTATGTGTTTAGAGGAATTTTCACTATCAGAGCAGATTGTATGTTTCAATTGTATTTTCTTGTTCTTTTTGATCACTGACATCATTGCTCTTTGCATTTTAATTTTCTGAAATGACGATGGGTCGAGAGATGGGACTTAGACAGTGGGGCCATTCGTGTGCTTTACCACTGTCCTTTGGGAGGGCTGATTCTAAGCCTGTTATCTAGAAATGTGATCCTGAGGTTTCACAAAGCTGTGTCCTTTGATAAGTGAGACACACTTGATTCCCCTGTGGAGGAGGGAGGAGGTGTATGGAGGAGATGCCATGGTCTCCACGCTGCCTGGCACACTGCAGTCTGCTGTTTCCTAATCTGTGGTTCTGATGGATGCACACATTGCCTTTGGATTTGTCCCTGATGTAATTTATGTGGCAACTGCCTTGGCTTTTTTTTAACAAGTTGCTTCTTACCTTGTGCATTGCCCTTAAAAAATTTACAAGCCTATTAGATAGTTTAAATAATTCAGTTAGAAGAAACTAAAGGGCCGGAATTCTTTCTCATTCTAAAATAAATCGCCAAACTAAAGCAAATTTTGGCTCCCAGTATTTCATCCTGACATGGTTCTGGTACACAGTGATAAAATTTTCCATTCTCAATTATTCAAATACCGTTAAGCAGCAATTCTCAAGCATTGCAGAACACCATCTACTGCTAATAACTTGTTTGTAAGAGAATGTGTTAAGGCTTCAAGGTTAATGGAAATGTAGCCAATAAATGCTGATTTATTTGATTGTGTTTTTTTAAGGCAGCACTGAAGCAGTTTTCCTATTGACATTGTTAGTGCAGCTGCCTCTGTTTTGATTTGGAGTTATTGTTCAGTGTGGCTGAGAGAGTGAACTGAGACACTGGCAGTGTGGGAGCGTGGTCAGAGACAGAGATATCAAGTGAGCTATTTGAGCTGCTTATCAATTGTTAATTGTCTACTGATCCTTAAACCAGATACCGAAACTGAAAAGACCACTTTCAGCAATAGATGCAGATTATATGGATCCTGTAGGTGTGTAGGCCCTACAGCATAAGTGGGGTGCTAAATTTTTTATTACCTATTGTAGCTTTCATATCTGGGCAGTTCCAGTGTGGGCCTCCAAACCTAAAGTTGCTCTGAATTCATTTGTAATGAGAAGGTAACACCTGAACTGAAGCTGAATTAAGAGATGCATATTGACCAGTTGTCCATAGATATATTTATTTAGATTTCCCATGTCAAATGCATTTCCTCTAGAATAGGCCAGGAGTTGGAGGTCTTATATGTGATTTCCATAAACTGGGAAATTTAGGTGCATTTTCAACCATGTTACTATCAATGCTTCAAAGCAACACAATGCAAGTGTTGTTCATGGTTACCAGTAAAATGTGGCTGAGATTTTTTGGTGAAGGAGTTACTTGGATTAAGCACGATACAGATGATGTATTTCGTGTTCAAACTCCCTGGAACATCACCTGTTTGCTTTCAGTGCTATGGGATCATGTTCTTGTGTTGGGAGTCTGCCATGCCAAGTTGGAGCAGTCCTTGATTTATGTTCCTGCATGCTTTCCACAGTTATTGTGTGTGCCAGAGGAGAGGAGCGCTGCTGCAAACATGTTACGTGCTTTCTTTTTTTTTTTTTTGGATAGGATAGTTTCCCCAAAATGAGCCTGTGTGACTTTTTATATTAGATAAAAAATGGACATATTTGGCAACTTGTACATCAGATGTTTTTTGCCAGAGCTGTGACAGTTTGGGAGAAGAATGGGAATGAAGAGAATAGCAGCTTGAAGGCTATGACCTTTCTAACCACTTGAGTAGTCAGAATTGGTCTCAGACGTCAATGACTGGGCTCTTCTCTATCCTTGCATGTAGTTCTCATGCTGCTAAGGCTGCTGGCCATTCCTAAGGTAAAGACATCAAAAGAAACATCCTCTCTGTTTTTTCCTTTTCCATTCTCACAAATGATTCCTTAATCCAAGTCAAAAAGCCTGGCCCTGGCACCTCACCTGTCCCACAGCAGTTAGTCTGTTGTATGAGCCCCTGGTTTGGTGTTGGTGCTGCTCTTTGCATTACACAGGTAATCTGTGTTAGATCTGTCATCTTTCTGGGTGCAGCAGTGTTTTTGTCAGGTCACAGCACAAGCTGCTCTGCCCTCGTGACCTAAGATGCTGCCTTTCTTCAGGGTGCATTGAAGGTCTATACAAATAAATAATGAAGGAGTATGCCCTGATTAACAACTTCATGGACAAAAGAGCAATGTGACTGAAATTGGACTGATTTTCTTTTTGTTGGTTTGGTGCTTTTTTGGAGTGGGTTCTTGTGTTGGGTAGCTAGTTGTTTTTTTGGAATGTGTGATTTGAAATTTTTTGGTGGTTTGTTTGGGGTTCTTTTTGAGAAGTCCTGGATGAAACACTTGTAGTGTGTCTCCCACAGCCTTTGTGATCCACTTTATTTTGAGCTTTAGTTATAGGTGAATTTGCAAGTTAAGCGCTGACATCTATTCAACTCCAGCTTTGTGTTGATAACATTTTTAGGAAGTCAGTACTATTCTCTATCTTACATAGGATCATAAATTTTATTATCTGCTTTTCTATTACATCGTTCTATTATTAACTGAAATCCAAAAGACTTCTCTAATGTGTGGTGTTTTTCAGTGCCTGAGATTGCAAATGCCAGCTTCATCTGTCTTCCACATTGTCTTTTCCACTCCTGCATAATGAATTCACCTATTTCCTTACTATTTTTTGATCCAGTATATCCACAAGTTCCTTCTTGGAGACAAAAGTCACAAGGATAATTAGGAACTTCATTTCTGTCTGTATATTTGAAGACAGCATTTAGGTGGTAGTGGGTAGTTGCATTTCTGCTTCAGTTTGCGTATTATCTTACAGAATCAGCTGTATTTTAGCTTGGCTGAATACATTTTTGAATCCTTTGAGTATAGCCCTTCTGGCTGTGGTTTCATTCTTCTGGTGTTGCTGAGGAGAGAGTGCAGAAACAGCACAAGCTGCAACTGTCCTGTTCCTGGTTACCTGGGATTCATGCTCCTAGAAAACTTCTCTGTGGGGTACCCAGTCATGTCTTGGTTTGCTTTTACCCAGTAGACCTTGGCTACAACTTGGTGCTTGACATCCCAAACAAGACTTTATCAGCAGTTTCTGGTTCTGCATTTTTTTCCTGGTTTATCACTCTGTAATACATGTGTTTAGTCCTGTGTTAGTTTGAAATTAATTGGCACTTTAGTAGAGAGAGAAGAGAACACCTGAGAAGAGAACACCTGAGAAAACTTCCTCTGTGAATTGGTGGGACCAATCACCAGCTGGTTTGGTTATTGACAGTCTAAAAAGGAGGAGCACCTCTGTTCCCAAAAATAGAGAACTTTAAAGATAAAAGGGAGGAGAAGTGGTCTATAGATTTTATTCTAAATCTTATTTTTCTTTTAAGCTTATTAATAAATATTTTTCTTTACACCTTTTAAATTTTATACCTGCCTTATTTTTGCTCCTAATCCTATCTCAAAAGAAAAATTAAAAAAATTAAAATTAACAAAATCTAAACCACTACAAGTCCGTACATGCCTTTGCAGCTCTCTTTTCCAATGACGACTGGAGAGCTTTTGGTGCTTTATAGAATGTATCAAATCAGGTAAGCCCTCCTTGTCTGGCTCATTGCCATTTGCATCTTCAGTCATACGTGGGACCTTCAATATCAAACTTATTTATCTGTACTGCAAGCAAGATGAACTGGGTATAGGATTCACTATATTTGGTTTTCTTGGGTTTCAGTGAAAAGTAGCAGTAAACTACTAATATGTCGTTTCTTTAGTGTCAGCTTTCCAAACTTACTCTGTGCAGGCTGCCCTGTCCCTTTGATGTTTTTGCATTCTCTGTCCATTAGAATATTGAGTTTCTTGCCTCACTGTAATAGGCAAATATTTCCACAAATTCAGATTTTAAAGTAAGCAGAAATCTTTCAAAAGCCTCAAACTGATGTCCCTGTGATTTGCAGTAGTTTCCTAAAAGCTCCTTAAAACATAGCTGTTGCTTGTTCTTATCAACAAAAGCTGGGAAACTGGCACTTATCCCTCTTCAAAAGAAACAATCTGCTAATTGCCTTCCCTTCTCCTTTGATCTTCATGACCAGTTTTTCTTAACATTGCGGGACTTCTCTGAATTTTGAAATGAAAGGAGGTGTCTCGTAATTGCTCTTAATGCTCTGCATAATTCTTGTTCCCCAAAGAAACCAGTTGATAGCTCAGCTGAGCAAATGTGTTTAAAAACACGATCTGGGTCATCTAAACAATAAAGCAACTGGAAGTCAGCCTCTAGTTTTCCTTCAAAAGCAAAATTTAGCAAGTTGAAGCAGACTTCAGCCTGTGAATTTGGATATGAGAGCTTTTCAGCGGGTTTGATAGTGTGTCCTGTTCTGGTTGTATCCTCAGTAGTGAGGATATGGGCTGTCCATGAGTCCCACTCAGATGCTGTCAGCTTCCTTGCTTTGGCAGTACAGATGAAGGCACGGAGTTGATGACAGGTGGGTTTCCTATCACTCATCTGAGCTGAAGAGATACTGAATCAACAGAATCAACATCTCAGGGCTACCTCGCTGCAAAAAGCTGCATCTTCCAGAATGACACCTTTGTCCTTCAGTGTTCATTCAAGTGCTTTTGGAAAATGGTAGCTGAGCACAAAGATCCAGGCCCCCCACAGAAGGGGAAAACAGATTGAACATAAAATGATACAGCACTGTTTTCTTCATTTATTCTTTTCTTTTTCCTTTCAAACTTACCTTTTTTATTGACATGGCTGCATTCTTGTTTGCATGGTATGCTCTGCTTCATGTGTTGTATGTAAAATTTAAAGCTGTTTGTGAGCAGGTCCCTTCCATATGGCAACTGCAGCAATGCACAATCCAGTTCAGATGTCATTCATCACTGCTAATAAAAGTATGACAGCTTACATCTCAGAAGCTGATCCTCTTAAATCCCTTTCTGGTCTGAGCTCATGCATTGAATTTCACCTGCAGCTATTTTCTAGATGAATTTGATTGAAAGCCTTTTCACTTGTAACCTGCTTCAAATCCTGCATTACAAATGCCAGCTTAAATACAGGAAGCAAAAGACAGAAGCTAACAAAGTATTTCATGGAAGCTTTCTTACAGGTGAAAGGCAGTTCTGGGATTCAAGTTTTGTGATACAGTGAGAAGTTAGACTGGCATGTGGTGCTTCTTTAGGAGCACAGAGTGCAAGTTTGACAGGTAAACGTGTATTTTGGACAATTCCTGAGTGACAGGCAATGAATGTGCATAACACAGTGTAGCAGAAGTGGATGCAACTTCCTTTGTGAATGACCATCATCTGTTTTTCGATAAGCTGTGGTGTGTAAGTATAGTAGCAGTTTCTACTAAGTGTGAACTGCTGAGGGAGATGTAGCAATGACATTCTTGTGTGCTTGTATCCTCTGTGCTTCATGTATGAAATCAATAAGAAACGCTTCAGTTTGTCTCAAATGGGGTTTGCCAATGTGCCATTTGTTATAAATGGGAAAGGGAGCACTGCTGAAATGGGAAGCAGGGAATGCAGCGCTGTAAATCAGTGAGGTGTGTACTTAGCCCTGCAGATGGATGAACTTCTTGTGCTGCTCCCCTACACCAAGCATTTTCTTTTTAGTTGTAGCTAACAGTGCAACTTATTTCCAAAAAGAGCTCATTTCTTATAGCTCCTTTTTTTTTGCAATCCTTTAATGCACTAAAAATTGTAGAATATGTAGGATACTGTAATTAAAATAAACTTGCATGTTGATAGTATTTACCTAAACCATTTGAAGTAGTTGAAAATGTCCCATTCTAGTTAAATTACTGCATTCTCTCTGGTGTGAGCACTAGCACTGCTTTGTGGGACTGGGTAGCTTTTTTTTTCCCCTATGACAGTTTGCATTTGTTTGCTACTCTTTTCCTAATGGGATTCAGTCTGTAAATTGGGCTTGAAGCAGTGGAGTTGATGCAAGGAAGACAGAAGTGTTACATTATTTTCCTTAGGCATCAGTCACACAAGTTGAGAGTTAATTCAGTGCCTATTGCTTTAGTACATCCTTCTTTCTTGTGTGTATCCATGAAAGACAGAGAAAATTGTGAACAAAGATTAAAGTATTGCTTTACACTTACACTGTATTATGTTGTTAATGGGCACGAAGTTGTGAGTGTGATGTGTATGACTGAAGCCCAGTTTCTATCATGAAATGAGCCAGTGGAACAGGTGAGATGCTGGTATTTATTGCTGTTTTGCTCTCTTAGGATAACACATCTTTTAAATTTCCCAGCCAATAACTAAATTTACTTTAATGGGCAAAGGTTAAATTTAGGCTGTATCTGAGTTCAAGGACTAGGTAATGCAAATTTATGTTTTTAATTCTTGAAAAGCTATAAGATGACCCTGAGGTTCCTCCCTTATTTTTTTACACTGCCTTGAGACATTTCTTTTGCTACATCCACACATTCCTGTGCATCCTCTAAGTAATTTTACATAATTCTAAGCCACTGTCACAGGGACCAGTGTGGCTTATGTGGCTCTAGGTTGGATTTTTTTAACTTTTTTTTCTGCAGTGAGGCACTAGAAGAGGTTGGCTCTAGTAATTAGGCTACCAAACTTCCATGGTTGTCTTGCATTTTGTCTGGCTTGCTTGCGCAAGATATTTGGCACAGGTGAAGGTGCACAGCTGATGTTTTTTTCCACCTGTGAGAGCAGACAAAAAGCAGGTTGGAACTTGTAGCCGGTAGACTTGGTGCTGCCATGTTATGGAGCTTTTGATACCTAGTAATAGAAAAAGAAGAATCAACATGATGATAACTTGCTGGTTCTGTTTGCAGAGTAATTTTCAAGAAAGGCTGTGCTTTTTGTGATTTCTGTAGTGTGAGTGAGTGATCTAGAAATTATAGAACTCCAACTGATATATAACTTCGGGGTGAATTAGTCCACCTTTGCTCACTGGTTCCTTTGCTCTTACTAAGGGTAGTTTTTCATTAGGATTATCAACATTTAGTTCGAGATCAAATTGTATACTAGAGTGGGTTTCCTAGTGCTCTTTTGCCCTGGGAAATATAATGGATACATGGATCATGTGACCTTTGGTTTCTGCTGTTTTCATAATGTACATATTGGGGAAAAGGCTTCAAGAGGCCAACAGGGGAAGGACAAACAAAATTCAGCTTGGGGAATGAAAGGGGCTATAGAGTTTAAAGATCACTGATGAATTTGATTTGACAGCATAGGAAAATAAATTTGAAGCTGTGAGCCTCTAGAACCTTTTCTGAGTGTTGCAATGAAGAGGGACAGGTAAGTAATAACCACAGTGATGGTGAGGATGCTCTTAGTGACTGACCTCTGCCGTGGCTGACAGAACAATTCTCACTCACTTGTCATTGGAAGCATCTTAGGGACACCTCCCTTTGGATTGTTGAGCCCTGCCTTGGAAACACCTGCATTTGGAGAGTCCTCTGTGCTTGAGACAGGACTGGCAGGGCCCCACGGAGAGCAGCCAACTCAGGAAGTAGTTTTCATTATAAAATGGGAAAAATACAAGAAGAGGAATAGATGGCTTTGGTAGGAAGGCAAAATGCCTCTTGCCTCCTATCTCAGAGCAGATGATACCTAGTCGGGATGGTCCCAAAGCAGAGGGGGAGCTTAAAGATAAAAAGGCTGATAGGTTTGCTTATAAAGAAATACTGCATTGATTGAAAGGAGTCAGAGGCCCTTTCACAGACACTTGGCTTTACAGTTCATGGGGATCTGAGACTTTTTGTAATGAGCATTTCTTACTTCATGCAGATGTCTCATCATTGGATTCCAAGAGCACTTGTGCTGTGGATGCAGGCTGCTTTCAGACTTGCCAGCTAGTTCATGAACTGCAGCTTTCCTCTGGAGAGCAAAGGTGCAGTGGAACAGCTGTGGTTCTGGAGGGATATAGGTGCATTTAAAAGTCATTCAGAAAGAAGTTATCAAAGTGCTTGTGTTCTGATGAAATATTTTTTTTCCAAATTCATGTTAACACAATCACTTTTAGAGAAAAAGCACACGATGATGAGATGCATCAGGAATTGTTAAAAATGCACAAGCAGGAGGACTGCAAGAAATTGTCTGTAAAATTACAACAGGTAAAGTGGATGAGAATCAGGGTGGTGGCCTTTTAAGGAATGAGGAGTGTGCATTTTTTTTGTTTTTAAGGAGCAAAGAAAAAAGAAGTGTGTTTAAGGGTACTTGAGAACTGTTGATGAATTTTGTGAATTTGGTCTGAAATCAAGCATGACATGTCTGGTTATTGGCACCTGTATTTTTATACCCACTGCAAACCTGTGACAAATACTGGGTCTCCTCCATACCCTGCCATTCTGTCCTGTCACTGGGCAGTGTTCTCTGGTGCTTTTTATTCAGTCTATATGGTTTTTATATGCTCTGGTGCAGTTCATTTCCCAAAATAACTTCTGCAACTTGCAGTTCTTCCCTTGTACTTTAATGTGTCAGTTATATTTATATTTTTAGGGATGTTCACCAAAGTGATGCCAACTCCTATCTCTAACATCAGCACTGAGGAATGCACTTCTGGGTGCTGCTTTCAGTAGAACAGGAAATGTGAGTCTTTAATGAGGAGAGGCAAAGCCTTCCAGCTCTGTGTCAGGTGGTTCTTCCTTCAGTTTGGGCTTGTGCCAGGAAGGCTGCTTGATCACTTAGGTGAATGCTGTAACTTAAGCTCCTTTTCTGTTCAGTATCAGTCAAACATTAAATGTTTTGACTGGTTTTTTGCCTTCCCTGTGCTTTGCTGTTGAAAAATTCTGTTGTGTTTTCTCTCTGCTGCTGGTTTATACTGTTCAGCCCAAGTTTGTTTTCAAAATAATTGTTTCATAAAATTGTTTTCTTAAGCTCTGTAGTCCTTTATCAAAGATAGTGCAGGTGCTTCGTGTAGCAAGAAAAATACTAGAAGTGCATGAAAAAAAATCTAAATATTTCTGTCCTGAATAATGTTATCACAAATATACATAGATCATAAGTATTAATTACAGGAGAAGGTGATGGAGCCATCTGTTGTTATAACTGCTTTGCATCCTAAAATCCTGTCTTAGAGTATATTATAGTATTTTTTCTCTTGAGCTTGAAGTGAGATTTTTCCTTGCTTTTCTGGAGTCATAATGATATGATTTGGGCTGTGATACATAGGCCTCTTGAAAAGGGAGATCAAGAAAAATACCCTGCTTTGCCCAAGTGCAAGTATAAAATATTAAGAATCAGTACAGCTTTGCTACCTCTATTCTGGAAAGCATGCATTTGGCATTTGCTAGTGGAATAGTTTAATGAAAAAAAATAGACATATGTATGTCAAACTTGACAGGTTTTTGCCCTGTAGATGTAAAAGTGCCCAGGTGGAGATTGGTGGAGTTTGGAAGTTAAATTTTGCCCAAACTGGGTTCTGTATTCACCACACTTAGGACTGCAGTCACTAAGAAACCCTTTCCTGCAATTGGATCCCTTGATAGGCAGAGGTGATTGTGGCACTGATTGTTTCTGGAACAGAGATCCCTGGAATCAGTTTCTGCCTGTAAATGAAGACTCTGCTGTGCCTTATGCATAAAAGGGAGCAAAATGAACTTCACTGCTCTATTATTTATCTTTGGCTTTGTAAAACATTCCTTGAACAAGTTTGTGGCAGTAATACATGTTTGCTCTCAGGTATGTACCTGTTCAGAACAGGTATGTTCTGCTCTCTGTTTAGTATATTGAGGAAAGTGATTCCAAGAAAATGAGGGAGTTGATGTGGAGAAAAAAATATAGAAGAATTTGAAAGGACTTTGATATTTCTCTGTTATTATTGCTCTTGTTCCTTTTCTTACTAATAAATTGACACAATTATCATCAGGAAGCTAGGGCCAAAAGCTTTCTCTCCCATGTGGAGAAACAAGAAGGCAGTTATGGAGTGAGCGTGTCACGGGGATTTGTCGTTGCTTCTGAGAGAGGGTTTTATTGCATAAGGTTTAACTCAGGAAGTATTTCTCTGTAGGGTGTGTCACAGCAGAAAATGGGTGACACTTGATGATTGTTCTTGTTGCTGCTGGCCTGCCTTCAGCTCTGGTGCTGTTCCCTACAGGCCTGTGTGCTGTGACATTCCAAATCCTAACTAATCCAGTAACAAGTCAAGTTCCTGAATACACAAGGTTTAAGATTTGTCTGTATTAACTACCTAGGGACTTTCTGGTCCAAGATGACTTTCTGGTACATTGAACATGAAGTCATCTGCCTTAAAATTATAAGGATCCTCCAAACACTTGCTATGTAGGCAGAGTAATTGTATCCTGCCGTGGTTTCACCAGATGAAACTACTCGGAATAATCGACTCAGAATGTTAGAAATTCCAAGTGTGAATGAAGTGCTGTATTTTTACCTGTGGTTAAAGTTTACCGCTGAAATGCTACATGGAGGGATTTTTTTTTTCTCCTGAGATTTGTTTGTGTCAATGTACAAGGTCTGAACTACAAAAGTTTCATGTTCTTGTAAGAGATTTTATAGCATTTGGGAGGTTATACTGCTCCTTTGCTCCTGACACATGAATGACAAGTGGGGACAGGAAGAACTGAACATTAGAGCAAGAATTATGTCCCGTAGACTCAAATGCTAAGAATTAAGGAGCATTAGGGAGTTAGCCACATCCACAACTTAGCTGTGCCCTTAGCATGGAAAACTGCGTTTCCAGCTATGCCTATCTGGTGAGAAATTACAGCGTAGGAAATACTGCCTCCTAAGTTACTTTGATTGCCTTTGAATTAAACACAATTTAATTAAAAACAAACCAAAAAATGGTGTAATGACTTGGGCAAATGTAAGCAATGCTGCAAGATGCTCCCAAGGACTCGAGGAGGAAATTGGTAAGTCACAATAGTGGGGTAGTGGATGAAGTTAGTGCAGGACACATCTTTACACTGTTACTGCCAGTCTTAGCTTTATTCAGTCATCACCTGGAAACCTATGTACACAACTTTATTTTTTTTTTAGCTACCAGAAGAATTGGAATTGTTTCTCTGAGCGGTATGTGGCTCTTTTGTGTCCCTGTATTACCACCCTCCACAGTATTCTGTTACACTATTGTACCCCGTTGAACTTGCTGGAATTTATTATGCAAATCTGTGACCGCTCCTTGTGTATCAGCAAGAGAGATCTTGGGAACGCTGGAGCTGCTGCCGAGCTACTGCTGGAAGTCAGAGCAGTCGAGCCCTTCAGAGCAGCGTGAGGAGAACGCGGGGCCTGCGCTGCTGGCCTACCCCTAGCCAAGCAGAGCAGCTCAAGTGTGCTGCTTCTAATGGTCTGAACCGCAGCTCTCAGTGAGCACAAGAGGGAATGCTCTCCAAGACCGGCAAGGTTTCAGAGACTACTGTAATACACATGGAAGGGGGCGTGTGTGAATGGGGAAAATGAACCCGTGCTTGCTGTTTGCAGATGGGCAGATGACAATTCTTCTGTTTGTAATGCTACATCTAAGCTGATGTGCCTGGTTTTGGGTGCGTGTCACAGCTAAGGATGTGGTAGCTGGGTGTTTTTATAAGCCACAGATTCATTCGATATTAGGTGAACACAGCTCCTGATTGAGCCATGAGCTGATTGAGCTAGGACATGTCACTTATCACAGGTTATCACTCCTAGAACACTGGAGTTGCTGCTGTGTGTGCCAGATATTCCAGTAATGCCTGAATGCTCTGCCTAGGAGTAGTCAAACCTTGGGGTTGCTGTTGCTGCAGCACATGGGTGTTTAGGCTTGATGGTAATCAAACCCTGTTGTAGAGTTGCAGTTGCTGCCCTCATTGATGTCATGGTGAGAGAATTGGCAAAGGAGTGGGTTCTGCGTCATGCACCTCCACACAGACCTGTGCCTGTCATGTGGGGTGTGAAATCACATCCCAGCACAGAGGTGGGTATGGATTCCCAGCCTGGAATGGGGACAGGACTTGAAGATAGCCCTTCCTGTTCCTGTGCAGTGATCCAAGCTCTTGGTACACCATGGTACAGTCATGCCAGCTGGGAGATGGGAGCTATGGCATTTGTCACTGATAACTCATCAGCTTTGCATTTGGGGTCATTTCTTAGCTACTGTGTATACTGAAAAGATGATGAAAAGCCCCTACATGTGGGAGTATATTGTATAAAAACGACTTGCATGGATGTTCCTTAAGCCTTGTGTGTCATTTGCTTAATTTTTAATTATTGTGGCACCCTACTTAAACCCTAAGAAGCACTGATTTAAAAACAAACAAACAAAACCAAGTTGGTTACCTACTTGAATTTGTCAGGAAAATTAAGCCACAAACACCAGAGGTTTATGTCCAAAAGGGAGACAGAGGAGACCTTTTACTTTACTTGAATAAAGAGAGAGGCCATAGGGCATTCCCCTGGGGTCTCTCAAATTTTGGAGGACTCAGCCTCCCTTTTTATCCTCATTTTCCGGCCCCATCTCCCTCTCTTTCCCCACTGGCTGAGGTATGCTGGTGACTTCCCGGAATGCCTGACAGCTGAGATTCCCCTCTAATGTATAACCCTCTCCTTTAATTTTAATTCTTATGGAATTTATGGGTTTTCCCCACTTTTCTTTCATCTTTCAATACCAAATTTCCTTTATCAGCAACTCTGTAGTTCGTTTGTAAGGGCAAGTATCTGTTTTCTGTTCATCAATCAGTGGAACCCTTCCCATTGTTTCTTTTATCTCTGTGATAGTTTTATCTACCAGCAGACCCACAGGTTGTTTATAAAGACAAATCTGTCCTTCCTCTCAAATTTAAGAGAAATAGCAGCCATGGTTGTATGAATACGCCCTGCCCCAGCCATAAGCCATTCACAGGGAGGGTGTAGTTCATGATGAGCGTGAGTTCATTGCTCAGCTTGAAATCCTTCTTGCTTCTTGCAAATCATCTCGTTTGCAGAGATTTTTGCGAAATGTAAAGCACGGTGCCAGAATTGATGATTATGAAACTCCAGAAGTTTGTATGTTGTAAGTTTGTGCGTCAAATCCAGCATGGAGGTGAAAAAAACATTGGAAAGGGATAAATACTTAAAGATCGTTTGGCAAGGCTGCAGCTGAGTTGTGTTCATGTGCTTAGGCCAAGCAAAAATGTAGGGCAACTTTTGATATCCTGTAATTGTATTGTCAGCCTGAGCCTTCAGAGCTGTCTGGGATCATGCTGTAGGTGCTGCGTTCAGCAAAGATTTGTTGCAAGTTCTTTTCTTCCCAGCTCATTAACTGTGATCAGCAATTGCGACAAGGCGGTGATTCACACACCCTGCCCTCCCCCCGTGATGCTTAGCCAAAACCGATGTGAGCCGGGGAGTCGAACGCCAAGGCGGTGATGCACTTGATGCCCTCTGTGGATCAGATACTGTCACTGGCAGCAGTAGTCGGGATTGCTGCGCCAGGAGGGTGCCCGGGCTGGTGACAAAAGCCTACTGGAATCACTGTGCTTTAGGGGTGTTCCTCTGCGCGGGTCACTGAGCAGCCACAGTGCCAAGGAGACCCTGCCCGCTCGGAACGGGGGTGGCGTGTTTTGTTTTGTTTTGTTACCGGGTGTTCATGGGGTAGCCGAAGCACTCTGGAGTATGCAAATCCTGCTGGGATGTAAATGAAGTGCTTGGGAGCAATCATGGATTTTCTGTTTTCATGTTGTCTATTTCCACCCGTTCTGGAGAGGGCTTGTTGTGTAAAGGACGGAACTCTGTGGCATTTGCATTGCACTCCTGTCCTCTTTGTGCAGAAAGCATTTCCTTGAGCACAAAGCAGTGCTCGCACTTGATGTGAAATGACAGGAGTCGTCCGTGCTGCCTTCACAGGATAAACAGCTCCGAGGTCCCACAGCACGTTCAGTTCTGCAGAGCTTGCAGGGTTGCCGCAGAATCTACATAATCACGTGTGGTTCTAGTTCTGGAAATTGTTTAGTGCTCTCAAACGATTGTCAAATGAATCAATAATTATTAAATTATATACGTTTGGAGAAAGGTGTTGAAATTATTCTTACTGCGAAGTGGGTTTATATTTTTACAGAAAACCCCAGTCTTTGAATTTAGTCTCCCATGACCTATTTGAGAGTGTAAGCAGCCCACTGTGGATGTACAGAAACTATTTTCTTTGCTCTCTGTGCTTCCATGCCATGTATGATTCTATCCCTAGGAAAAACAAGTGGATCCTGAATATTTTGGGAGCTCTGGCCAGCATCTCCAATAACATCAGGCTGACCACATTGCCGTTTCCAGACTCAGGCGTGCATACGCACACACGTGGAGGCTTCTACTGAGATGCTTGTCATTCTTCTGCAGTTTATTGCAGTAGGCTGCAGATGATGCTGACTCTCAGGAGCTTCAAGAATGTCCTAGCAACACACATTCCCTCCCAGCCAGTGGGAGTGGGCTTTTAGAGGAATGTACATAGACCTCCCCTGCTGCCTTACCCTCCAAAGAATACACAATGTCTGTGTTGGAGACAACTTGCATAATCAGGCCATTTTGCTTTTATGAAGGGAGTGATTTTTCTCCTCAATACTTGATAGTGTCCTTTAAGATCATAAACATATATGCTCTTTGGTATCTTGACAGACTTATTGATCCATAAATCACAAGTGTTGGACAGTGTTCTCTAGTGCAGTTCAAATTGCCCTTTAGTAGCTTTAGTTGCCACAAACAGTTGCCTATTGCAGCAAGTCTGCTGAAGGCATTTGTTTTAACTTGGAATAAAAAAAAGGGAAAAGAAAGAGGGAGAGGAAGAAAGAAAGCATTGACTGTAGTTGTAGAAGGGAAGCTCAATGTGAGTCAGTAATAACCATTTGTGAAAGGTTTCTTCTGCTTACTAAAACAAACGTTAGCTATGGTGGAGGTTGAGCTAATTGCTTAGTTCCACCATACCAAAAAAAAAAGTGTGGGTGTCCTGGAAAACAACTCTCTGCCAGTGTCTAGGGTGGAGCAAATGAACTCAAAAAAATGTGTGTAGGCTACATGGTCATCTGAGGATTTGTTTTGATTTTCTTAGTCCTTCTATGTTGCTTTGTTGTCTGCATAATGTGATAAGTTGTTCTGTCAGCAGGATGGAATATTCTGAACCACTGATTTAATGGAGATGTTTATTAGATTCCATTTACTTCTCAAAGATTAGAGAATTAAGAAATCAAGTGATAAGCACAGCAAGGGAGCTGAAATGGGTAAATGAGGTGGGGAGAGGCAAAGGGGAAGAGATGAAATATTCCTGTCTATTTCTCTAGGGAGAATCTTCATCTCGGCAGTCTGTGCGTATTCAGTCCTGCAACAAGTGGAAAGGACACCTGCCTCTGCATGCCTCACTATGGTTGAGGTAGAGCAGTTTGTTTCTGCAGCTGCACAACTCCTGCATTGCTGGAAATAACCTTTGCTGTCACCCTGGCTGGGTGACATGGAGCTGGTGGCATCTGTCCTCTGCTTTCTTTTATGAGCCTGCTTACCAAGTTTATTACTTATGTCCCTTGACTGAGGTTGCCTGTGCCTTAAAAAACTGCATGAAATAGGGGCAGAAAGAAGAAATACTTGATGTTAGTTATCTGTTTAGGGACCCTGAGTAGTGACACCAATGACCCAGTAGCATCATAATAAATTCTGATTTCTGTTCTGTTATTTATATTCTGATATTTTCTTGCATTTTCAAACAAGGGCCAAGGCTTAACTAGCAGTGATTTGGTCTGAGTTCTGAGACAGCTGCTCTTAAATGAATTACAACATTTGTTAATTGTTCTTACCTTGAGCATCCTGTATCGCTTAGCTCACCAGTCAGTAAGATCATCAGCTGGTTCTGCTGCTTCATGAAAAAAAAATGCAACTTGCGTAGCAAGCCTCATATTAAAATGCATATTAAGAAAATAAGTACAAGTGTGCTGACACAGGAGCAAACAGTGGGTTGCAGTAAAACACCAGTTTGTAATTTGGCATGGTGTCTCTCCTGGTTGGGAAGTCAGTTTTACTGCAAGTGCTTCTGGAAATGCCAAGCAATACCTTTAGATTTCAGTAGGGAGTGGCTGAATCAAACCCAGCTATAATCCATGATCAACATCCACATAAGAATTAAAATCATCATGTAATAGCATTAGTGGTCTCAATCTTTTAATTTCTTTTTATGGGCTGCAACCTGCCGTGTTACGAGTGGCTCTTGAAAGAGATGAGGCTGTGTGAGTCTTTGTCCTCTGGGGTGCTCTGTGGCAAACCCTTACGTTCCAGCTCATCCAGATCACACACTTGCCTCCAAGTGTTGTTTCTTCCATTATCTTGCATGTCTGGAGAGCTGTTCATTTGTTTGTTTTGCCCAGCACAGAATAAATTATGAGGTCAGATTACAACACCAAGTTAGGATGCTCTCAGGGTGTGCATCCAGCATCTGGGATCTGCAAGTCCTCCCAAATTCCCTTATCTAAATGGCATCATAGAAGATGAATGACATGCCTCAAAAATATTTTTTAACTCGCCAAAACAAATTACCGTGTGTTTAAAGTTATGTATGTTATTACTAAGAGATCTTCCAAAGCACATTTAACCTGGATGTTTTTTCCTTTTGAAAGAAAGCTGCTGGAAGTGCCAGAAGTGTGTACGTGCACCGTGGCTGTGCTCAGGTGATGCAGACCAACAAGTCATGGGTGAGGTATCGGAAGATCTTGGGTGTTTGTAGGTGTCAGAGCAGAAGACCATGTGTCATGGAGCAGCCTGAGGGGATGGGGAGATCTCTGTGTCCACCCATGAATAAAGGTTGGTTTATGTACACACGGGAGAAGGGTAGAAGGACCCAGTGCAGCAACATTATCCCCATGAGTGTTACAAAATTGGTAATAAACCATCCCAAAAGCATTATTATGTAGGAGGAAAGGTTCTGACCTGCAGCTACGTGTCAGGGAGCAGTCATTGCTGAACCCACCACTGTTGAAGGCAGGTAGTAAGTTCCTAAACTGCTAATGAAAAATCATGAAATATGCAGAAGCTGTTTTTATCTAGTGTTTTCTTTTTCATATATTTAAGTGCTTATTTTGAACACCTTTTCCTGTGTTTCCAGAAAGAAGAGTGTATGACTATCATAGTAATCTCTAGTAACGCTGTTGAATATATGCCAGTTTACACAGTATTGAAGAATAGGCTTGAATAGAAACTTCAGGCATCTGTGGATTTGGTGGAAGTACAACTCTGCCTTGCATACAAGAGAGCATGTGAGTGTTGTCTCAAATGCACAGTCATTCCTCAGACACAACTTTTGCAGTTATAAGAAAAGTTGTGTTGATTTAGAAGCTTTACTGCCTTTTCTCCTTATTGATTTCACAGTGAAGAAACAAAAATAGAAATCTTTGTATTCCTTTAATATGTAAATGCAGTTTCCCAGATCATCTGGGACAATGGGTATAATTATACCATTCTAGACATGGGATAAGTTCTGGACTAAAAGGAATATTTGTATTCTTGGAAATACTAGGCTTTTCCTTCCCATAACTTCTGTGTAGGCTTTTGAATAAGTTTGGATTGGTCAGTTTATCAGAACTGCTTAAATGCTTGACATGCGTAAGCCAATGTTTCAGAGCATGTTGTTTTCTTCAGTGGTATCAAAATCCATATATAAAATCCAAGTCCTCATCTGTAATTAATGGAAAATCACTTCTAATTGGCCTATATTGCTATTATTTTTTACAGTGCTCTTGTACAACCCCATTACTGAGGTTACTCATGAAGATCTGGATTCAGCTGCCCTGCCCTGATTTCAGTTTGCAGTTCTGACATGGGATGGCTCCTTTTACAACTCCCTGTGAACAGTCAGGTAGGTATGAGTTCTTGCTGAGTAGGCTTGTGTGGTACAAAGTATACATTCTGGTATTTACCAAGTCACAAATGTCAACATCACAAATATTCTACGCCCCCATGCTACGGAAAAAAATGGTTCTTTGTGAGGAGAACTGGCTCTGTCTGACCATCAGTTTCTTGGAATGTTTTAGGTATTCTGTAATTCAGAAATAATCAAGCAAGTCAAAATACTTGAGGATAACAAAAGACTTCTAGTAAACTGAAATTTTATTCTTAGAAGTAGTAGGGATAATTAACTTCAAAGGAATATAGAATGAGGTTATGGCTCCTTTGTACCCTGATTAGGTAAGAGAGGTGTGTCCTTGAGGTTAACTCTGAGTGCAAGTGAAGCTCTTGTGAGAGCACATGTGAAAAATGCACCAGAAATCTTTGTTTGAGTTGCTTTTAGGTAGCAACTAAATGTGTTGGACAGTTAGAGGAGGTTTCCCAGTATTTATTTAGGGCAACTCCCAATTGTGTTGTTACAGAATACTGCAACACAGAGCAGTGGGAGCCAGCCAGTTTGACAAACTCATGGGAGAGAGAACTGAAACATGGCCTTCCCACACTGCAGCATTTATGGGGTCTACTCTTTCAATTTATCAGTGCTATCATCTGAATAATTGTACTTTTGCAGGCCTCAGTCAACACTGTATAGACACTTGTATATTTACAGTTGCATTTGAGTATACATTGGTGCTCTTGTCAATACAACAACATCAGAAAAACCCAGCTTAGCTAATTTTCCTGATCAATCTGGAAGTTAACCAGATGATAAAGACAAGGGAAAGCCATCTTGAATGAATGATGTGAAAAGAATCCTGGCTTTTGTTTCTGAAACTGTTTTTGTATTGTGCTGGTGTTCTTTAGGGGGATCCACAAAAAGGGGAGGAAGAACTGCTAACACATATAAACTGGACTAAGGCTCTTGGAGAAGTGTTGTAGTGAAGATGCAATGCAGAATTGAGTCCTTATGGACTCATTAAGGCATTTGCCTTTTAGACTATACTGAACTGTCTTGTACCAATTGTTCTTATGACTAGAATCTTCTAGTGTAACCATGGAGGATATATTACTAATTGAGTAAAAAAGGAAGCAAGTTTTGGAAATAGTTTCTATTCTTTGATTAACAATTTATCACTTTCAGTCTTCCATTAAATAGTTTATGTATCCCTTGAAAGTAAAAAGCTGTGAGAATCTGATAGTTACCTGATTAAAAAAATAAGATCAAGCTCTTTGTACTAACATGCTTTGACATCCAGTAAATAACATTTCATCAGCATCTCTTAAGCAGGGGCTGTGTGTTGTAGAGTAATCAGAAGCCAAGGTTATCATTTGTGTTGCAGTGATGCCCACAAACTGCCCCTGGACCCTGCAATGTGGACTCTTGCACATGAGAGACCTGGTCTCTGCCTTCAGGTACCTCCCAGCTAATTGCCAGTGATGCACTGGAGGTGGGGAGGGTGAGATGGAGGATAAGGGCAATTGACAGCATTATCAAGCTGGGTTGCCCTGGTGCCAAGCCTGCAATTACCAGCAGTGCTGGCAAACACAGGCCCAGCAAGGTCTGTCCCACCACCCACCAAGCAGGGCCGGATGCAGAGGCAGCCAGCTGACCAAGGATGAGTTCCTTGCTCCTCCAAGATTCCTGTTCCTTAAGTAGATGTCAGGGAAGAGATCCCCTATCACTACTCCCAGGTAGATAGTGTTGTACTGCTAAACAGGAACTCTGATGGCAGTTCAGAAGAGGCACTCAGAGGTCTGCAGTGGGACTCCTGCCATGCAGCTGTGAGAGAGGCAAGTCCTTCAGTGAGGAAGGAAGAGCACTTTTAGGTTAGAACTTCAATTAGAACTCCAGAGAAGTAGAGTGGAAAATGCTACTTTAAGTTAGTACTGTTCAGGAATGTCCATATACACAAAGCTTTGCTTTCCCACATTTAATTTTTTTCTCCTCATCTTGTTGCATATCTGACCCTTTTAGATCAGCAGACATAAATTGCTGGAGCTGCATTTATAGTGATTATTCAGTTCTACTTATTTCTACTTAATTAGTTAGGAGAAGAGGTCTGCAACAAAGCCAAGGAAGTTGAAAGGAAGGCTGCAGCAGCATGCCCGTGGTACTGTTCTAGTTCTTGTGCTTTAGTGGCAGAAAAGGGATTTGTCATCTGCTGATAACCAAATAAGTGCAGTTATCTGATGTTATCTTTGAGGCATTTCCCATATTCTGCTTTTCAGTCTTCATTGGCAGAATAAATTTCCCTACTGCACACATTACCCCTTGTCTTTGCTGCATGCACTCTTGAGCGGTCCTGCTGAAATTAATTCAGAAAAACTTCCATTTGAACGTGTTTTTTTTTCCTCCCTCAGTAGATGTAAGGTAGCATCACAATCTGTATGCAGTGGTTTCCATGAGCACCCTGGCTCTGAGTTGTGCTTTCAGGCTGATACAAGCAGAGGCTGCTTTATGCTGTCATTGGCAAAAATAAAGACGTGTGGCAGGGCCAGAGAGCACCTTTCACTGTTGAAGCTTAATTAACTCTTCTGTGTTAGTGACAACTGCTAGTCTGGGACATGCCTGTGACAGTCACTGCCATCATATTCTTAGAGCTAGGTGCAGATTTAAGTGCAGTGTGAGCAGCTGTTTGGGTGAATGCAGAGAGAGTTGGTGTCTTAGGTATTTAGAGAATCCAGGCTGCAGGTCCCGCTGCCGCTCAGCAGCACGGAACCTACAGAACCTGAAGTTGAGGCATTTACAGTTCGTGGAGGACCTCTAGAGAGCAGAAGTGGTAAATGGTCATTCCTTACTGTCCTGTGTTCCTGCAGCACACACTGCACCGGGCCAGCATGCACACTCGTGTCCCTGGAAGAAATCCAAAGGTGCTCAAAGGCATATTTACCGAAGAATTGAGTCGTCTTGTGTAAACCTGAGTTTTACAGTGCATGCTTTCACACAGACTTTTACTTTATTTTCCACTTATGGAAGCATCTGACCACAGAGATGATAATTTCCCTTGATACAGTGATTATCCAAGAGTTTGATGCTAGATGACCTGCGCTGGTGTTTGAAATCCATCTTCATATATGACTAAAATGTACTATCTCATCAGTAAAGACCTGATTTTCGTGAAGGTGCAACTCATATTAGCCATTCTCATCTAAGTGCAGATGTCATTTAATAACATGCCAGTCTTTCTTGTAGCCTTGGTGTTTAGGAAGGATTCATTTGTGCAGAATGCCCAGGAGTAGTGACTGCTGCATTGCCTAGAGGATCAGGAGTGTTTATATTTCAGTTCCTTCTCAGTCTTTAACATCCTATTTCAACTCCTTCATTTTACAGTAGGGGCAATGGTTACATGTATATGCTTTTTATTGCCCTTTTTTTTTTTTTTAAATTCTACTGTTTTATTCCTTTTCTCTCATTCATGATGCATAAAAATATCCTTTCAGCTGAACTGATTCCAGATAGGGAGAATATTTATCAGAGTTGCTCACTAACAGTGTTCTGTTTAACCAGGCAGCTGCAATATGTGTCCTTATGTTCCTTTGTTTGGGTTGGGGTGGTTTTATTGAGAGAAATGAGCGCTCACTTGATGAGTTTTTTAATTAAAATTGTGCTAATACTTTGACTTGGAGATAAACAGATTAAATAGCAAAATGCTTAAAGTTTTAAGGAGGTTATAAAGGGCTTTGACAAGGTAAGTTAATTTCTCAAATAGGTTAACATTGCTTAAATCACCTATTATTGAGACATCTGAGAACCATCACTTACTATCCTATAAAATTATGGCCTTCAAATCCAGAATAAAATTCACCAAAAGCCCTTATTAGGGAAAATCTATTTTCTTTAACAAGGCCTGCTTGAAGTGTCAGTTGAGTATCTGTGTGCTGAGAAGTGCCAAAAGTAGATTAATTGTTCCTAGTGAAGTTATCAACAGGATCTCAGAATTTCAGTACTTTTTGTCATCATCATAAATTCAGAATTAGCCTGTTTACTTGCCCTGAATCAAATTAATCCAAATATTGAGAGTGCATGTGATGAAAAAGGGCTGCTAGAAACAACTAGAAAAACTAAAAGAAAGCTGTGCTTCACTCCCTTGCACTGAGACCATGAATTCATTAGAAATCATTGGCTTTCCCACAGTAAGTAAATCCTTGGGAAAACGTCTTGATAAAGAACTGTCGATTTTATTGACACTTAGTAGGATATTTTGTGAGGAACCCTCATGCCTTTTGACACCTTTCATGATTTCAGTAATCATGCGATTACTCAAATCACATGTTGGTAAGGCTGCAGGTATTTTCATGTCTATGCTAACATTTTGGAACTGTCTCTGGAGCCATGTGTAATTCTATCAAAGAAAAAAGAGCCAAATTAGTAAATATTGGAAGGAAGACCTGTTTGAACAATTATTTCATATTTGAATGGTTTATATTCAGCCTATCATGTTATTTCAATAGCTCTTCCACCTGAAGATGTCAGTGTTCTATAGTTATCGAGCCAAACCCTACTGAAATAGATTATTAAAGCCTACAAACTATTCTTTTCAGAGTAAGTACCTAATACTCTTGTTGGAGTATGTTGCCATGAAAGAAATCTACAATTTTTTAGTGAGTCTTCTTTGATTGCACTTCTTACATGTTTTTCATGATTATTTAATTTCCTGTAGAAGTTTGGAGTTCAGCTCTAGAAAGCAGAACTGAGGATATTTTGCATTTGGTAAATATCTTTGATAATCTGAAATAATATAAAAGCTAAAGAAGAGGAGGCTAAGAAGCAAATATGGGCAGCTGTTATCACTTATTTTGGGAAAGCAGTCAGGTTTCTAGCAGACAATCACCTGCCAAATACCTTGTCTCTTTGCTAGGACATATCGTGCTACAGTTGAGCAGGTATATTGATGGAGAAATGGGAGAGTGAAGACAATCCAGGTTTCCCCATTTAATATTTATTTCAAAGGAAATTTATTGAAATATAGTGATTTAAATATTTCTGTTTGTGGTACAGGGTGCAAATTATGTAACTTCCCTTCTTGAGCAGTGTTGTAAAAGATGAAAAAAACCTGAATAATTCGTGTGTAGACATCACAGCTGTTTGGAGTCACAGAAAAGGCAAAGGTAGGGCCATTGTGGGCAAGTCCTCAGTCCTGCTAAACTAAGGGAGAGCTTTAGTTCTCACATTCTGTGTGCAGGCTCTCGGGTTTGCTGAGGAGACTTTGCAGCAAAGACTTGGTGTCACTATGTGCAGCAGCTCATTCAAGTACATCATCTAGTTTTCAGGTCGTGAGGAGATCAAACAGTGAGGTGAGCATGAGCCGTCCTGTCATGGGGGTGAAGGCTGAACGTTACAGGTGCGGTCACGGGTGCGAAAGTTGATGTAGGATCTCGGAGGGACTCCCGCCTTCCCCGTCAAAATTCACAGTGCCCTTTTATTCTCCTGCAGATGAGGAATGAGCAGTGGGGTGCTGTCCCGTTCTGCCCGGCTCTTTCAGGGTAAAGCCGTGGCGCTGATGCGGGTGCACTTGCAGGGAGTGCCCGCAAGGCGGCACTCGGGCAACACGGACAGAGGCAAGGCCGCCTTCCTTCCCTTCCTCGTCACCGCGCGGGAGGATTGCAGCGCCTTTTCAAAGGAAAGGGAACGTTAGGGGGGAAATGTCGTTTGTAAATCCTGTTTGTTCACCAGAACACCATTTCTTCATGCAAAATTATTTTCCATTAGCTATATCAAGCCGTGTAATGATCAACTTTATTGAATATTCCTACCGCTATTCCATGTATTAGCTGAGGGATTAAGAAAAATGCTAAATTCTGTGGAAGACCCTCAGAATACTTTTATTACAAGATTATGATATTTGTACCTGCACCTGAACTGGCTGGCTGCTTTGTCCTCTGAACTCTGATGAAATTTTGTCACAGTTTAATACAAAATTTCTTGTCTTGAATAATTTCAGATTTCCTAATATCCAGCCCAAACTTGTCAAGGGTCAGTTTATAATTATTTCTTCTTGTGTCTGCATGGCTTTACACACTCTGCATGTAGTGAATTGGTGAGAAAGGGGTCTTGTCTCTTCTCAGCTTGACTCTGACAATCAGTACCAACTGCAGCCCATTTCAAGTATCTGTTCTTTTAGCTTACCACGACAGGAAAAAGGCATGGCCAGTTCTTGGTTTGTTGCTGGAAGAGTTGGCCCAATAATAATCAACATATCACTGACCTCACAACAGCTCTGTCAGGTACAAGAAATGAATTAGAGGTGGCGGCTGTGTAACAGGAATCAAAATTGCAGGACTGAAAGTGAGAGAAAATAGACATCTGCTCATCAAATACAAGCTGCTTCTGAAATCTGTTGGAGGAAAAGATAACATCCCATTCCTCGAGTGCTTCAGTTATGTGGCACTTTGGAGCCTTATGGTTTAGCTGGATTTTCCCAAGGTAACACCGGATATGTTGTGCTTACTTCCCAAAATGTAGTTGCTTTAAATCTTGTACAGGGTGCAGCCACAAGATCATCCCTGTCAGGAACAGGAGATATGTGATTTTCCTCCCTGGTGTTTTACTACCAAATCTCATAAATGTGTGACAGGATGGTGAGACTAAGCAAACTTAACTGCTGGTTTAAGATTCTGCTTTGCCTTAGCACATCTTCACTGCTCTGGTCTCTGAGACCAGGCTCTACTGGTACTTCAGCATTAGTGCAATATCTCTGCATTTATACATGCAAAATATTGAGCGAGGGTGTCCAGAATGTGTGTATTGAGTTGATGGAATAAAAACACAATATGCAAGTGTGCCAATATCAGTGTGCCTTGATAGAAACTCTGATTCAAGCACACAAAAGAAAATGGGAGTTCATTTTTTCCCCCGCCTTCAGTTCAAAGGCTGTTGGAATAACCTTTTAATTCAACATCTTTTATTCGTCTTCAATTTATATTAAGTAAGTGAAGTCAGAGAAAGTGAATACAATTCATCCTTTGAGTGAAGAAAACTCAGGAACAATGCCAATGAAGTTGAGTCATGTAAAGCTCATGAGTTGGTTAAATATTTTATTGCTTTATTCTCTTTAGTCAGTGTTCATATCCCTAATAATACATAAAGCACTCAAAACTTGGTAATGTTTCCAGGCAGTGCTTTGGGAGAAGAAAACCTCTTTATGAAAGGGGGTGAAAAAGGGGACCTGGCAGCTGCTTCCTCATTTTAGATAATGAGCTTGATTGCTTTGCCTGTTTGTGATAATTAGATCCACATGAGGTTGTACCTGGTGCTGAACTGTTACAGTTTGAAAGAGGAAAGAATCCTAGTTCAAGACGAAAAGCCAAAAAGTATAGAGTATTTGTAGCAACTGCAACCTTGATAGTGTTTTGTCTGACTGCATGAAATCCTTGGGAATTTCAGCAGTTTATCAGGGTGTATGGATTCAGCCCTGTAGGGCTGAGCCATGTTGAGTAAGAATCATTTCTGAAAATTGACAAAGATAGCTCACTTGTGACTTGACTTCGAGGAGGAATGTTCCACCCATTCCTAAAAGAAAGATAGCCATTATGGGTTGTCTCTGGCTTCTCAGCCTGAAGAAACTGGGGGTTTTAATGCCTAGGTAAAGATCAGTGGGACTTCCCATAAAAATAAACCTGCCTTTGTCTTTATCTCAGGTGAGGAAAGCTCAGAACTGTCATAAGAGAAGGCTGTGGGTGTTACTTAAAACTATATCTTGCCCAGCACCCAAAAACATGACTGGTCTTTCTCCCACTATGAGGTCTGTGGCCATGCCAATGAAATAGGACTATTGACAGATGTGCCAAAATCCTGCAGCAGCACAACAGTAGTTCTGAAAAAGTATGATTAATATTAATTCTTAATTATTGGGATTCAGTTCTTGTGATGTAGACAGATCATCTGCAACAGGGAAACTTCATAAATATCATTGCATTATGACATTTAATTTATTACACTGCGACAGAGTGGCCTTAATTTACCAGCCCCTTTGATCCTAGAACACAGGATCTGCTTCTGAAAATTGTTATTTCTTACACAGTGAATTTATTTTCTTTCTGCTCCCCAGCTGGGCTGGATGCAGTTCCATCCCCTTTGTTTTTCTGGACTGGGAGTTGATTTCTAAATGGGAGTGGCACGTCCTGGAGCCTTTTATCTTCCCCTGCTAACTCAGTGCCTCCCAAAGAGTCCATCAGTCTGCAGCCAGCATCACTTGCATAGTCAGATGTGTCTGGCACAAGGCAGAGTGCACCAGGAAAGCTCATCAAGAATTTCTGTCTTGTCAAAGCTGACGGATGAGGTTAGTCTCTGTTAGTCAGCAAAGATTCTGGGGAAATCCATCTTCCTAGAACATCCACAAGCCTTAATTAGAGAACAGATTCATTCTCAAACAAGTCAGGATGCTGTCAAGTTCAGGAAAAGTCAAACTGATCTCTGATTTTTGTTTCTCATCTCCTGCTTTCAGTCTCTATCACTTGTGATCATGAGTTCTGTAATGCCTTGTGTGAAACTTGACATTCTTATCTAAAACCTACAAATACTGATTTTACTTAGAAGAAATCTGTGTAAAATAGATTGCTTAATCATAATCTGGGCTGGAAAAGGCAGGTGGCTCACCTGGGAAGCTTTCTTTGCACCAAAGTCTCAGGACAGGTCAGGTCAGGAGACAGAACTATCCCAACTTCTCGGTGGAGAAAAAAAGACGATGACTTGCTCAAACAAAAATGTACCAATTATCGGCATGCTGTCCTGGGAAACCTGCTTTCATAGCTTTCTCAGCACTCTGTGTTTAGAAAAATAATTAGGAAACGGGGTTTTTATGGTGGAAGTTGCTCAAAATTGGTCTGGAGTACGTTTTTTAAATTTCTGATGTTCAGAGTAACCTTCTTGGCAAAGCATTCCTCACGCAATAGAACTCTGTACGGAGTAGGTCATATGTAAAAGTGTATAGGGGGTGTAGGAGTCATCCCCAAGACACATTTGGTTTATGAACAGGAGTAAATTGGAAACACTGATGGGAACATCTGGATACAATGCTTTTAGATGACTCTTTGCAGGAAGGCACAAGTGAGAACTGCTTATGTTGCAATTTTAGGCCTGTTTGCAGGCAGGAAGGAGTTTGCCAAGAGTTGAAGCCTCACGAACGTTCCTGTCACCGTTTGCAGCGCCGAGGTAAAAGAGCAGCCAGCAAAACAGGACACCTCATTGTCAGTCCCAGCTCAGCTCATCTATTCACCAGCCCACTGAAGTGCTCACAGAGTTTGCTGGCAAACCTCTTTTCTATTAGAAATGTTCTTGGTCTGCAGCAGAGCCACTCGAAGTTGTTATTGTGATGTGTGAAATCGAGGAGGGCTTTTCAAGTGCTCAGCGTGAGGAGACGTGGCACAATAGTCACAGGCTCAAACACAGAGTATTTGCACAAAGAGTGTGCAGGCAGGGCTCCAACATGAGGACTCTGCTGTCCCTGAAGCATATCTGGCTCCTGGAGAAGTCAGCCTGTGGAGTTCATGCAGAGTTGCTTGCCCAGTCATTTACTATATCTGGCTGAAGTAGGAAAAGTTCTTCACAGTCGTGATAATGGGATTTCTTTAATTAGAGGGGCAGATTGACAAAAGCATGAAGCATGCACACATGAAATAACAGCTGAGGCAAATCTGATAGTTTTATATACTCTTTTATGAAGGAGTTTGAAGTATGGGAATTTGGAATGGTTCTTTTCTGTAATGGTTTCAGACTTGATGTGATGATGACCATGTGCTGCTCCAGGGTGAACGTGATCCGAAGCAGTTCATATACACTAAACCCGTGAAGACAGGCTGTCTTAAAAGGATTTATCATCTTTTATTATTGTATCTGCCTGCAAGATCTTCTCCAACAGATGCTCTTTTCAGTGAGAACTGAATGGCACAATGGTGGAAGCAGTGAAGGTGAGAGAATTTCATGACTGCATTGGCAGCAATTGGCATTTCCATTGGTGTCCTGGTTTGTACTCTTAATTGAAATGGGAAGGACCTGTGCTTACAGCTCTGCTGCCATTTGGGCACAGCAGAGTTTTGTATCCAAATGTGACTGAAGTATTTTAAGGAGGCCTCTTCTCAGACACTAATATTTGATACAAATAGGTAGGTATTGGGGCAGGAAATTAAGAAAAAATGAGACTTTGCAGTCCCATATGAAAGAGTTTGACTTATGTTTTCAGTGAATATTCTATTTTATGTAACACTAGAGAGTTTTGTCAGCCTTTTCCAGTATGACTTGATTGGGACTGAAAGGAACTGTCTCAAGTAGTTCATCCCCTTACTGCCTTTTAACTCTTCTGTGTCATCTTGCCCTTAAGTTGTACACATTAGGCAACTGTGCAAAAAATATTATCTTGCCTATATTAGATTCTTTTTCCCCACGGAAAATGCAGCATCTTTATGAAAGTGATATTTTTAAGTGCCTGAGAAGATGTTTTTCTGTGAGCACTGTGTGCATGAGTGGCAATGGTAGTGGCTTTCAGTGCAGGGAAAGTGATATATATATTTTTGTATATGTGCACTCTGTGCTCAAGACTGCCCATGTACAATACTGTGCCAGTACCTTTGGCATCTGACTGTCCACTGTCTGTATTTGGTCCTGAGGGAGGACTGGATTACATGGACATCTGCTAGTCCTTTAAGCAGTCCGATGAAGCCAGTGAATCATTTTCTGAACAGAAACCAAATCAGGAATTTCAAGCTGTAGAGTTATTGGAACACCTAAAAAATCAAGGTCTTGTAATTACTGCTTAGAATATAGCTCTCTTCTGAGCTGAAGTGGTTTCTTTCCTCAGAGGCGCTTTACAAGCTCTCTTTTCCACAGCATCATAGTCCATGAGTATTTTGTTCACCCTGTCAAAACTGCACCCTTGACTCAGCTTTAAAAAATTGCCCTTTCTGCACAAATGCCTTGGAAAGGGCTGAAATTCATTGTGTTCTTTGTGTCACTGCCTCTCAGACCTTACTTAATCGTGGATATTTATCAGGAATTATGTAAAGGAGGAGGAACAGCTTATTTCTCTTGAGTTTAAAACCAAAGCACAATGACAACCACCCTTCAAATTACATGATCTATGTGGCATAGAAACACAGGTTATAGTGAATAATTAGCCTTTTTTTTCCTTTTTATTCCATCACATTTATTACTACTATTATATCTTAATCTGTCAGTACTTAATCTCATCTTCTGCTGCCAAGAGATTTTGATCCTGAAATGGATCTCTCTAGAAAGAAAGATGGGTTTCTAATGAAATAGTGAAAGAAACACTGCAGGTTTAATGCTGACAGATGCCTGGATTCTGTCTTTCAAGAACACTTATGTCAGCCTTAACTTTTCAAACTTAGCAAATTTATTTGCTGTAGTGTTAATAAATCTAAGAGATGCCTCAAACATACCTTAGGGACAGAGGAAAAGGAGTAAGAAACACTAAGAGAAAGTATTTCAGGGTGAAGTCTTCTGGCAGGTAATTCTAGGCAGGTGCATGCAAGATTTTCTGTTATTTGCCAGCAGGAAAACAATTCTTTTTATGAACTTTTTACCTGGCAGCTCCAGTAAAACACCTGGTCATCATTTCAGTGACTATTTCCTGATAGACTTAAGCTCATCTACCCAGTTCAATGTGCTTCGTGTATCCCTGCCACACATACACCACACCAGAATGTAGACTGTACACAGGCTGTTGAATTTGATGTGGTTTTGAAAGAATTAATTAAACCTTTCATTTGTTATTATGCAAACAGTAATTAATTTCAAATTAACGTGCCAGAAAACTGAAATGTGTGGGGAGAACTGGGTGGTTTGTTTCTGTTTATCTCTACTTCCATCTAGATATGTCAGCATTGCTCCACTTGAGAATGTATGTAGACAGCAGGTAGAAACTGGGCAATCTTTTATTTCAAGCTGAATGGCCCCCCTACAATTGCACTGTAATCTTCCAGTCTTTTCCACTGTAATGGCTTCTAAGGGTTAAAGCAAAACAAACTTGAAAACCACAAGAGTTGAAGGTTGTTAGGTGAAGGTCAGTGATATGTCATCTATAAGGGCCAGTACTGCTAGTATCCCTTCCCAAATGTGCATCTTCTGTGCTTTGTAGACTAAGGTAGTTGTGATGTTTTTTGGGAAGTTATTTTCCAAGTTCTTGCTTGTCTTTTTAAAATTTTGTTAATTTTTGTGTTCTTCAGCTGTTTATCTTTGCTTCATTCTGGGAGCACTGCAAGCCTTCAGTTTGCATTTCAGCACTACAGAGCAAGAAGGGCAGGAGATTATAGGTACCCCAAAAAAGAGGAAAACAAAAATCAAAAAAAGAAAAGCATACTTGCTTTCTTTTGAACCTTTTTTTTGTATATCAGGGGTTGTATTAAAACCAAAAACCCCACTGAAGCTAACAGGACTGACTCTACTAATCTTACTGGGTTTTGAACTAGACTTTAGTCTCTGCTCTTGTGTTAACCAGTGGGGAAAAAAATTCTGTGATTTTTGAACGTGCTGCCAGCAGATGTCTCACACATTTCCTTACAAAAGCAGATTAATGATTTAGCTCACTTTGATCATACAGCTCAGGGAAACTGAAAGTTCATGAAATTGTTTTCATTAAGTTATGGACAAATCTTCAGTAGCTGTAGCATCAATTATTTTTAGACCTTTCCTGAGACAGGGTTTATACAGTAATCAAACCAGAACAAAATTTCAGGGGTTCTTTTGGTGTTTTCCTGCTCAATATGAAATTTTGTGCCTTAAAATGTCCAACTCCTCACATTAAAATTTATTCATATTTCAAGCTTTCTCATTTTTTATTTATTTATCTGCCCTTCACACTGTTCATGCAAAGGGACTCTAAAATGGCCTGGAAATCACAATTTATCACAAATGTAAAGAGTTTGGCAGAGTACTACTGATGCAAATGAGGTTGGCTGTGTTCTTCCATAATAACTGCTTGCATTAATTATTCCTTCTGGTAGCAGAGGAACACTCTGAATTATACTGTATTTTATGCAACTTGGCATTATACAGAGATTGCTGCTAAAAGCCTCAGAGGGCCAGTTGTGCCACATGCCATTTCAGAGCCATTTTCAGAGGTTCAGTGCTTTGCTGTGTGTCTGAGGTCTGTGCAGGCGGAGAGCTGCTGAGTTCTCTTAGCCATGGAGCCAGAAAAGGATTAATAATAACATTTGTGCTCCCTGAAAAGTTCTTAACAGCCTGATTAGTCAGATTGTAGAGCTGGAACGCAGCAGGAACAATAGACCAGGAAAGTAGAAGTGCTGTGTCTGTTCACTTGAGGTAGGAGAATGATTGGGTAAATTGAGAGCTACCTCCATTTTCTACAGAAATAAGAGAGATCTGTCTCCAGAAAGAGAGAAGGTGCCTTGGTGCTTTTGTGCTCTTGTAGTTGCAGGAGAGTGGCTGCTGTTGTTCTGTGTTCAGATCTAAGGAGCTCCTGAAATGAGCCTGTGTTCAGACCTAATGAGCTACCTGGAAAAGCAGCCTATGTAACATAACCCACCTGTCCATATTCACAGGAATGCTGGTGCCACAATAACAGGGATGGCTCTGAATATATTACATTTGCTTGATGTTCTGTGTAAAGGGAGGAAATCCATCCCCAGCAATCTGAGGGGCAGTCTTTTAGATAAGCAGGGGGGTGCTTTTGAAGGCATTTCACACCTGGCTAATCTTTTAGTTGTCCAGTTTTGTACATCAGAAATTGAATCCAGTGTTTCTTAAAATTCAAGGCCTGGATCCCTTGGTCAATGACAGAAAGAAAAGAAATGAGAAGGGAAATAAAAGCAGGTGTAACAAATACAATTCTGCAACTCCACTGTTTTGCTTGTGTTTTATATACCCTTCTGTCCATCTTCTGCTGTGTTTGTTTACACTGTAAATTCAGTGTGTTGAGCTGGATAAGTAATAGCAATTTAACTCAAAGCAGGTGTTTAGGAGGTGAATGGACTATAGGCCATCATTTTCTGCTAAGCATACTTGCCCTTATAAAGGGGAAACAGTCAAACAAGATCCTAAAAGCCAAAAGGAGTAGTAATAAAAACAGTAATAATTGAGCCAGTGTGTCCCATGTTCCTCCAGGGCAACAGAGCAGCATAAACTAAATATGTTCAATCTTTACCACTCAGATCTCCACAAAAATACTGGGGGCTTGTCTCACCCTTGTCTTATAAGGCTAATTTCACAGGTACCACCAAGTAATAAACCAGAAGGGGATTATATTTTCAGGGCCCAGGACTTTGACATTGAGCTTTAAAATCTTAGCCTTTGGTAAATATGGGATTCTGGATGGATGTGTGCTGAGCTGCCTTAAAATGTGAACTTTTGTGTGAGTAGCACTATCAACAGTTTGGAAATTAATTGTCCTTGGGTTATGGGATAGCTGAATTGAAGTGTTAGATAGAGGAATAACATGCAACTCAGAGCCTTTGCTTTATTCTCAGCAATATTGTATGCAAATGGGAACAGTAGCTTCAAAATGTATTCAAGTTTGTTTTGCAAGTACTGTGGAGTTCTTTCCCTACTTCTGTCATTTTACATGATTGTTTAATAAGCAGGTTACATGGAGCTGGGTCTGCTGTATGAATACAAGCAGAGCACTCCAGCTGTTTGCCCCGTGGCTGATGCTGTCACAGGCTGAGCTGTGGACTGACTGCTGCTGGCCTAAACCAGACCAAAGGAGGTATGGAGTGTGTTGGTGACCCACTGTCGCCCTGGAATCATATTTTGCCTTCATGAGGGTTATGCACCTCATTTTGTGGTCTGACCTCTGGGCCATTCCCAGGTGCCTGGGAGCTGCTCTCCCCATGGCCACGCTCTCCTTCATACAAGGAGAGCAATGGCTGTGGAGCACCCACAGAATGGTGTGTGTCTGGTGTGATTCCCAGTCAGCTCCCTCCAGGAGAAGGACTTTGTCATAAACCTAGGCAGAGGCTGACATGGAGAAGTCAAATATTTGCCTCTTATTCCTACCACTGCTTACTGCTCTGCTTGCAGTTGCATGTTTTATTTGGGCTTTGGTGAAATGTAAACATTTGGCCTCGAGTAACTTGATCCATTGAAATTTGTTGGAATGCTTACTAACTTTGGAAAAACGTGCTGAAATCTCCCAAGCTGAGAGAGATTCTTATGGCAACACACAGGATGTAGTGGCAGAATGACCCACAGGCACGAACATTTCGGTCATGTCTCCAGGAGCTCCGCTTCCCTGAGCAAGTGTTTGACAGTTTGTGGCTGACTGGAATATTTTAGAAGTGATCAGAAAGCCAGATTTATGGACAGTATTTGGCCATGTCAATGAGTACATGACATGAGTATGACTTGGCACATTGCTTTTTCCTTGAACACGTGGCTGTGTGGCTCGGAGACTTTCTGTTCTCAGACAACTCAGATTTCCCTGAGAAGGGGGCATCACACCACTGTGCTGCTCCCTGGCTTCAGATTCCTCCTCCAGTGAACTGAGGCTCTGATTTGAACTGTTCTTTGAGTCAGCTTTTTAGGTGGAGCACTGCAAAACTAGGTAATTGCCATAGAGTTTTAAAACCAGGTAATTTGATGTTGGAGCTGGCCTTGTGAAACGCCATTTCAAAGTAACGCCCCTGTAAACCAAGCAAGGTTTGTTGTTGGAACTGCTGGAGTGAGTTGAGGGGAGGCCCTGAGGGCTGGAGATCCTCTTCTATGAGGAGAGGCTGAGAGAGCTGGGGAGGTTCAGCCTGGAGAACAAAAGGCTCCAGGGAGTCCTGAGAGCTCCTTCCTGTGCTTAAATGTTCCAAGTGATGTCCCTGCTTGCCCAACCTCTCTGGCTTTGCTTGGCGCCAGCAGCAGCACACAGCTCCTCCTGGCTCTGAAGGCAGGCAGACAAAACCAGGCAGGCTCACAATAAATGCAGCAGACAGTCTGTGCTATAAATCAGAACAAATTCAACAGTTCTGTCAGACAGGATCCCACTCCAGCTAATGGTACTTCTTTATGTTCTGGAGAAGAGATGGGCCTCTGATAGGTCTAATTAGAAGAAAAGGAAATGTAATTTTTGTCTCTCTTTCACTGTATTTCTGCACAGATGTTTTCAGGGTGGTTTCCAGGTAACTCCTGAAATCATAACAGAACTGTTGGAGACGGATTACGTGCACTCGTTCATTATCTATTGTTTATGTAGCACCAGGGACTTATGCTGCCCTATACTACACAAACATGATTAGAAGATATATGATGGGAAGAGATGAAGTCATATCCCTCACATAAATAAGCTGAGAATTTGTCCTTTCAGTCAGCAGAGATCTTGTCTTTACCTTTCACATCTTTCCAGAGGCAGAGTTCTGTTGTAAAAATGTAGTTCTTATTGAACTACAGTGTCTAAGGACAATTCAGTAAAGTAAACTTTCTAAGTATTATGGATTCTTGCACTTCCAGCTCCAGTTGAACATCCCCTCTCTGCCTTGATTTGAAAATCTGTAATGGAAATTATTTTACCAAGTGAAATGGAAAGGAAAGGATCTGAATAATATAACACTCATAATAAAAATGCACTGAAGTGTTCTGACAAGGTCTTTAAAGGCACAGATACTGTTAGGTTGGGAAAGCCATTAATCAAGCACAGAGTCATAAGCATCTTTTAGGCTTCTGTTTCTTCTGTAGGCTTTCCACTATCTGACCATATTTTCAGTTCTAACTTGTCATTTTAAAAACACCCAGCATTTCAGTTCTGCTATTACAAATGCTTTCCTTTCTCAGTCTTCTCTGAATGTTTTGTTACTTCAATGGCAAGTTCTGTAGAGCTTCTCACTTAAAATGTCCTATCAAAATATATTAAAAAAAATAATAGAGGTTTATTCCTGCAGGACTTCTTCCTGCCTGTGGAACTGGGTGACCTTTAAGGTCACTTCCAGTTCAAATAATTTTGTGACTTACAGACTTCATTTTTCAGCCCTCAGTACGGTTGATGGATGTGCCCATGGCTGGCAGCCAGGAATCTGTGAGTGTGGTTGTCTTGTCCAGCTGCCTTTAATTAGGAGTTCTCGTGATTAAATCCTGCACTGAGTCCTTCATTTCAGTCATGGTAGGAGATGTAGCTACTGAGGTGTTTTCTGTCTGGTTGCAATTCTGTATTTCCCTTGTGTGTCACAATTAAAACTAACCATCTTTGGAATGCAATAATGTGTCTGTGGGTCATTTTAGAACTGCCTGCTTGAGTTTTAAAATATCTCTGTTGGGATGAAAATTGGCATGATTGTGTTCTGCTTTATTTCTATAATTAAACTCCAGATATTAGGTAGCATTTATCGACTAAATTGAATTTTAGCTCTCTGCTTTACTGTGACCTGCAACAGCAACCTTAGAATTTGTGTTGACTGTTGAGCAAAGAATACATTTTTTGCTTGTTCTCATATAACAAACTATGTCAAGCTGTAGCTCTTTTTCTGTGCAGTTATTAGCAGTGGTTTTTATATTTGCAATGATGGTGAATGGTAGGTTTAATAAACTTGAGGCCTGGAAACTTCTATTCATCCTAAATTGGCTAAGGCAATAAAAATACAAGCCTGCTTTGAAAGCCATTTAGAAACGTTAAAAGCAACTGAATTATTAGAGACCTAGTCATTTTGTCTAAAAGTAGGTAAAGTTACGACTAGCCGATTAAAAACACTTAAAATGTTTAAAAATTTAGATGTTCCAAATTAAGCCTCATATGTGGCATAAATATTTTTTAGTAACTTTAAATTTATAAACATCAATGAAGATGTGCAAGACCACAGAAGACACAACAAGAACCCCATCCTATTAAAGCTACTTTTAAATGTCTTTTATAATTACTAATAGGCATAACATTAGTTTGTAGGATATGAGAAGATTTTAAAAGTCTACATCCAGACTAAGAAAGCTGAAAACTGTTTTTCTGCTGCACATGGTCATAATTATTTTTCAAAGTGTAACAGAGAGAAATTATTTCACTGACTCTTATCAATAAGTGCTAACACAGATGTATTTAAGAAAACTCAGAGACCATTAATCTAAGAATTCACTCAAGCCTGAAAAGCAAAACTAAAAATGAATCTCCAAGGATTTTCAGAGGAAAAATGAAGTTCTGGCTACTGGAACATCCTGGTTCAGGTACGTGGAATGTACGTGATTAGCGATGGCCCTGTCAGATGTGCTGGAGTGAAGAGAATTAGCAGTGAGGAGGTATCTGCCATTTATCTCACTCTTTCACACCAGAGTCAGCCTTTCACATTTTACTATTTTTTATAATTTTTATTCTCAGGTTTTTAACTATGCTAAGATAAAAATCTGCAACAAATACGTTCAAAGCATTTTATGTAACAACTAAGATCCACTAAGTAGAGTTAACATGGGGAGCATTCTCACTTAAGCAGCAAAGAAAGGGAGGACAGCATAGGAGGGTAATCAGAAAGACATATGCCTCCTGATCCTCCCTGGGTACACTGTGTTCTCAGAAGAATCCAGGATTTGAATTTATTTGCAGAGTTTTCCAGAATCTTTCAAAAGACTGAATTCAGGTAAAATACTATTTTCCCCTTTTTTTTTTTTTGGAAAGTAATTTGGAATTATTGACTTGTTTTTATTTTGGTGAGAGTATGCTGCCAGTACACTTGCTGTCTTCTCAGTGAGTAATTTTGCCAGCATGTGCCTTTTTATACCATGTATT
The DNA here is from genome assembly GCA_013400175.1 of Phainopepla nitens. Lineage (NCBI taxonomy): Eukaryota > Metazoa > Chordata > Aves > Passeriformes > Bombycillidae > Phainopepla > Phainopepla nitens. The sequence continues at coordinate 419,961 of VXBQ01010981.1, forward strand.
TGCAAACAAAATACCTTTCAGCTTTGCTTTTGGGCTCCTCAGGTTCTTGTTAGCTCTGGGATGTCATGGGACAAGTGCAACTGTGCTGGGTCCATCAGCAAATACGCAGCTTTCAATTAATTGTTGAATGTTCAGTTCTTTGGGTCAGCTCTTTTGCTTAATCTCTATTTGAGGCTTTTCTGCTACCATTCCCTGGAGAATGACAGGAATTCATACGGGATTTACTGGCATCAGCCAGCTGCTGCTGTTTGCTGTTAATGCTGTGATCTGTCAGGTACAGTAATCTATTCAATTGCCATGCTTTCTGGGTTTTAAGGGGCTGTGCATAACCCTAAAAACAAACTCTTGTCATTTCTTAACTGTTTAGTTATTGGACCTTTTAGTAAGGGCATGTGATGCTTTATTGAGACAAGCAAAGCTCTCTAACCAGAGAGAGGCTGTGGAGGTCTTAGTTCACACTAAGCATAGCATAGCCAGATGTACTGGTACATCCAGGAGTTTACAGAAATATCTTGCTATAAATGTAAGCTATAATCTTGGATGTATTTCTCCCTATCAAACAATATGAAACATCTGTCAGATAAATCTGTAGCTGACAGAGTTGTGTGAAAGGAACATTCGATCTTCAAAGTGTTTTCTGAAGTGCTGCAGGACTTTTTGTGCTAAAGATACAATATTCCACACTAAAAGGTACAATATGCTGCATCTAAAAAAAAAAAAGAAAGTTTTTACAAAACATACATGCATGTATGTCCATCTGCAATGTTAATGGTTTTTAACAAGGATGTGAGAAACTACGAAAGATAAGCAAAGCCATATAAACTAAAAATGAATGTGAGATGTCTACCCCAATTTGTAATGATGCCTTTTTACAGTCTTTTGGGCAATGCTATAGAAAAAGGGGGATAGTCTGTATATTTTTACATGGCACAGCAGTGCAGTTTGCCCAGGGAGTTAATGAGCTTGTGGTGAGAGTTCTGTGGTGTCTGACGTGGCACAGCTCTGGGACATCAAAGGCTTTTGTTGCATGATATGGGGAGGGAGCTAGAAAGAGACCAGGATAAAAGAATGATGAAAGGGTGGGTGCTCCAAGCTTGCCAAAGCAAAGAGAAATCCAGTTGGTTGCTTCTTGTGTTAAAGAAGGACCATTAACTAAAATGGTACATAAGGAACTCCTTAGCTTATTCCTCAGCAGAAATTTCATTAAGCCAAACAAACTGCTCTTAAAAGCTCTGTGCACAGGATCAGAGGTCTCAAGATACAACAGCTGAAATTAAAGATACTAAAAGTATAGAAAGTTTTCTTTTATGGATTGTTGCTGTGTTCAAAAACCACCAATTAAAAATTAATAATATTGAAAAGAAAAAGATATTGGAATCCAAGTTTTCCTTGCTGGATCATGCTTTTTAATAGTCTGAGTTAATGGTAAATTCCTAAGTGGCACTAAGCAGAAGTTCCAAATGCTGTAAGTACTGCTCTTATCTGTCCAAAAATCAAATGAGATGTAAACTTTTAAACTCTATAAATAAGGTTGTTCTGAGGCTTATGCTATGAGCTAGGGGACTGGGAGAGCTGGCTCAGCTATTTGCTCAGACTCCCTGCAAACCGAGGCTGTATCTTTGAGGCCTGCAGAGACCCAAGTTTACTCACGTGGTGCTTGGGCTTTTGGCCATGCTGTGATTACTGTAAGTAACCTCCAGGTACTGTGTGCTGTGCAGCTCTGGGGAACTGTGTCCTTCCCAGTCTGGAAGTGGTTTGTAGCTCAGGAAGACTGAACTCTGTTCCATCTGCTGCTGAGTCTGTACACAGACACTTGGCTTCTCTGGGTGTCTTGCTCTCCATATACAGCTATTAAGGATAATTATCCTTTCCCACTGCTGAATTTTACAGATAAGCACATTAGTTGGGAAGGTCAGGGGAAAGGAAATCATAAACCTTCATTTATTAATTTGCTAAAACACGTCCAAGGAGATTATGCAAAATATATATGCATTTCTGAAAGCTTAAGGGCTTTTTAATTAATTCATCTAATCTGTTAGCAAAAGAGAACTAATTTATTATTTAGTATTTTTGTGGAACATGTCTGTTTAGTGATGTTACAAGCGCAAAGGATAGAGAATGCTTTGTCCATTCAAGGACACTCATTTCAAAAGAGGTTTCTAAAACACTTCTCTGTTCTTTTCAGCTCAGTAATATTTAAGGTAAGAACCTTACAAGGCACAGAAAAGTAGGTACTTATACCATAGGGAGATTTTTAACTTCTACGCCTGATTTTGCTGATGTCAGTGGTAATGCTGCTGACTTCAGTGGGAGCAGGTATTTATTCTAAAAGCATCTGTAGCATGCCAGCTTTATGTAAGTGAGGTATCCTAGTGAACTCAAAACCAGTTTTTGATTTATCTGTAACAAATACTTCGATCTGGCTTACAGGAGGTGGCCTGTAGCAGCCATACTCCTGAGGCCATGACTTGCTGTGTTTTCCAGCAGCAAGCACTCTGCTTGAAGCTGAAGCTGCTAAAAAGTGGAAACACTTCAAAATGGATCCAGGACAGAAATAGCATTTGTCAATCCTGTTTTTCAAATACGAGGGGTTGTACCTTAAAATAATATTTTACTAGGCTGTGCAGTGATTTTTTTCTTTCAAGGAAATGCTGCCAGTTCCCAGTTTGCTGTCAGTCATGCACAAGTTAGTAGCAGTTTTGAGTGTCAAAACTCAATCTGAGAAATTTAATTTTCTTTCTGTACTACTCGTTCTCTTCTCCAATCTCTTCCAGCAGGAAGTCCCAGTTCTGAACCCAAAAAATCAAAGTATTTGTTAAAGGTTCTGCTTTTTCCCCTGTGTGTGAGATATAGGTAGCATCTCTTGTAAATCTGTAGTTCTGGACAGTAAATGAGGCAGTATAGAAGAAAATACTTTTGTTGTATTCTGGTTTGCTGATGCATGTTTTGATCTATTTCTCTTGGCTTTCAGCTTTATCTTTACCCTCATGAATGTCACTCCCATTAATCTTTCCTCGAAGAGTGCACTGAGAGAAGGCTTTTTCAGCATGGCCTGCTGATTTCTACCAGTGTGAGTAGGTCAGTAAGACCTCACCTACAATTTACATTAGGCAGCTGGCTTGTGCTGGAAGTGGTCTTTGAGAGCACTCTGAGGGCTGGAAGTGCTCTTGGGTGAGAAATATACTCCAAAGCATATAAAGGCATGTCATTTTCAGTGGTGTAGATCTCACCTGACTGTCAAGTGCTGCAGAAAATACCAGACACATTGACCCATCAAAATCAAGCCAGAGTAAACCCTGTGTTCCTACTCTAAGTTGTCACTACCAGTGTGTTGCAGTTGATTCCAAGTTACCAAGATCTGGGCAGTCACTCTGTTCAGTGTTTGTTGCAGAGACATAACCCTGTTCAGATGATGCACACGAGTTATGCCAGTAAATGCAATTCCCACAGTTAGGGTATCATCAGTGGCACTAGCAGATAGCTAAGGCTGCTGCCTATGAATCCTTGAAAACATTTTCAAGAGATGTCTAGAAAAGATCAAGGTATTTTCCCACTGCTTTATGAATTCATGTTTGTTTAGGTGGATTTATGGTTATTTTTATGTGCCTGTATGAGGTTTCAGTTGAGGTAAAATTTGTGGGATGAACTTGTGGTATATGTAGCATAGCTTTTTTAGTTAGAAAGACTGGTAAGTCTTAGTCAACTGAGCATTCTCTTTCATTTGTGCTTGTGTGTAGACAGAGAAACTCCACATTGCCTTTTTGGAAACAAAAAGGAATTGCCTCTATAAAATCAAGGTTCAAACCTTTGCTGCCAAGTCTTTTGGCATGAAAGCAGAAACTTTCTTAAAGTAGTTTAATCAAGGTGAATAAAAGCTGCCTTTGAAAGCATCACCCTGGACAATTGTCCAGCTTAGCCATCTGTGGAAGAGTTACTATTAAAAAAAATATTTATCAACTATAGTGCACAGTAGTATTCGAGAAAGCAACCACTTTTCAGCCCACTTGTGGGAAGAAGAAGCAAAGTTTGTAGGTGAAAATACCAGCAAGCCTTGGTTTTAGCAAGCAACATGAAATCATCATGCTTACAGTATCCCTCTTCTTTGTCACTCATGCTGAATCATACATAATTGACTGTCTGCAGTGTATAGAAAGTTTTATTGAATGTTTTATTGAATATATTCTGAAGAAGTTTTAAAACTGAAAGCATTAGAGAACTTGAGAAATAATCAAAAAAAATTTAAAGCAGAGCTGAAAAGAACAAAGTTGGTGAGATGTTTTAGAAGTTCTTTGCAGGAAGTTAATACCTGTAAAATGTTGTCAGTGTAAGTGCAGCCATGTTTTTATTGCAGTCTGTAAGAAAAGGTAAGTGTGCTACTGGGGAATGAATCCAATGGATCCTTCAGTACCATTTCAGGCATGACCACTGCCTCTGTTTTTGTGGGCTGAAGATAAGTCTTTGAGAAACACTCATTTGAGAAACACACTGTAATGAAAGATATTTCAGCTAGGATACCTATTTTTCAGCAAAGTCTGTCTCTAGCCTATCTTCTGGCTGAAAGAAATGCTACTGTGTGGTTTTCTAGCCAAGAGATCCAGACACATTGCAAGGTTTCAAAATGATACAATAACTGAAGTGAATATTCCAGCACTTAATTTCAGCCATTTTGAAGTCTATGAGGGCCTCATGCCAATGGCATAAATCATTTGCTGCTATAAATTGATAAAACTCCATTAAAACTGAATGATTCATGGACATACCAAAAATTAATTCAATCCAATGTAAATTCTCCTTGTGATAAAAAAAAAATCTAAATTTTAACTTCCAAGTTCTAATGACCTCTGAGAGAATTACGGCTGGCATTTATTGTATTTCTGATAAATGACTCTTCTCAAACATATACAAGTGCTGATGTGTTTTGCTTAGGCTAATATTTTATCAGCTGTCAAAGTGACCAGAGTTCCTGTAGGAAATTTTAGTAGTAAGAGAACCAAGCTGTGGCTTCTGATCTTGTCCCAACCTTTATTACACTTAACTCCAGAATGCTTGCCATTGGTTTGCAGATGTAAAATGATGACTTGCTTGTTAACTTCATATTTGCATGTGTCAATGGTTGTTATATCCAAAATCCTCTGAAACAATATGAAAGATCTGTTGAACTGGCAGAGCAAAGAAATACAGATGGTATCAAAACTGAACTGCAGGATGAGAACCAGCATTACAGGATCTCAGTGCTGTGAGGCCACAGCGGGTTGGTTGCTGTTGAAATTTGTTGAAATAAAAGCTAAGGCAAAGAGAATAGAATAAGGCAAAAAGGTTTTGCAATCAGAAAATTTTGAATTTATCAGAAAAAGTATTTGTGCTCTTCAGTATGAAAGCTAATGTGGGATGTTTATTTTATTATTAATGTCCTAATTTTGAAATGTTAGGCAATGCTAACAAAACAGTGATATGTTTGCAGTGGTTTTATTCAAACTGAAAATTCTCAAATTACTCCAAAAGTGAATGGGAGTTTGGCTTGTAACATTTTCAGATTTCCAACTTTCTGCACACACAAGAGGTGGAAAACCCAATATTTATGAAATGTTCAGAGATAACAAAATTATTTCTCTTCCTAATCTAATGTGGTATATAAAAGCCAGGATTCATCTGTGTGGGATCTCCATCACATCTTGTTCATTACAGTCAGAGAGGCAGTGGAGTTGAGCTCTTGACCTTTCCAGAAATGAACTAAGGGGTGTTTTTAAATCTGTTGGCTGCCCAGGGCTGAATCTGTTCCTGCTGGATAGAAACAATTCAAGTGCATGTTGGAAATGAGAGGAGGCAAATAAGGAAGGAGAAGACATGAAAGCATCGGATCTCTGGCAACAAAGCCTGTAGTGTATTAGAAGTAACTGAAATTTTGCTAGACAAACAAATAACAAGTGAGAAATAGCATTATGTTGATTTAGAATATAGGAAAATTAGGCTGGAGGCTTGAATTTAACTTGTGGCTGAACTGTTGAATCATAGGAGAGTTGGATGATTTATTGGGATTTCGATTTCAGTTCAGTTGCTTCTCTCACCATTAACGGTGTATATTTAGATTGTTACTGAGGAAGAGTTGTTTCTCAATATGTATTTTCCTGCAGAGTGACAAGTAGAAGGAGTCTTGAACACAGTGTAGGATTTCTGGAGGCCCTGGAGGTCCACAGAAAGCAAGACAAAAAACGAGAATATTTCCGTTGCTGTCATGTTTAATTTTTTCTGCAGTTTCACCTTTGATTCCTAAATATTTCAGCCTGTCTCTTCCTGAAACCTGTTGTAATCTTAGTTAGCCTGGAAGCTCCTGAGTGAAGGGCATTCAGCTGCTTGTGTATCTGATGAAACTGAGAGGTTAAAAAATATCTATACTGAGAGGTCAAAAAATATCTATACTCAAGTAAAATGTAAGTGTAATATTTATATACATTTTTATTTATAGAGAGAGTGACTCTTTTTAAACACTTCTGCAGCCAAAACCGATGGGAGCTGAAACTTGGAATATGGCTTGGAAATTGCTCTCACCAAGAAGAAAGGCTTTTGAGTTCTCTGGAGAAAATTGGTTTTCATTGGATTGAGTTATGAGCATTTGAAATTGAGTATTGAGAACACTCTGGGTTTTGCAGAAGCTTTTCAAATGGGCTCATAAATTGAGCAGATAAGGATGGCTGGTGCAAAGAGTGGTGCAAAGAGCTCTTTAAAGGAGGTCTTGACTCAGGGAAAGTTTCATTGCTCCAACAGTTTGGGCCCTGAGGTACAAGTCAGTGAATGGAGAAAATTTAATTTAGTGGTCAAGCTTTAAGCAGACAGCAACCAACTAACTGACTCTTAAAAGTGCATTTTCGCCTCTCTTGAAGTGTATTTAGTAGAAAATGTTAACTAATGGGTTTTTCAGCTCAATTTGCTTCTTTAATCCAGCCTAATCCTTAAAACAACCATGAGATATTGTAGGCACATGGGCACTGCCCTTGGAATCACTGATTTCCATCTCTGTTAGGAGCACTTGAGGTTTTTCAGCCTCTGGTCTCTTTTGCTGGAGGTCAGAAATGTGTTGTAGGAGCCCAAAGGGGAGCTTTTTCCTTTGCTGTAGGGACGGCTGCCTTTGGGGGCAGGAGCCTGGGTTCTGACCTTGCCATCCATGGGGAACAGGCACAAACTCCTCTCAGCTCTCTTACAGACTTGAAACTGCCTTTCTAGTGCTCTGTCCATAAAAGCACAAGGGTTGTCTTTCAAAGGGAAAATATGGAACTCGTCAGCATTGGAATAAGGAGAGATGTGAAGTTAAGTACACACAAGTATAGGCCAGAAACTGCTCATCCCAAGACTGAGGAAAACCCAATCTTGTCAGCTTCCTCTCCACAGATAAACATCACTCACAGCTTTTCCTAGACTGAACCTTTTTTTCCTTTGCTTTCCACCACAGAAACCAATCTTTAATTATTTTATAAGTGACAAGATAAATTCATACTGACAGCTGTCAGTTCTTTCCTGATCTACAGTCATGCCAAATTTCTTTTTTCTCTGTGTCAGCTATTTTGTCACTGCTCCAGTTTTAAATCTGATATAAACACACCCCAGGATACAGTGAACACAACCAGGCTAGAATCAATTTTTCTCTGTACTTATTGCTTCTACTTCTTTGAACTCTCATATAAAAGCATTATGTGAAATCCTGATCTTAATACAGTCACAGGTTAAAATTCTTTAATGACATTAAGCAAATTAGTTATCTGCCATATTAGCCACATAAGTCAAGATTATTCATGATCCAGTAATGAAACAACATAAATTACTCTCTCATTAAACTGTAGTAATAAGTTACTATTTGGTGTAAATAATTGAGCAGTGTCAGTTATTAGCCACTCTGATTTCTTTTCTTAAAAAGAAAAGCATTTTTGTGGTACAAGTAGAAAAGAAAAAAATCTAAGCAAATAAGTGTGATGTTTTGATTTTTTTCCCTGGATTTCAAGGGATCCCAATAGAAAGATTTTTTTTTTTTTGATAAGCAGGTATTCTGTTATTCTAGAAGGTTCACAGTACCAACAAACTTTAACAAGTGCAGCCTTGAATTTGACAAATCTTTCATGAATGTCATTATTATCTGCCAATTTCTTTCCTAGTCAAATACACCCACCTTCAGCACCTTCTGTTCTGCATAAACTTATTCTGTCTGATGAAGGCAGAATGCCTTCAATCAAAAGAGATCTTCAGATTGTTTCAAAGGCAGAATGCAGCTCAAAGAAAAGAGAAATGAATATATTCTGATTTCAAACTCCTGAATAATTTTCTGCTTAAATTAATAAATGGAGACGTACAGGATAAACAATATAAAGCATTTGTTTAAGCATTGAGAGAAAAGAGCCAGTGAAGTGTCTGCTGAAAAACAGAGAGGCTGTCTGCTAAGTAAAAGTGACTGGAGTACCAGAGTGCTTTGAATTATAAAAACCATTAATAAATAGCAAAATTGATGACCTCTGTCAGCTGAAGTGTGGACCTATGGAGTGGAGACTACACCTAAGTCCTATGTTTTAGGCCAAGATGCTTCACTTTGCTACTTCACTAAACAATACTGTTTTGTTTATTTATTGTGATTTGGTTATATAGTAACTCACATAAATGCTGGTGCAGCTCGTGTCAAGGGCAGCAAGAGTGGTGCAAGATGGTGCAAGAGTTAATGCCCAGCTTGCAGTCAGGTTTGCTGTTGTAATTTCAGTATCAACTGTCTTACTCTAGTATTCTGTCAAGTGCTCCAAAAATAGACTTTAAATACTGCTGGAATTTGCAGATGCTTTTTAGCCTTTTTCACCTTGGGTTCCTTGCATCCTCACAAATAGTTCAGTACCAGTATCTGTGGAGGGTTGGGTTGTTTCTCTTTGCACTTTTCAAATCTCAGGGATCTTCTTGTTCTTCAGAATCACAGAATAATCTTTACTGCAATGTGTTTATCACAAATATGAATCTGCTGTCTTCAGCTCAGAAACATTTGGCACGTAAAGTGCAAACAGAGAAATAGGTAGTATTAGAAAAATATCACTGCCTGTTTGAGGTGTGAAAATTAGCAGAGAAGTGCCATGTTTTGCCTGCTGAGTTCTCTTTGGAGTGAAGTAGCAAAAAAAAAACCAAACCATGGGCCAAAAATCAGGGTTGTATTTTTCCACAGGTCCTGGCTGAACAAGATAACAAGATGATGTTGCTGATGGTATAAAAACCTAGGGGGCAGGGGGTCTCCTTTTCAATAAATGTGAGTTCCTGGCCAGCTGCGGTCCCTGACAAAGCAAACTGTTTCATGGCTGTTAGTTACACAGACCTTGGAGAGCCACAAGATTCTCAGTCTATCTTGTTATCCTGTAGCTTCATTTTTCTCTTGCTCTTCATCCAGTTGCTGCAGTTCCTTGTGAGACCGATTCATTTTTCCTGGCCAGTTCATAACTCCCTGACAGTGATCCTTCAAATGGTGTCATTAATTTTCTTAGTTATATTTTCACTACTCAGAAAGGTGCCACCATGTATACGAGGAAACCGTAAAGCTATCACAATTATATTCTTCCTTTTAACCCAAGGTTCACCTGAATGTGCCACCTTAGCCTGCATTAGTAAAGATGTTGAGAGCAAGCAGAAAATTGAGAGTTTAGATGGAGTTAGAGGGTTTTGATGGCAGAAGCCTCTTGGATATTTTAACTTGATGTCTTGCTTAATTTAGTATAGATTTTGTTCAGCAGTTCCTGGCCTAAATACTGCTTTCTACTGGATGAGAAAGCTAGCAGTCATCCACTGCTGGAATTTAAATGCTTATGATATCACTTTAAATCTATCACCTAAATTCCATTTTATCTTATTTCTTTTTCTATATATATGAGAAATAAGTCCATTTCTTCAGATATGGATAAATGCAGGAAGCAGGTGTTCTAAAAGTAGAAAAGCATTAGATTTGATTTCCCATATTTAATTCCAACTGCATAACAGCAGGGAGTTATGCTGCAGGGTGATAGGGATCTGTGCAAACAAAGGGTGCTTCGCAGGAAAACTGTGAATTTTTGTCTGTTTGAAGGAAATGAAACTGAGTTTCAGTTTTGCTATCTTGCAAGGTGGTATTGCACTGGGTTTGGGTTTTTTTTCTTGTTGTTAACAGGGTAAAATGAAATATGATTAATATACAATTTCTATCCAGGATGTTGCATATTAATATATTGAGATGAACTAAATTCAGGAGGAAGCTGTGATGTTAGAGTGAATTTTCTTGCACCTACATCTGAATGGCTGGACTGACAGCTTGATAGGAATCTTTGCTGCATCCCAGCTTGGAGAATTTCTTGGTGTCTTTCCCATAGAACATGAGACACATTGAAACAATCTCTGTGTGTGCCTGGTAACTTCAGTTCCATTGAGGTTTTTGGTGCTAACACTAATCTATACTACCTTGAGGCAAATATGCAAAGCAGGACTTTGAAATGTAGATATTAGGAACAGTTTAGTTAGGTAAAAAATTGCTCAAGGGAGCAATTGAGTAGATTGGGAAATTCATCCATTAATAGTAAAAAAAAAAAAACAAACCTTGGAGGAACAAAAAATGAGAATCATCATGACTTTTTTCTAACCCGTGACAAATCTAATAATTGCTTCAGCCAAATGTTAATTTGAATGTGGCTCTGCATAAAGAGAAAGAGTTCTATGTAAAACATTATACTGGGAGAGTAGGCACACAGTTATGGGAAGTGTGCTGTGCCCAGCATGAGTTAATTCACTCAGAGAGATTCCAGGAGGGGCTGTCCTTGAGCATTTGCAGCTGGGGCAGGACCTTCAGGCACTCATTCCCAGGTCCCTGGCTTCTGATGCAAAATACTCAAGACACTTGATCTGACACATATTTAAATCAAGGAGGAGCTTTCCATGTGAAGCATATCAAATCCCACCTGATTTATATTAAATGGTTATTTGGCATGTTTTCTCATTTTACCCAAAAGCCATTTCTGGTTGATGGCCAGACAGGAAAGCAGGTTCTGTAGAATACTGATTAAGGCTGAGGGCATCATGCAGAGGCTCCACATCAGGCAAATACACTTAGGCAGAATTCTGAATAACTCAGTACGGGGGGCAATGGGGAAAGGAAAGTTTTGTGTACACAGCTCCTGTATCAGCTGCTTGACATCCTCAAGCTTACAGACCCTTATTCGTGGTTAGGGCAAAATAACTCTGAGGTTTAACATTACTGCTAACACATGATATTAAAATATGTGTATGGTCTGATGGAGTCAAAGACTGTGCTGCTTGTCTCTCTGCATCCTCAATACTGCAAGGTTTATATATAAAAGGTGAGGGGTTGCACTGGTACTGAATTTTGTGATGTGGTAGCAGTGTTATTAGAGATGAAAGCCATCAGAAGCTGGGACAAGAAATAAGGTGTGAGGCTTTCTTAGTGGCATTGTTTCTCCTCCATTACAATTGCAAGACATAGATCATAAAATGCCTTAGGAGCCAGCAATCCAAATTTTGGAGCTGTGCAAAACCAGAGTTCCAGAGGAAGTTTTTGGAAATTGTGAAGTCTGGTCACAGAGAACAAAATGCCAGCATTCCACAGCTCTTTATGAAGAAAAAAATGTTTGGTATTTTAAACACAACATCATTTTTGCAGTGACATGTCTCAGCTATTGTTCTGCTTTCTCCTGAAACAAAAGACTATAAAAACCATGCATTCTCACAGTTTTGACTTGAATAGATTGGCATATTCAAATAAAACATGCTTCCAGTGCTATTTTTCCAACAAGCTGTATGAATTGACATTTCCTTTTCAGATGGTTTCTCCCTCCCTGATGACATTATGCATATCTAGGCATGAATGAGCTTTTGTACATCGCGACACGTTTCTGTCATGGGATCAGGGCCCAGGTTTCCTGTGGGGAGATCAGAGTCAGTTCTCCCTGGTGAAGGCCAGGCAAGTTTGCAAAGCTGGGTTTTCCAGAGGGGTCAGAACCTCATGCCCAGAGGGAGGTCGGTGATCCCACAGGGCCTCAGACCCAAGAGCCATGGAAAGAGTGCAGTGGCCTTGGACCACATGTGTGGAAGTGTGACATCTGTGTCTGCATTTCTTGATGGCGTTCCAGGCCAGTTCTGGCCGGTCTTGGTGTGAATTCCAGCCCAAGGCACCCAGGAGCAGAGGGGCTGATTTGGCTCCCAGCCTCTCCTTTCTCTGATTCTTGCACAGAGCAATGTGTATCTTTGGCTCTGGTCTCCATTCCCCTTAGACCAGGCAGCAGCCAGCTGGAAGCACAAGGAGAAACTATAATAGAACTCAACTAGCAGGATTTTGTTGTTATTAAACAGCTGTCCAAATACCATGTCAGAGTTGCTTAGAAGAATTCTTTCTCTCAGGTTATAATGTACATTTCTCAAGCAGGATGATAACCTCACATCTTTATTTAAGGCCAGATTTTTTTTTAAATAGTATAATTCTTTGCACTTGAGAAGGATTTGCATGGCTGTAAATGGCAAGTGAATTTGGGTCATTGTGTTGTTTGTGATGCTTTGTTTGGCAAACATTGGCACAAAAGTTCTAAGTCCTGTAAAAAGTTTACTTCACTTTTTGCAGTTTTACCACTGCAAAATGTTAATTGAACTTTACAATGGGTTTTTTTGAGAAATGTTCTCTCAAGCATTTGTATGATTCCAGTTTTGTATTGGTATGTTATAAAAGAGAAATATTTGTGGGTTTGCATTTGATCAAAAAATCTTTGTTTTCCCTCTTGGAAGACACAAAAAAAGAACAATTGGTCAGACTCTAGTCACAGCTTGTGTGTATTAAGCATAACATATCTACTTTACCTTTTCAACTCCTTTCTAAAAAAATACTGAGGAAAAGTAGGGAGTTAGGCCAAAAATTGACGAGCAGAAAATTCATAGCAGGACAGGTGGATTAATGGTGAATGGTGAGCTGGGCTAAAAAAAGCCCTAGATAAATGTATTGTACTTAGAGTTTCACATATGTAGTTATCTTTAAACTGAGAGGTTAAAAGCAGGAATGTGAAATTCCAAAAGGTGAAGAATAATGCCAAAATTTTACCCACCAGTTACAGACAGCTCTGCATCAGTGACTCCTCCTCAGTTTGAACTTCCCCCTTCTCTGATTAAACGTCATTGTCATTGTCAGAGAAAATAAGAGAAAGAACTGCAGTCTGGCAGGGAGACATTTTGATTTTTTGCTTTTAGTGCAACCTAGACTAAGTCTCTTTTCTGACTATGATAATTTATTATCACTCTAAGAAGGGAGGGGTCACAAAACAGAGAAAAGGCCAAAACCACCACAGATGGACACAGGAACCCAAGGGTAGCTGGGGTTACCAATACACATGTAGATCTCAGAGATACTCTTAACAGGAGCTGGCTGAGTTGGTTACCCTCCAAGAGTTGCACCCAGGATGCTATCTATGGGCATCAGAGCTGGTTTTCTCTTCTCAGTATGCTGAATATTGCCAGGTAGGTTTCACCCTGGTGACTGCTTGGAAAGCAAACCAATAAATACCCCTCCATCAGGAATGGGCAGGCTTGTTTAGTGTTGTGACATGTGGAAGCCACTAAAATTAGCTGCACAGCTTGGAGAAAGTAGACTTCTAGAGCAACATCTTTTTTAAACTAAAAGGAAAATCTAATATGTATTTTTAGCAGGAAGAGAAGTGCTTTTTGCAAGGTCTGCTCTTCCTCCCTTTTACTATTCTATGTGTATTTTTGTCAAGTTTTCATACTTTGGTGTTTGCCAAGAGTAGAAACATCATCTAGAGTATCTGCTAGTATAAATAATTGAGTTCTATGAACTGCTGCCTTTTACACCCACAGGGAATCTGGTCCATTTTTCGAAGATACATATGGGCACATTAAAGTGACTAATCTTTAAAGAATGTTCTGTACAACCATTGCCCACCCTTCCACTGCTGGGCTGCCCATTTGCACTTCTAAGCCTGGCTTTCAGTTTATTTTGGAATAATAAATAAACTGAACGTGCCCATTCTATCTTCCTGCCATCCTCTAGCTGCAAGGATTTTGCTTACTTCTTTTTGAGCTATGATTTAATTGTTGGGAGTTTTTTTTTTTTTAAATTCATATCCTTTTTGCTATCCAGTTCCCAGCTGCAAATTCCCAACATTATATTCAGCATTTTCACCATGTGTTTAACATGAAGAGCTGTCCTTTCCCACCCCTTTGGAGAACAGATCACTCCCAACTTCACCAGTAAGACTATGGGGAAAGACTTGCTAAATATCACCAGGCACAGAGGTGAAAAGGCAGCACTCGTGAATATATTCTCCTGTTTCTTCTCTCCAGCAGTGCTTCCTCATTGCAGCTGAGCATGGTAGGGAGTCATTCCCACAGGGCTGTGCTTTCAACAGAGTCAAAATTTACATTCTGCTAGCCCTTCTCCTTCCCACATGTGCACACAGAACGGAGATTATTTTATCTCTTGAATCTTGCAGTATAGACATTAGCAGCTTGTCTGAACAAGTACAAAGAGGACATTTCTTGGCATGCAAAGCTTTTCCATGTTGAAAAAGTGAAAAATTGCTGCATTTACTTACAGCTTCCCTCTCCCTTCAGCATATGGACACTACTCAAAGAGCTGGAGTCAAAAATCCCATTTGGAAGGTACTGAGAAAGCTGAGGAATGGCTGATGTCAGTGGGAGAGGTGGATAATGGTTGCCTAGTAAGGGAAAACTCTCATGGCTAGGATGGCTGAAATGCTCCCACCCTCCTATGTCAGAGCTCCACCAGCTCTGGTGTTCATACTCCTGAGAGCCATCAGATAGCAGCACTTCAGGGGTCATGGATAACAGCACCCCAGGGACCAAAACCTTCTTCCTGCAGAATCCTTGTCTGAGATGGTCAGCCAGATCAGAACCTATCCATGCGCCATGGAGCTCCAGCAGCCCCTTTGGTTTACTTCCTGCTAGTCCCAGGAATTTAGGCCATCTGGTCAGCTCCATGCCTGGCATGGGATCTCCTCCCTTAGCAGAAGAGCTCCAAGCTGGCCACTGGTATATGCAGCAAACTTGTGATGTTCTTTGGAGTCCTGGTTTTGCATGCCAAAATCACAGGATCTTTCCAGCCCACAAGCATTGCAGCAGACACCTCAGGCTTTTAGGCACTGTGTGCTTAATGTTTTTGCAGCCCTTGATTAAGTGAAATCAATTTCATCATTCACCATTGAAAAGATCTATCCCACTTTTCTTTCAGAATATGTCTGCTGGCTGCTGACAAATTCCAGACGTAGCAGCTCTGATCCTGAATCAGAGACGCCCCTGCTGAATTGCTGTCAAAAGCCACCTGCAGCATTTGCTGTCTTGACATTTCTTGCACTCTTGGCAAACTTTGTTTCTTTCCCAGCTGCACCTGGGACTATGAAAAAGAATTCCTTGTGTCCATGCAGAAGTCCACAACTCTGGAGCAGAACCAGCCGTTCCCCAGGACTCCAGACTAGTGATACATTGCATAAACTGCTGTCACAGTTGTGATGCACGAAGATATTTCATTTGAAATTCAATTGTTGGGAAAGGTTCTCTTGGAAAGGGCCACACACTTTTAGAAGTCCCTTCCCAGTGCTGGGCAACAGCTGGCCAGGTTTATGAACTGTCTATCAAAATTTTTATTCCTCAGGTATGGGCTGTGAAGAGCAGAGGTGAGCTGAGGTTCTGGGAACACTTTTAAAAGTACAGAGGCTTCAGTTGCACTTGTGGCAATACTGTAGGTGACTCACTGGCAGCGTCTGTGTGAGGCCTATTTTCAGGAGCTTATCAGAGCTATCTATAAGGGAGAACAGGCTTTATTTGCAGCTATAAAGAAATAATGGACTCATCAGCAGGACACCAGTATATTTACTTCACAGTAAGTAATATCTGGAAAAAGCTAATCTTCGCATGCCATAAAGCAGCAAAGAGCTATAGCTTATTTATAACACACTCACATTCTTCTGCGGAGCTAAAAGATCTATTATTGAAATAGCATTTCTCAGGTTTTGTGAAATGAGGGCTTAAAAATTCTTTCAGCAAGTAAAAATGCTTAAGTCAGTCTTTCTATAGCAGGAGCAATTCTTCCAAGTCTTTGTGGTTATATTAATATGTCATCTGGACCAAGAATTAATATCTCATAAAATAGTAATTAGCAAGAAAAGGAGGGCAGATGTGGATTGTTTTGAGCAAGAATACCTGTTATACCTCTCCAGCTTCTCTGCCATCTCAAATTATGACAGGGCCAAATTCAGCCGTGTTGTAAAATCAGTGATTTTCATGAGGCTGAATTAGAATTTGAAGTGAAGAGAGTAGAGGTGATCTATTACTCTTTCTCAGCTAAAAGATACTGAGAAGTGATGTTCATATCAAAATATGGCAATAGTTTTCTGGGTTTCAAATGTATTTACTTAACAACTGTAATTCCTAAAGCTCTTCATTCAGTGTGATGTTCATCTAGGGAACAGTTTGCTATTCCTCATCTCCTGTTAAACAGGATACACTAATTTGGATCTATAGCTTAGTAAAGCGGGGAAAATTCACTATGAGTTGAGAATCTGGCCCAAAGTGTGCTGGAGAGATCTAAGGGTGTCCCAGACAGCTGGGGTACTGCAGTTGGAATGTGTAGTTAGGTGGAAAGGTGTAACTGCATCTTTACAGCCACATATAAAGTTGTCTGAGTCAGTCAGTTCCTCTGGAAGAGTTAACCACCCACATGTGGTTCTGGTGAGAACACAGATGTTGCCTCTATAATCTGTAATCTATATGTGGGGTGTTTTTCTGAAAGTAACGCAGCAGCAAAATGTGGAAAAAATAACATAACATTGCCTTCTGCTTTTCCATAAGCTCTTCAAAGAATATACATCATCACCAGTTGAAAGCTGTCTGAAGTATGACACCTTGCCTTGGAGACTGATGTCTTTATAAAGAAACACAGGGACTTCAGTGTTTGGGCACTGTCATGCCAAAACCCTGGGCGATGGCTGATCCTCATTACTGGGCATGCACTTGACAATAAGGACATTACATGAAAGGCTGGCTGGCAGGAATGAGATTTGCTTTCCCTTGTAGCTCTAGAAAAGTGGAAATAAGTGACAGTTACCCCTTCACTTCATCCTGCCTCAGACTATCCTGTGCCTTGATAAGATCTGCTGAAGCTGGATTCTTTTCATCTCTGTGCTTTGGGTGTGTTGTCTCAGCTAGTTCTGTCTTGCAAGGGTAGGGCCCTGCTTTCTAAGGAACCTGGTGAACTATCCAAGGGTATTGCAGGGGAGAGCACAATTCAGTGTGTAAAAAAACAGTGAGAGAGACTCTTAATGCTCCTCAAGTAGTGGCCATGTGTTATTCAAGAGCAGTGGTACACTGACCCCTGAGCATCACAAAGATTGGTAACACCACAAAGTATTCAGTCTTCTTTATAGCCCTACTCTTGTAGCCTATGGAATAAAGGTATTTGCATTGCAGTGGAAGAAAACTGAATTTATATCACGAAAAAGAGAGTGCACAGTACATACCGAGTAGGTAGTTTAGTGGCTACAAGGGTACACATGAGCCTCATTAAATACTTACTTTGCAAACTTAAAATTCTACCAAGGTACTCAAGTTTGCTGCCAGTGTCATTTACTGATTTTTTTTATTGAAACAATCAGAGAATAAATCACTTCCCTGTTTTCCCAAAAGCCCAGCTAAAGCAGTACTAACCACTGCATGGTTAGTAAAAAGATTTGGGTTATCTGAAAGCAGGACAATGCAGTTTGAAAGCCAAGGAGCAGTCCCAAGAAAACCAGCCTTTAGACTCTTCTCAGGGAACCCATCCATCAACAGTGTCAAAACGGGTAAAAATAGCACATCTTTCCATTTAAGTTCTGCACGAGGGAGGTAAACCAAGGGACCAGGAGCCGTGTCAGGAGCTGAGGCAGTCCTTGTCACTGGAGGGCTCCTGGATTTTCCTGGCTGCTTGGAGGCGGGCAGCTGGCTCAGGAGGCTCTCAGAGAGCTGGCGGGGATGCCGACACTGCCTCCTGCCCTGGAGAACAAGCAGCCAGGAAAATAGACTTCAGCTCAGTCGTGTTAACACTTCCTCTACCTGCACTCCAAAATCAGCTTTTCAGTCCTGAAGATTCCTGTTCTCCTTTCTTCAACTTGATTTCCTTTTACTGAGCTGGGAACTTGAACATCCGCAGCCGCTCTGCTCCCGCCTTGCTGTGAGGATTGCTCAGCCAGCCTGGGGAAAGACAGCTGGTTTGGGAAACCTTTGTTGTCACGTAAACAGGCAGCCCTGAGTGTGTTTTTTTATTCTTTACCAGCAAAGATTAGAACTGCTTCCCTGGTTCTGCAATGAATAACTATGTATGAAGGGATTAGCAAAGTGACATTTAAATTCAGCATTTTGGAAATGGGATATGAAGTGAAATGCTGGCACCAGAGGCTTTTCAAGAACTTTTGGCTGCCCCCTCTTTCCCAGTTAGAGCACTTGACATAAGGAGAACTTGTGTGTGACACTGCCAGGAGCGGATCTGTGCAGACTCAGCAAAAGAGCAGAGATCTCTGTGGCAGGAATTCTTGGGGCTGCTTTTCCAGTGCCCCTCACACCATGCCTGGGAAACTCCAGTGGTGCTAATGTTTCTTTAAAAGTCCTTTCCTGGCACATCTTTTAAAGAAAAGAATCAGGAACAGAACTGCAGTCTCTGAGCAGAGACATGGCTGGTTTATGGCTAATGAGACACTGGGCTGTATATATATAATTAAAAAGAAAAGCACACAGATGATATTATGGCAGCCTCAGAAGAGCTTTAGTGATGGAAACTATTGAATATTGAAATAACATGCATTTCCTAAATCTGATTGAGACAGTCTTCTATGGTTACAAATTTGCATTACTTGCTCCTAGATGCTCTAGCTCAGGGTCAGCTGTGTCACACAGTGCAGAGAATGACAATAAAAATACATTTACACAGAATTTCACTGTCCAGATAGGAGATAATAAAATGTGAAGTCGACTATGAAGAACCAGTAAGGCAACACTGACTGCTCAGAGAAACAATATGACACAGATGCATTAGAAACTCCATTACCACAGGCTATCTGAATAAACCTGCACAGGTTTTCACTTGCTGCTTTTACTTAGTCCTTACAGAATCTGCTAATTGAGGTCTCAGCATTGACTGGATGCTTGTGAATAATTGAGGTTTTTCATTTGAACTCCACATCTTCTTGTGGATTTCTTGCTCACATTTTGCAAGGGGCTTGTCATGTGGAATTTGTCAGCACTTTCCCAAAAGGCTGAGGGAAGAATATGATGTGTTCTGCAATTTATGTCCTTTCTTGACTGTAATCAGGAAGATTATTCTAACAGCATCTTCTTCTGCTGAAGCTGTTCTGTTAGAGGATGACTGTAAATGCTCTCTGTAGCCTCTCATCCCTCAGGATGTTATTATTCTTAATGTTATAAATATCAGGATAATGACTCAATGGTCTATTAGGCTTTTTTAAATGTTCTAAAGCACAGTGTGGTCAGAAGCTGCTTTGATCTTACCACTTCATTGATTTTTAAAAGTATACCAAAGCTGACATTGAGTCTTAAATGCCTCATAGAAGCACTAGAGATGCAGCTGATGAAAATCACAAGATCTAAGTTTACATGGAGGTCTCACTTTTTTTCCCTGTGGACAGCAAAATGACAGGGTCGGAGAGCATCTCCTGATAGAGGAAACAGGCCAACATCTTCATTGCTTTTCTGCCCAAGGTCATTTTCCAGAACAGACACTGATTTCTCATTGCTCATATGTTCATTTCACCTGGTTTGAGGTTTTGCCCAAATTCTAAACAGACATCTTTGTGCAGAAACACAAAAGAACTTGATTCTGCAAGGACAGGATCTTAGGGCAAATGTTTAGAAGATCCTGTGCACCTGAGATCTGTCCAGTGTTGGACACCAAGTTCTAAAACACACTAAAATACTTCTGCTTTTCTGCCACAGTGCTCTAAGAAAACCTGAGTCTTAAACTGGTATTTTGTACATAAACATTGACCTTGAAAACAGGTCTGTAAAAGGCTCCCTTTTTACAGCAAACTATCTGTGCTTAATTTCTGTGTGAGTCCTTAGCCCTGTTGTGATAAAGGGTTTAGCATAAAATTTAGGTGATCTTTCCAGGATCTGAAAGAATCCAAATTGGATTTGGAATGAAAGAACATGTTCAAAAAGACCAGGGACAACAGATACTTCCAGCTCCTTTTAAAGAGACACTCTGCATTGGTAACTGGTAAAGGTTTCTCCTTGAAAACCTAGTTCAGCACTAAAGGAATAGGCTGAGATGGAGTGACTCCAACATTTAAGCATATGTGGTATTTCAGTGAAAGCAAACAACCCCTGCATAAAAAATGGCAAATGTAAAAGGATTTGCATGCTAACATGTTTTGATAATCCTGGGGATGTGTGTTTCGTGAGGGCTGCAGCAGGAATAGCAGAGTTTGGGCAAAGAGTGGTTAAAATGAAGTGTTCCCACAAGCTGATTCTGTAACTCTGAGAAATCACTTACCTCTTTTTGGATTTTTTCTCTTGTCAGTGATCTGTGCCTAGGGAAAAGGAAAAAGCATTGTAAGCCTTCATTCATAAATATTAGTCAAGCACTTTCCACTCCCTCCACTGTTGATGCTGTAATTATAAAAGGAGAATATCTGAGGACTTGCCCCTTTTTCAGTGCCAACCAACAGGTTTTGGGTTGGGCCTGAGACTTTCCATGGTGGCAAGAGGGACTGTGAAGCAGCTCAGAACTGAGGTGCAGAGCTAAATGCCGAGAGCATTTGGAAGATATTAATGTTGTGTTATGAATGCTGTCCAGGCTAGAAAGTGATGGCAATGGCTGGGGGTGACTCAGCAGTGGGTGGTGCCTTGGATTTCCAGGAGTGGTGTCACCTGTTCAGCTTGCAGCCCCTACATCTCACCAAGAATTTTTTTGGTTTCCACCAACACCCCCAAACGTTGAAACTCTGTGTTTTATTACTGATAGATATAGTGATATTTAATGTGAACTCTGTGACTTTACCCATTTGGCAGAGGAACCACTTTAGCTATTGAGGAGGTGTCAGTAGAAAATTGTGAGGCGTTTATTTGAGCCTCTACCATAAGAGTGTTTCCTGAGCCCCAGTTCAGGGTTTACACTGCTGAGAGGGAAATGGAGTTTGCCTGCTGGAAATAAATTAATGGAATGTCTATGAAACTGGAGAATTCCTCCTGTTATACTTTTCCCATTCCACTCCTTCTCTTACTGTGGGTCATTTATTATTCCTGCCATGCTTTATTGAAGAGGGTATTTCACAGAGGGAAATCTTTAATGAAATGAAAAAACTCACTTAGGAGAGTGCAGTGTTGCAATATTTATACTGAATATGAAGTGAATGGACTATAATAAGTGTAAATAATAAAAGAAAATTATATAATTCCTGAGAGAAATGCTCTAAACAGCACAATGTTAAACATGTAGCTCTGTGGTATAAAGGAATGTACCATGAAATCAGAGAATCACAAGGCTGGAAGCAACTTCAAGAGATCATTTAGTCCATTCCCTTTTCCCCATTACAGTGTACCAAATGTATTTGTCATTCCTGACACAGCTGTCAGGCTTTTTCTTAATTTTCCAGTGTTGCTGTTGCAGGGCTTCTTATAATATGAAGATTCTCATAAATCTTCCTTGATCCAATTCAATCCTTTTTTCCTTGTCTTATCCAACAAATACATGAAGAAAGAGAATCACTCTCTTCCATTTCATAGCACTTACTTCTGTTAGGTGAGCAGGAATGCACTAACATTTGCATAATCCTAATCCAGCATTTATTATTTCCCTTGGGCCGTGTCTTCCAGACCTGTTACAATTTCTGCTGATTTCCTTTGAACTTTATTCAATTGTTTCAAGTTTTTAGTAAAACACAGCATGTAAGCTGATCATAATGTTCTAATGCAGGTTTAATCAGTGTTAACTTAAAAAGATTTTTTAATGTATCTCATGAATACTGTGACACTATGATAAATTCAAGGATAGCTCGTGTTCTCTTTGTGATCCCAGGTCTCAGTGCTCTACAAGTAAATTGAATTGAATTGGCATAATTTCTCCCTCACAGATTCATGCTGGCATTTTTTTCCTCTCTGTCCCTTGGACACAGTCCCTCCTTATCCATTCTGAGATTTGGGGTTCTTTTCCTTAACAAAGTATGCCATTCATTTTTGTTTGGAAGTTCTGTTTGTTCTGCTTTTTATTTAGTCCTGTATTAAATAGCACTGTTGTTTATTTGCATCAGTGTAGGGGAAAAAGAAAATGCAGACCTCTGTATGTACCCTGACAAAAATGCTGGGTGGCCTTCCAGAGCTTTAAAATGTAAAACAGAGAATGATAGAATTAAGTCTGATATGATGTAGAGGCTTTTTAAAGGGGAGATTATTTCTTCTGTGCAGTGGGGATTGAAAACGAATGGAATCTCCTGTGCACACGAGAGCCTCATGGCCTACATGGCACATCCATCCCCAAGAGCAGTTTCCCTCCCCTTGCCCATTTCTGAAGAGCAACCTCCACATCCAAATCAGAGATGGTATGCTTGAGATCTAGCAGCTTTATTAGATTGCTATTAGTGACTTTTTTCTCCTTAGACTACACTGCCTTGAATTATTTTTACTGCTTTTGTTTTGTGGCACTACCGTTTTGTTTCCTTGTGTTTGGCAGAACTCTCACAGCATCCTGATTGCCTGGAGCTTGACTTTGGCATTGCACATGGGCTGCTGTTGGCTGATCTGACCTCAGGCTTTAGAGCAATGTGGGGTTTTCCTTCATGGAAATGATAACACGAAATGTGTGTCATCAGATCTCTAAAATCTGCGTAGTTTGCTGTGTTATGCTCATGAAAAGATTTGAAGAAGGTACTTTTCAAATACACCAGTTCATTGTGAAAGTAACAGGCATAAGTGCATGGCTCCCTGAACTCCTGGAGAGGGGAAACACCAATTCAAATGGCTTTTCAGAGAGGGGTTGTGTCATGCAGCAATGGGAGCTTAGTTTGGGAAGTATAAAACCTTGTTGTAAGGCCTCTGTAATCACCCAGAAACTGTCACTTGTTTGTGTGCTGGTTCCTCTTGCCAGGTAGGCAGTTCCTGTTCTGTTCCAAGTGACAGAACATCCTGTTCTCCCTGTTCCAGCAGCACAGTACCCACATGCTCATCTGCATTCCTAGATATTCATTATCATTTACAAAACAAGAAAGTTTTCTCTTCTGCACAGATTGTTTTCGTCAATACAAACAAAAAAGAGCTAGAGCTGTCAAAATTCATCCTTTTGGCAGCTTCCAACACTTATGCCAAAGGAAAAAGTAAGGATTGAAAATGCGTGAAGGTGATAATAATAATGAGAAATCAGAACTTTCTGAAATATTTATCATTCTTACGAGGAACCAAAACAAGATACGTAAGTTGATATATTCTGAATAACTTGGCGACTTCAAGCACAGAAAGGAGAATGTAAAGAGTTGTCACAAAAATCTAATGATGACAGGTACAATGCATCTGTACTAGCAAACAATATGAGAAAATTTCCTACATATGCACAGTCTTCAGAAATCATCATCTTTTCTTTACCCTTGATCCAAGCTGCTGCCTCGGGCCAGTTGTGTGAGCTCTCCCTAGCTAGCTAGCCTGGCTAGATGTGGTAACACAGGAGCAAAATGTTGGCTGTTCTGTGGCCTTCTCAATCTGACCACAGATGGAGTCACCCCTGGGAAGCCAGACACTGTTGCCAATGGAAATTGCAGCCACTGCCACAGCTTACTCTGTTCCTCCTCTCACCTGCTTGCAATGACCTGTACTTTTACAGCCAGAGACATTCCCACTGTGGTTTGCTTATCCAAAAAGCACATACCTGCTCCCCAGGGTGTGGATTTACTGCAATTACCATTATTAAAATCCTTTGTGTGTATTTTTGTTGTGCTGTGCTGGCACAGTGAATGCAGCCATAACTGGCTCCCTGCCCTGCTAATTTCCCAGGCATTCTAGGAGTCAGGCTTCCTCAGGAGACAGTTTGAGCTGAGAGGTTTTGCTCACTAAAGCTGATCAGCAATTTCCAGGGAGTGAGAGGAGAGATCACTACAGAACTTCCATTCTTTCACTGAGCAAGTTTGAACAGGCAGTTCAAATGAGCAAAGGCAAGAGGTAAATGTTCAGAAATAGCTTTATTCACAGAAGTGGTTGTTCCATAGCAGATTTTTGACTTATAAGCAGTGACAGCATTTCCTTGCACGTGGAGAGGAGTGGAAGACGTGTCCCTCTTTATCCTCTAGCTCCTTGGCTTCTCTGACCCCTTGCTAAGGCTGAGTGTATCCTGGACACTCAAACTGGGCAGCACCCATTAGATATGGTGCCAGCTGGAATATGTATCTGTGTGGGCATCCTGCCTTCCTGGGGATCTGCAGAAGTGTACTGCAATCGAGCAGAGCCTGGAAGACACTTTGTATAGAAGAGCAGAGTACCTAACCAGTGTTTTCCCCCTCTAAGTGAATCTTTCCTTCCTTCCAAAGAACCTGCAGCATCTGAAGGGCTGCTTCTATTCAGTCCACAGATTGCTGTGCTCCAAGGATGAGTCAGGTAATCTCCTTATATAATCTGTAAATTATTTGGTCATGTTCTGCTAAACCCCATCTGGTAGAAGGCTGGACTTTTCTATCTTCATATTTTATAAACCTCTGCCTAAGCTGCCAAGAATACTTCGCTGCAACATAAATATTTGCAATGCTATCAAGAATACTCCCTGTTTCCCCTCTCATTTGTCTCAACCCTGCAAACACACTGTGACTGGCCACAGCTACGTACCTTCTTCACTCTCTCAAGCTTTGCTTTAACTATGGTCTTAATGAGAAAGGTTCTCCCAGGAGGTATCTTGTCTGTTGTAACTACTAATCACAAATACTGCAAAAAAACCCCAGGCTTGAAAGAGAACTTTTTCTTTTATGATATTTATTTGGTCTGTTCTTCTACCTAGCACGCATACTAATATTTTTCACAGTTGGATAACGTAAGAAGTGGAAGCAATTTGACCTGACAGTTCTCAAATGAAACACTCTTCTAACACACTCAGTGGCCCCGAGCTCTCCCTCTCCTTGTAAACAATCCCGTTATCTCCCAGATAATGAGGCCTCACCCAATGGTGCCAGAATTGCACCGTAAGTGGCTTTATGGAGCAGAGTTCTATTAAAAACAAATCCATCTGGGTAGAAGAACTTGGTACCTTTAAAGGCACTCAATCATTTTTTCCCTTAGGGATTGTTTTCTTGATTGGATTTTATAGGTTTTGGCAGCTTTTAAATCTGTTGATGCAGTCTTCTGTCTTGCAGAGATGCTAATAAAACCTGGTTCAAATAAACAAACACAATGGCAAGAAAGAGCTTCCTACTCAACTACTCAGGCAGGGAAATTGTGGAAGTGCAGGATGCAGAGTGGGCAGGGACATTGCCACCAGGCCAAGCCAGGGTTTGGGAGCAAACACTGAGCCATGGCTGATAAAATGGGCCAATGACATAGACTCTAGAATGGGAGATAATGGTGGGACACAGAGGTTGTACAGTGCCATCTGGAACTTTGCAAAACTGGAGCTATGTGTATAAAATATGATTTAATGCAGCCATATACAATGCTGCTCATCCAGCAATGAGAAATATCACTCATTGTTATTTCTACAAAATATCTTAAATTTTTTTGAAAAGTAATAGATAGAACTTTGGAACTAATTTTATCTCACAGCTATCACCATATTTTTATTTACATTTAATTTCAATTTAGTTGTACATGCACTCTGGGAGAAGGTACATGTGTCCTACTCCATGTCTGGCAATTCCTAAAATACCTCAGACACAGCAGAAGTTAGAATGATTGTGTCCAATTCTTTTTGCTGGAAGACTGGAGTCTGTAAGCTTGAGTCCTTACAGAAGACTGGTGCTGAAATAAAATCTACTTTTTAAAAGCTTCATACACAGGAACACAAGATGCAATTTGCTTATGCAGAAACACAGTATATAAATTACGAGTTGGTGAAGAGCTATGGTAGAATGATTGATAGGACTTCAGTTGAAGATTTTTAATGACTTGCTGTTGTACATCAGGCAGTAATCAGTGGGTGGTGTAGGACCCAGGCCTAATTAATTAGCAGATAACTATAAGCCATGAATATATGCTTAGAATTAACTGAGTAAAAAACAAGTGTTCTTTGGTATTTGGTGGTTTAGTTCAGTAATGAGATTGTATATTTGAAATCAATTTTCTATAATTTATTATCTGAAGAAGATGAAGTCACTAAAGAATACAAATGTTTCCAGTAGTTTTCAGAAAGAAGCTAGATAGCCCATAATAGAAAACAGATGATTCTATATGCCATTCCTTCTATCAAAAAGACTGAGTACAACAGCTTTATATGGCAGATCACACATTTTTAGTGGCGCTGCTGTTAAAAAAAAGGAGGAGCATGAGGATTGGGCTTCTCTGACAGCTCTCTGAGTCACTGGCCCCGAGGTGTGCTTTAGGTGCTGCATTCCTAAAACAGGAACAGCGCTGTCAGTGTGGAGATTCCCATAAAGGATGAGCGGGTGAATTCACCTCACATCTGCTGGGACTGGGAGCACAGGAATGCCCCGGCTCTCCCCAGCAGTCACAGACCTGGCACAGAGCAGCAAAGGCATGAGAAGGCCTCCAAATCTCCACAGCAGTGAGCAGTGCAGCCACATGTGGGCAGCCGCAACCATTAACTTCCTGCCAGTGGTTTGCCAATTTCCGTCTTTCTGATGTGTGCAGACCAACTTGCCCAGCGGCCCTGGCCGAGGTTTCCCTCTGCCTACCGCAGGTTCCTTGCAGCCTGAACAGCCATTTCTTCCCTGTGAGAGCAGGGAGGCCCTGGCACAGGCTGCCCAGGGAAGCTGTGGCTGCCCCA
This sequence comes from Phainopepla nitens, assembly GCA_013400175.1. NCBI lineage: Eukaryota > Metazoa > Chordata > Aves > Passeriformes > Bombycillidae > Phainopepla > Phainopepla nitens. The sequence goes on from VXBQ01010981.1 coordinate 446,920, forward strand.
TCCCTGGAACGGCTCCAGGCCAGGTTGGAGCAACCTGGGAGATGGGAAGGTGTCCCTGCCCATGGCAGGGGGTGGGACTGGATGAGCTTCTAGGTCCCTTCCAATCCCATAACATTCTATGATGAACTATTCTAATGTGCATTTTCATTAGAAATAAAAAAGGACAAATACTAACTGGTTTTAGCAGACATACAGACTTGCTTGATTTCTCCACAGTGCTTTTAGCTGCATTTCTGGTGCAGAAATTCCCTGAACTGGCTCATTCCCAGAGTGACTTTCTCTGTACCATTTACCCCACAGGACCACCTATCCAAGGCTATACTGCACTCAGATGGGAGAGCATTTGAGACCATTTTCTGGCACTGGAAATTTCTTCTGATATCACACAGTCTGTCATCTGAAGTTAAAGAAAGTCTTACATTAAAATCTTTCTCTTTTGATGTCACTGTCCTTACAAGGCCTCAAAAAACTTTGTAATCTCCCTTACAATTTTTTTCCTGTGCTGTTTGTCTCATACTGCTTCATTTTTCTCTCCCTGCCACCATTCAACACTCTCATGTGAGTTTTTCTTCCTGCTGCCTCACAGTGCATTCTGAAGTATATAAGATGCTGCTGCTTGCCAGTGGTAATAAAGAAAAAACTGGTTAATATCAGTAGTATAGGGATGTTTTTAACTAAATGCTGGCTCAGAAAAGAAAGTAAAAGCTTCCTAGTGAAATGCCCCTTCTACAGAAATGCCCAAGCTGGATTATTGTCTTAAACGTCTGCCTTTTAATAATAATAATAATTCAGCTTGAGTCATGAATTGGAAGGTAGCTGGGGCTGTAAGGAGCATGATTTCATCCAAGTTCTGTGATATGAACAACATCTCAGCAAAAAAAAGTCTTATTTAAAAATATGACCAAGGGTGTACTGAGAAGAGCAGAGAATAACCCTTGGGAAAGGTTTCATAAATATTTATTAAAATAAAGCTAGATATTTTTTCCACTGTTCATTGGTTCTAGCCATGCCTTTCTCACAATTACAAACACCTAGTTAAAATAAATGTCTGACTGCCAGACATCCGTGGGCCGTAGGTGGGCGTAATCAGCTTATTTTTGTTTGATGATATATTTAAGAACAAGTACATAACAGGGATGGTTGAAAGCAAAAAGATACTCTTAAAATATTTTATTAATATTTTTGGGTTTCAAAATAATTCAAAAAGTTGCAGAACTCTTAGTCTGAGGAACAGAACCACAAACAATATTATTTGCAATAGATGATCCAAGCAAATGCCTTTTGATTGTCTTGTGACATAGTTCTACCTTGGACTATACCATGCTCATGACAAAATAATTGGTAAAACAAATTGGGATATATGGATCTGCCTTTTTTTGTGCTTGAACTTACTGACTGGTTAGAGCAGAGCAAACATGAAGCGTGTCAAATTTTCTTATGCAAATGTTGAGATTGTAGCAAACTGCTTCTACCTCATGAATTCGGTATTTCAGCCAAAATCCCTTCCCTATGATTTTGATTCAAACATATTATTTACTCTCTTGAAAATCCCCCAGTGGTGTGGCCCAACTGCTCCAAATCCAAGCAAGTCCAATTTGATACAACAAAGTAAAAAAACTTAAGACCTTGTGAAAAGTGTGGTTTGCTGTTTTCTTAACCAACTTGCCACGGTGAACATTCCAGAAACATTCCTGTCATTAAGGTCTGGCTCTGTCTCTCAAAGCACACCCCATTTCTGCCCGTGCAAGGATCTAACTGCCTGTGGATTTACTGTGGTGAGCACGCACTCAATGAAATGGTAACTGTTTCTTTTCAAAGATAAAAATAATTACTCTTTCTGCATCTGACATAGCAGCAAGCCCTTCTGCTAAAATGGAAATTAGCGACCAGCTTCAATTTTCCCCATGAGTCTTGCCACATATTTTGCCTTTCAGACCTGACAATATGTCTTGTGCTCAAATTACTCTACAAAAAACTGGGACAGTTTCTTTTTGGTGCACCAGAATCAGGAAATGACTACCGAGTGATCACATTGCTGTAGAAATCTGTTTAGGTGCTCCATTTTGGCTGCGACTGCTGTGTGATAGGGAAAAATCCTGGGGCTCCCAGGACAGGAGAGGAGCCTAGATTCTTGAGGGAAGGAGAATTCCAAATTAATTGTTCAAATATGAGCAAAACCAACATGTGATGTCTCTGCTAAAGAAACAACCTTTGCTTTTTGGTGCCCTGAATTGCTGTGCCCTGGCCAAGAGTGAATATCTAACACTGTTCCCTCTCCAGAATACCTGCATATCCTGCCACTGAAATAAAGGAAAATACCTTTGCATAAGAACAACTGTTCTGAACCTCTCACAGTAGAGAGGAGTAGGTGCAGTAAAGAAGTGTCAGAGTAAGCAGTTGTCTCTCTCTCTTTCCAGAGATGTTTTATTAAACTGGTCTGTAAGTCCATTCACTTCTTTATGTGTGGTTTCCACGCTTGTGTGTGGGTCAGTCTTCTCTGTTTCTAAGGCAGATTTGCTTCCGGTTTCAGCTGAGCTTAACACTTTCTCAAATGGCTCTTGAGGAAACAGGAGAGGTCCTGAGGCTCGGGCTGGATTGTCGGAGGCACACAGGCATGTGCATTTCTCTGGGAGATTTCAAGCCAAGGCAGGAATTCTGTAGGTGGCTGCTGAGCTCATCTCATCGTTCATTGCTGCTGACAGGGAACTTCCTCACCACCGTGCACCCATCCTCTGCATGTGGCACTGCCACATTCAGCCCATCTGATGTAGGAGAAGGTGGCAGTGTGAAAGCCACCATCTGTGGTGGCAGAAGTTCTGACTGTCCCTGCCATTTCAGAGACCTTCCCTAAAGCTCTTCAAGTAGAACATCCGAACACTTCAATTTGGCTTCATAGAAGTAGCATAAACTCCTCTTTTCTTTCTTCTTTTCTCCTTTTTTAAGCAAAGGAACAGCTTGGCTGAGCTTTCTATTTGCTTCCCAACTGTCCATACTTTGCCCTCAGCTTTTTACCACCCAGACAAATACAAATCCCCAAGAAGTTACACCCAGTTTGTTTTCTTCCCCTCCTTTTGTCTTTTCACAAAAACTCTGCTGGATGCACAGTGGCAGAGCTGAGGTCTGAATAGAAGAGCTTCCACCCAGCTGATGCCACAAGGGGAAGGGTGGGTTTGCATTCACTTGCAGGTTCACTGTAATTTTCAAAAGACCACACTGAGCTGACAGTCTGCTTCAATAACTCACAGGAGTTATTTTTATTAGTTCATTAACCCCCTCATTTAATTACCAGGGTGGTTCTGGAATCTTCCAGGGCAGTTAAAAGCTTCCCTAATAATTTTCTAGATACCATTTTTTGACTTGTGTTTTTAAGGTTCTGCCACGTCCCTGAGCACATTTGGGGTCAAGGAAGTCACTGGGGCCTGGGACTTACAGACTTGAAATTCTTAATTCACAAATGCAAGTGTAGTTCTTAGCATGGATTTCTTACCAGAGGGTAGAAATAAAATCAGTTGTGATCAGGGTGCAAAGAACCTTTAGGCTCTTGAGCTCAGGTTGCAGTCTTGGTCAGATTTGGTGACTAGAAGATTGAGCACAGAGCACTCTGACATGTCAAGCTCCAGGACCCTCTGAGATTTCTGACACTTGCAGGTGTGAGCCTCCTTTTCAGGACTGCTTTGAAAGGTCACTCAGCTCTGCAGTTTAACTTTTCATTGCCTTTTACACACTCCTGATGCATACAAGCTCTTTCTTGCTCTACCCACTGTAGTGAAATGATGCCCTGTGATACAGTTCCATGTAAGTTATCCCAAGCAATCTGTGTTCTTTTAGGCAGCTGCCATCCCCAGAGACTAAAAAGCTATCTTTATTCATGGAACAAAATCAATGTAATAACCATCATGGTCCTTCCTATTTACTTGCTTTACTACACTCCTGATTCACAGGGAATACCTACTATTGTTCCCAATTGGATTTCTTATATAGCCTCTGTGCTCTGAATGATGACAAGTGTAACACTTACACTTTGTCATGCACCCTCCAGGAATTACATTTACATCTCTCAAATGATTTTACATAGGCTGGAAGTGGTATTTGATACAGTGTTACATTATAGGCAAGAGCCAGCCAGAAAGGTCAGTAAGAGCATTTCAGGTTCATTTCGTAACAAATAGACAGTACATAATCCTGTTGTGCTTCACCCCTTCCCCTAATAACATATTTAAGGTCTTTGTTTTGAGTTAAGCAAAGCATGGAACCTAAACCCAGAAATTATATCTAAAATCTGGCTTCTTAGGAATGAAAACAAGGACAGCAATGTTGAGTCATTTATTTTTCAGCAGATGATCATCATAACAAATTGATTGATTTTTGTGAGTGTTTCAAAAGGTTACTAAAGCACTTTGAAGAAGCAGAGACATACTGAAATTTGAAAAAAAAACATATATCCTTTTTTGTTCGGGAAGACAATTACCTGCTATAACTTCATCAGGCATTTCTGAAGAATTTCTCTGCCACTGGAAATAAAATTTTTTTTAAAAAAACCAACAAAACAAGTAAGTCATGGACTAGAGAATCCCCTTTAAAATCATGTTTTATAACTGATTGAAAGTCAAGCGGGATCCGTGGCTTGTGAGTTTCCCATAAAAGTGTGCATTTTGCAAGTTGCTTTATTTTTTTTTTCACTCAGTGTGATATTTTTCAGGAGTATTTCTGTATGCAGCTGCTAATCCAGCCTATAGCAACACCACAGCACAGAAAACGGAGTGCATTTTGCTGTTCTTAGGGAAATAGCACATACATTCAAAAGGAGTGAAAAATAAGCATTGCTATGATTAATGATCCTCAGTTCTTGGAGAGGATGTATGAGACTGTTTTTTTCTGGCACCTCCAACACAAAGCAAGATCAGATAATTTTATTATTAACATAGGTTGTGTATTTGTCTGCACCCTCCTGCTGTGGTAGACTGTAGCTCCCTTTGGGATTCTTAAATCACAGAAAGGGAACTCAGGTGATAGAAATTAGAAGAAATAAACCCATGCTGAAAATCCTTCTGGATTCTGTTTAACTCAAAGGTGACCCTGACTTATATAAAAGGAAGGAAATTGCTTTAGGCTCATATTCTAACTTGCACTGGAGGAATCTCTGAAGGCTTGGAGTTTTTACTGTAACTGGGTAAACATGCAGGGATCTATCTTTTGCACCTGCCAAAATGTACTGGAAATCCTGTGACAACAGGTTTTTTGGCAAAAGTCACTATTTTGCTTTCAGACATGACCAGACCTAAGAAACACAGAGGTGGAGAAAAATCAAAAGGAGAGGGGAAAAAAAGGCAAGACAGGTTTTGAGTCTGAGAGAAATTTGAGATAGTTCAGACTGGTTTATATTGCACCTTATCCCACTCTGAGTGGGTTTTCTATTTGTGATAAAGTCTGACAGTCTCCCACGGCTCACTCATGTTGTCATTCCCAAGTGGTTCATTCCTCCACACTTGGCTCCAAACAAGCAAAAAAGGGATATGAAATGATATGAAGTAGATCTCTAGCCTGGTACTGAAAAAGTAAAGAGAGACTTTCACAATCATAATTTAAATGTATTTCCTTGAAAACATGGAGAGTGGGAATGTGCAGAATGTCAAACAGTTGCTGGGCATTCAGGTTTTGGAGAGAAATGAGGGAGTTTTTTCCTCACCAGGAGGGTTGAAAAAGCATCTATTATGATGGAAGAAGAGGAGTTGTGGTCTTTGAAGCAAAGCTGTGCCCAGGAAGTTTTTTAGAGAATTCTGGTTGATCTGTGTGGCTGACACACTTGGACAAAGTGCTCTGCTCTGACTGACTGTGTCACCTAATCTCACCAAGGTAACACAGCCATGGTTGGTACTGCTCCCACTTGAAAGAATTAACTCTGAGATAACTCACTCCATGCCTGTGGTAACTTTCTGTTGTTGTTATTGTTGAAAGAGAGAAAACATTCGTGAGCACTCTCGTATGTACAATTCCACAGCCCGAATCACTACAGCATTTGTCTGGGTTTATTTTGGCACCAGTTTAAATGTTCTGGTCTACAGCATTTATTTGTTTGCTTAACTCTTGTCCTAAACTTCCAAAAGAAACCACCAATTTCCATTCAGTCACTAAGTTGCTTTTCTGAAAACCAGCACCACTGGGGATTCAGGGAATACAGGAACAGTGAAAATCTCCATGCTTGCATGGATTTCTTTAAATTCCCATTGTCATCCACTGTGACAAGCAAACTTACAGACTGACACTGAGTATCCAAAGTCAGCCAGGATGCTGCAGTGCAACAACCTATTCTCTGCTGCAGTGAATTCCCTAAAAGGAGACAAAGATGGTTTACAGTCTAAACCCCAAAAGCTTTATTAGAAATAAAAATAGAAGTGATTTTAAATAGATCTTGAGAGAAACAAGACCTTTATACAGAAGCCTCTCCCTTGCACAGAGCAAAAAATGGAAGCTCAGGGCTATACCCAGCTTTCCTACAATCCTGCAGACATGCAGCTGCTGAAGTGTTGCACTGCTCCTGTTTCTGCAAGCAGTTGCAAGACAGCCAAGAGATGTTTGCTGAAATTGAGGAACCATTATGTCAAAGAACTGCCAGGGAATTGCTTTCTGCTTGATACCATACACTACCTTGCCCGAGAGCTGCTTGAAAGAGGGCGTTTCCTCTTTCTCCAGCATTACTAGCACCTGTTACTACTTTTCTTCAGGGCAGCTTTACTGCTTTCGAGTTCAATTTCCTTCCCAGTGCATGTCCAAGGAAGATCTGCCTCAGGGAAAAGCAAAATTCTTCCCTGCTGTTTCTCGTGATGCTGGCAAACATCTGCTTTATGTGCTTTAGAATCTGATCTCATTTGCCACTCAAAAGTGCTTTCTTCAAGGTGTACCTAAAGAGGTACTGATCATTTTTATCTTTCTTTACCTCAATTTGCTTGAAGCCATTTGTAATTTCTCCAGCAAGAGAGGAAAATCTGATGCTGTGGTTCTCATCCCTGAAGTCAGGCTTGTGTCAGCCTTTCCATTATATAAATCCTTATTTTGAAGAGTTTCAAATTCAGCTGTAAAAATTCAGTCTAAGCTGGAAACTGGCAAATTAAGTCTTTGCATTGAATGTTTCTTTTAATTAAAATATAAAAGAACTGCATTCAATTGCCTTTATGTTTCTCAAGTCATTGAAAGACTTGTTAGGCTACACTTAGAATGCTCTTTCTGTGCTTGCAAGACCAATTTTCAGAGGTACTGAGTGCTTTTATCTCTCACTTTGATGCAATTGCTCAACCTTAGATTTTCTGTATTTTTCTAAAGCATTTTGTTCGTCAAGTTATTATTTTCACTGGGTCGATCCACTTACAACAGTTCAAACATTTTAACAGTTTTCTTTCCTCTTGGTAGTATATTTACACTAGGAATGTACATCACTTTCTTATTCACTTCTATTCTTATGCTATTTCCTAATAAAAAAAAAAAAAGATTCTTTGTGCTGTGCTGTTCTAGCTATGACTATTGATTCCTACAGGGAAGTGGGACAGGGATAATTTAACTGACTCATTATTTTCATGGTGAAGCATTCTTATTGCAACCTTGTTTACTGCCAGATTTTACCTAGTAATTCCTTCCACAGTAGAATGTGAAGGACAGGATGGATAATGCTGATCTTGTTGTTCTGGGAGATCAAAAATCACTGTAGGTCAGATGTTGAGGGAGGTTTTACTCTGTTCTCAGAAAAATCACTGGGGATTAATGTGGAAGAAATGGAAGAAAGGGGAACTTTGCAGAGAAATGTGATCATTGATTACTATATATACATATATGTATATATATATATTCTTCTTTATTAGACATCTGTCTTGGTTAGGTGATGCCAACTTTGAAAAAGTCCATAAAACAAGACCTTTATTTTACTGGTTTTTCTATACCTGAAGTTGATATCTCCATTTTAAGTGGAAATGTGTTTTGCACAGAAAACAACAAAGTCACTTGCAGACAAAGGAAAAAGCTGTGAAATTACCCTGCAAATGGACCAGGTGCCAAAGGAGTGTAGGTTGCAATTCAGTGAGCATTTAAGCATATGCTGAAGTTTATCCCTTTCCACTTACATAGGCTTAACTTTAAGTATGTGCTCACATCCCTTTGAAATCACACGATTCAGGGCCTTGGTGAATGGAAATTACTCAAAGCCATGGCGGGACAACTGATAGGGACTGCATTTTGCAAGATCAGTAAATCATATTAATACAGATTACAGGAATGTGAGCTATATTAATACAGGTGTGTACTTGCAGTGCCCAGAGAACTCCTCTTTGCTGTTTATTCCCCTTTATTCTATAACTGTTATAATGCCAGTGTTATTATAACTATCAGAGATAAAACTTCACGTCTTAATTGAAAACCATTGTTTTTTCCTCAGTACAATTCTATTTTTGGCCCTGAAGTTTTATATTTCTCTTCATTTGCTAATCCATATCTCCCTGGCAATATCCCTGTGTTCTACTGTACTTCAAACAATTTGGCAACTAAAGGAGTGTTTGAATCTGATTTAATTACATTCGCCTGAGATGCCAATTAGATATTTGTGGAAGGATCTTGCTGAATGCTATTTCTTGAATAGATGAGCAAGGCACACTGGCCCTCAGTTATTCAGTTCCTGCCAGACTGACAGTAATGTAAACTGAATCCCTTTCTAAAGGCAGCCACTCCACACAAAGGATAAACAGTGGATGCGCTTTAACTCCAACAGCCTCTTGTTGTAATCACTAAAAAAGATAAACTTCCAAAATATGTCCTCATTTATTTGTGCTTTGCCTTCGTTTTTATACGAAGCCTTGGCAGACTGACCAATTTTTGACATGAAAATTGGATAACTTAGAGCAATGGATGGGAAGCCAGTTTGCTTAAATTCTCTTCCAACTATTCACTCAGAAACAATGTATCAAAATCTTTTTTATTCAAGTTAGGCATAACGAGCAAGGACAGCTCTCGTGAAGGCCAAACTGACTGATTTCCTAGCTTATTTCTAGATTTTATGCAAAGAGTTTCAAGAATGGGATTGAAGTCAGGTGTAACATCCATTCAGGCTGTCAAATCATAATGCTCTGATCCCAGTAACAGCTTTTCTCCTAGTAATTCCCACTAAATCCCCCTCTAAAATCCTAAGGGCTAATAACTGTTCAGTAGTTCTACAAAATTCAACTTTTAAGAGGCTAGCTATGAATTTCAAAGCCTATCTGTGGATGTATATTTATGAAATCTTTTACCTCAAGCAATCATGATTCTGTTATTGAAGTAGGTCCAGGCAGCCTCTCTGTAGCTTCAATATATTGCTGTAATTTGAACTTTAAATATTGATATGGCTATAAAGGTGTTTGGAGTCATAGTAAAATGAATAAATTAGCATTTTGGCAACTAGTATGAAACCTATGGAAGGAGAAGACCTTTATGTACTACGTTAGGTACTGCTGCTCCTGTTATTCTCTGGTCCTGGAAAGTTTGGAATGGTGCACGGACAGAACCAGGAGCTTTGCACAAAGCAGAGCCAGAGGTGGTTATATAAATAGCAGTGGCTTCTGTGGGTCCTTTGCTCTGTTGCAGCTCTGGCAGTTGAAGCGCGAGTTTCTCATCTCTGATCTTTTGGCAATATCCCGCGAAGAGCCACCCCATTGTACTGCACGGGCTGTTGCCATGGAAGCAATAATATTTTTAGTGGTGCCTTTCAGCTGAAAAATCTCCCGTTTCTAAGGAACGCCGCCGGAGCCTCGCAGCACCGGTGGGGCAGGTGAGGGCCGGGCTCCGGCCTCTGCCAAGGCACGGGCTGCGCGCCCCGCCGGGCACAGCCCCGCCTCGGGCTCCGGCCTCTGCCAAGGCACGGGCTGCGCGCCCCGCCGGGCACAGCCCCGCCTCGGGCTCCGGCCCCGGCTGCAGCCGCCCTCCGCAGCGCCCGCTCCCCGTGAAGGGCCGCGCCTGCCGCTCAGCGGGAGATCTCATAGCCTCGGAGAGAAGCTGGATCTAAGGAACGGTGCCTGCTGCTGCCCGTTACCTCATGTTTTACAGTAATAATGTCGTAATAACAATGGGATTAATGCAGCTTCTTTGTCTGTCTGTTTAAAGGAATGTCAAAATAGAGGAAGTATTCTAATGAGAAAAAAAAATCCTTTAGAGTATGTTATTTGTGGCTTGGTACTATCCTCGCACCCTTTTCTTCCTCAGAATAACTTTTTGTTGATGAATCTCCTTTTGCTCACCAGCTCTAGCACTTAAGTAATTGGTGCTTGCACAAAGACCTATTTCCCACTGTTCTTCATTCCCTGTATGCAGTGCCCGGTATTTTTGGTACAGACAGGGATGCATCACAAAACGTGTGCCAGTACAATCATTGCTAATGTGTAGCTCCATCACCAGTTGCTGTAGATCATAGAGACCAACCAATCTTACAGGCTGAGGAACCTGTGTTGATGTTAGTTTTGGTTATCCTCACAGAGCATGTTTAACTTTTAAACCAAATTCCTGCTACCTAACTTCTCTTTCCAAAAAGAGCAGCTTGAATTTTCTCAAAACTAGGAATATCTGACTTAGAGGTCACTTTATGCTCTCAATAAAAATGGTTCCTGAAAACACCCCCAAAACTCCCAACTAAGTTGGCAGCTCAGGGGCCGAAATGACTCCAAAACGCAGCAAGAACCAGTTACAAAGCAGCATTTTGGCTGGAACCCAAGGAATCTGTCAGCTATTGTGCAGGGAATGTGCCTGTCCTCCCAGCACTGACTGAAAACAGAAAACTGAGGAGATACTAAGGACTGGGAAAGTGATAATTTTATCTGGAATGTCATGGCCAAATTCTGAGGACAGCATGTAAGTGTCTGTAGAGGGAGGAAAAGAGACCTTTCTTCAGAATGACCTCATCCAGAAGAAATCCGAGTGCCATATGTTCCTTTGGCCTGCATTTGATACCATAAAGACTCCAAGATACACGCAAGGAAGAGAGGGGGTGGCTTCTCTTTTTCAGAGGAAGAAATCTATACTGAAGGAGCTGTAAATCTGCATCTTGGTTTGTTCGCGCTACTTATAATCAGCTCCAGAGGTTTCCTGAGATGTAAAATGTAACAATTTTAGCTGGAAAAGGGGACATATCCTATAGCAACAGCTTACTGTTTTCCAGTACTGCTCTCCAACCACAGACCATCTTATATATAGCAAGCAAAGACCAAGGCAGATTTGTCTTTTGATAAGCCTGGAAAACAGTGGCAAAACAGATTAATGATCCCACTACATTGGGAGATTTGGTTAAAGTTTTTCCACTGATTTTGCAATCAACTTTAATGAGTTGTAAGAATACAATTTGTGATGTCATTCTGTTTTTTTCCTTTGAGTTTAAATCCAACTACTATGAAAACAATGATAAGCGGAATTCAACTTTGGTTCCAAAATACTTCTGTAATATGGGAAAGGCCTCTGTTCCCATTCCCTTTCTAAAATGAAATGGCTTATTCAGAAGCAATGCTGCTGAGGGGCTTCCACCCAGAAGACATCAACACTTAATTAAATTACGGTGCTATCTGAGGAAAGAGGTGCGCCAATTTCAGTGGCTGACAGCTGGATTTGCACATACGGATTTCTCTGAGGTGCGCCCCTGGTTTCACAATACCCTCAGTCTGGCAGCACTTGGATTTCATGGCACGGTGCCCTGGGCGCTGCAGCTCAGCGCTCCCAGCTTGTGCCAGCACAATTCCATTCGTCTGCAGGCTCTTCTCCTGCGATCCAGCCGGGCTGACGCTACTTAAAAATCCGTCATCTCTCTCCTCGAAGGCTTCCCAGAGACACTTCCCAGCGCAACTTTTCCAAGTGTCCCGGCAAAGGTGCCCTGGAGGCCGTAGTCACAAACACGCCCCAGGAGGAAGGCTGGCAGGTGCTGCCAACCCCTCTGTAGCGCCGAACTGCGCCCGGGGGCACGCGGCTGCGGCGCGGCGGGATGCCGGGGACTGGGGGCGATCCCCGCCCGGGCTGTGGCAATGCCGCTGCGGGGCACACGGGTGTGGGCCCCGCGGGGACGGGACGGGCGCTGCCGGGGCAGGATGGAGCTGGATGGAGGCGGATGGAGCCGCCGGGGCCGGCCTGCGGCCTTAGGCCTCGGGGCGGCGGCTGATGGCGGGCGCGGGGGCGCGGCCCCGCAGAGCCCTCACGGCCTGGAGCAGCCCGCAGCGCCCGGGAGTGCCTGAGGGGGGGGA